>JAYRBT010000042.1:67761669-67794744 GCA_036023395.1 Myiotriccus ornatus | reverse complement strand
TCTTTTCTCCCTTTCCCCCCCCCCCCCCACACCCCCCCTTCATGGACTGTCAAATCCACCTCTCCAAACAAATCTCTAATGTTCTATTTAGGTTTCTGGGAGAAACTCAGCAAGGCCTTTTGTTCTGGAAATCTCTATTCACAGTACAGAGATACCTGTGACACTGCCAGCTGGAAGAGACCTACCCTGAAACCATCTCAATTTCTCAAAGAAGCTTATACCACTTTTATGATTATGTCCCATCCATAGAAACTGAGAGAAGCTTCAAAGGACTCTTTCAGAAAAAGATTTATGTACACTAGCAAGTAGATCCTGCTGTATTCCACAACAACCTTGCAAGAGCAACAGGTCCATTCGTGATCATATAACCTCACCCCTGGTTATCAGAGCTCCCAGCAGGGCCACTCTGCCACCTAAAACCACACCTGCTCTCTGGCAGAAGCACCACAAGCCCATCACTTCACTCTGCTCTCTGCCCAGAAGTCTGACTGTGACTTCTTCTCTCACAAGAAAAAAAAAAAAAAGGTTGAGGAAAAAAAAAAGTCTTCAAGTAGCTAAGTAGCTTAAATGCAGTGATGCTTTTACTCCAATAAAACAAACAAAAACTGCCATTTTAGAGAATTTAACTTCCACTGGTAAAATTACAAGAAGAAATGCTACTTTAATTACCAAAAAGAAAAGCATTCAGTGGCAACCAATGTCTGAACCCTTAATATCGTTTTCTCTTCTTAAAATTGATGATGCTGAAATTCAGTAATAAAGATTTTGATTAATGCACTTGTCCTCAAATTCATATCATCCCCCTATCTAAATAAAACCAGTGTTTCAGATAAATGATAAACAAAAATACATCGGGTTTGTCTCCAGTCTTAAAAAAAAAGACAGGCAATTGAACTATTTAATAACATTATGTTTTGTAGAGCATATATCTGCCACTGGAAAAAGCTTTGTTTGGTGTTGATCTGATTTGTTGTGTTCAATAATTTAAGAGAGACTTTTACTGCATGCAGTCACATCTGTTATGTTGGTTGATAGTCAATAAATTTAGAGAACACACTTGCTCAGAAGAGATCTTGTATTTGCTGTTCCTGAATTTGAATTACTCTGTTCCTTTAATTATTTCCCAGAAAGGGTTAAACAAGACACCTCAGAGCAGGTCAAATTGCCACAAATGTCAACTCACACACACAGACCCCCAAAAAGTAAATTTAAGAGTGACTGCCATTCAGATAAATCCTATCTTAAGCATGTACATAGAACCATTTTCCACAAAACTGAAAGAAAGTAAGCCAAAACTAAGCATACCCAGTAACACCGCAGATATACAACATGTTCCCTGAAGTGTTTTGAGGAAACAAAAAGATGAGGACAAATAATTCAAAGCAAATATCTCGGTAGGATAAATTAGTTCCACATGGCAACACTGCATCACATCTGCTGCAGTGAACTACTCAGATGTGACCCCCAAAACACACTGGACTGCAGAGTAGAGTTGCAAGCGAGAGTGGATTCGTAAAGGTGCCTTGGCTGCAGAGAGCAGCCCAGGTAAGTGTGTGTGGTAGCAGAGCAAACGTCAGGTGGAACCAGTCAGCAGGAGCTCTGATGACAACCTAGCCAAGACTGGTTTCTGTGACTGAAGATAATTTCAAAGACAATCTTTCAGAAGTATGTACTTTAAATTCCAGGATCCTTAAATACTCCTTTTAAGGATAGGAAATGCTTGAAAGCACTTAAATGCTTTTCTGAAGACTCTACTGTCACCTTTCACAAGTAAATGCAGTGCACTGCATTATGTAGAATGTTTAAATACTGTTACTTAACATTATGTTAAATATTTTTATATTACACTGCTACTTCATATTATATTGCATTAAATGCTTTACAGCTACTGAAAGTTCCAAGTATTTTGAGGCAGAAGATAATACTTCATAAATACAAGTGTTTATTGTTAAATAGGATGGGGGCATGGAATTAAAGTGCTGCATTTTAAAACAGTGATTCAGACTTTTTTCTACAAAAATCTTGAAGATAAGCTGTTTCAGACCACTTAAAGGTATTCTTTATGCCCTAATGTCTACTCTGACAGCAAAACAAGAGAACAAGAACAAATAGTCAAAAATGACAACTCAGTTTGCTAATCTGATCACTTCATTGCCATGGAAAGATCATGGTTTCTCCTACACATAAAAGTATTTCCCCAAAAAATAACAGGAAACAAAATCACCATTCTGAAAATAGAGCAGAAAATTAAAGCAAATATCCAATAAATTGTAGTGCATATAGCCATTGGTTTTGTCTTGTAGCACAGCATGAGACAGATTTCAACTCTTCCACTGAAATCAGCTATGAAGTGTACACAATCATCTCTATTTACACCTGTAAAGTTAAGGGGAATATTTGTGGGTTTGACCCTCACTTCAGGTCAGAAAATGCATTAGGGACCATGCTTGTGACTTGACCCTCTCGCTATCAATAGGCTTCTGAGAAATAAAGGGTATACTAATTAGTTCTTAATTTAACAGATACAGAAGATACAAGGACTATGAAAGGAGTGTCTTACAGGGGAAGATTTCAAGAACAGGGTATGTGCAGGTTTGGAAAGGAGGTTGCAAGAAGACCTAATTATGGTTGACAAATACCTGAGGGGGTTCTTTTCTACAAGCAGCAGGTAGAAATCTGTTCAAAATATGCAATAAGGACAAAGCCCAAAGGCATTATCTGAAATTGAAGGAAGGGTAGTTCAGACATGGTGTCAGAAATGGCTTTTCACTCAGAGAATCATTACTACACGGAATAAATGACCTAACAGGGGCTCTTCAATCCTAATGAATTTTATTCCGGGATAGACGCTTATCTCTCAGTGCTACATCTGGCCTTTCCTCCTGAAGAGCAGGGTCTGGATGAGTATCCCGGGAAGTGTCTCCTGCCGAGCCTCTCCGAGCGCCGCCGGGGCTCCGCGGCCCTGCAGTGCCACCTTCCGGGAGAGGCAGCCCGGGACCCCCCCGCTCCCCCTCCCCACCTAATCCCCGGAACTGGAAAACACAGCAAAAACTGCTGCCTTGCTTTCATTTCCTGCCTGATCGCCAAATCTGCCCAGGACAGATCCCGCCGGACGCCAGCAGGGCCAGCAGCGAAACCTCACGAGGTGTTTGAGCAACGCTGGAGACCCAAAGCGGCCACCCAGGGGCCGGGATGGCTCGTTCCGGTCCCTCCCCGGAGAGAGCTGCAACACGTGGGTTTGCAAACTGATTTTCCATTTTATGTTAGGAGAGCAAGTTTTCAAAGTATTATGAGGCAGCGCATTAAAGCTGCCCCATCTAGGATTCCATCCGGTCCCACGTGTGCATTAGATGTGATGTAGCTACTTTTGAAAGCTTTTGCTGGTGCTGATCAGGTGGGTTTTTACCATTTTCCAGACAAACGTGTGCTCTATGGTATTAGTGAATAATTAATGGTTATAAAAAATACACTCCATTGTGTGGCAAAAAATGAAGATTGGAAAGTGTCTCAGCATCAACAAATACTACTACTTACTCCCCCTTTGTGGAGTAGGAGACTGCAATGAAAACACAGTAAGCTTGTTTTAACATCCAAAAAAATTAGGAAATTCTTAGTTTGGGGTCAAAGATTTCCAGGGTACAAAGTCACGTTCAAAAGCGTAAGACAAGCGTATGCCAAACCTACCCAAATTAGCAGTTAAGAAGTCAAAAAAGCACTTTCAAATGCAATTTCTCTTCCCCACAGCCCTCACAGTGTAACTAATGACCTCTCTATGCTTTATTTATTTATTTTAAGTAAGCCCTATTACACCAGCTCCCCTACTGCCCAGATACCTGAGTGTAAGGGCTGTTCAGGTAGGCTGACAAGGGGTTGACTGAGATCAGACCTGTTCAGAGAGCAACTGCTGGCAGAGGCCTAGTCATGTCACTCACATTTCAGGAACAGACATCAAAATTGGTCTTGCATCACTAGTACCTGGAATATTTACCTTGCTGCCAGCAACTGAGAAAGATGTAAGACTTATCCGAATCAGTCTTCTCTCTTACAAGTAAGGAGTAGACAAGGATCACAGACCTAGCTTCATCTTCCACTCCCTTTCTACCACTACCTTGCAACTGGGAATCTGTGGTTGCTTTAGTGACTCCATTCCACGTTATGATTGGTTTGCTCCTGTCTCCTCACCACCAGGTTTTCTTGACTACTGATCAGTTTAACCTTTCAGGTGCTGTTTGCACAAAATAAAAATAGATTGTAAATAAATGGCAGCCTGAGCACTATCAGGGAACAGAACTCTCTTCCACCTGGCTGATTTTCTGTTTGCTTTAGAAGTTGTTTTTTCACCTGGGAGTAATGACAATCCGCATCAAGAGACAGATGCAAAACTGTTCCTCCAATTATATAATCACTGCAGCTGATAAGGAGGGAGCTGGATTTAGGTTGCCATAGCGTTGGCATATTGCTATGGAGGCTGAGCTCTTCATCCACTTTATCAGCTCTGGACCAGGAAGAGCAGCCCAATTACGCCTGCTGAATGCATGTGCTGCGGACTCGCTCCCACTTGGAAGGAGCACTCTGGATCAGGGGCTGCTTCCCTTCCCCTCCCACCTCATTTCGATAGAGTGGCTAGAGGTGGGGGTGCTGGGTGGTTTTATTCTTTTTAATCCGTATTTAATCGGGAGGAGGGTGGTGTTATCTCCCACTGCCCCTCCACCACTGAGGGCTGCCATAGCGCTAACGCCCCTCCCCAGCTGCACCCTCGGCCGCCCCTGCGAGGGGTTCGGGGGTAGGGCCGACTGGGGGCTCACCGGGGCACCCCCGCACCCGAGCAGGTGTTCGGTCACAGCGGGCGGGGGCTCGTTTGCAGGCAGGCAAGTTGTCGCCGGCCGAGGGAGGGGCTGCCCTGAGGGCAGGGCCGGGGGCAAAGGGGGAGATGGGGAAGAAGTCCTGGGGGGTTCTGCTGGAGGGGGGGAGAAGCAGCCTGGCACCCGCGCCCGGCAGAGCGCTGCTCCTCTCTCGCCGAGCGGAGGAAATGGCTCTGTCTGCTCTGCAACACCGACGTGTGTGTGCAGCCGGGGCTGGAGGGAAGGGAGAGGAGGGGGTGACACCATGCAGGTAATAGGATAAAAATAACTTCAGGAAAGGCAGATCGGGGTTGGGCGGGTGGGGGAGATGGGGGCGGGGGAAGGCTTCTGGAGTTTGGACAAACAAAGTTTTACTACAGGGAATAGCGGGGGACGTTTGCTAATGCCGAGGAGCAGCAGCACGGGTTGGTATCCATGATGCGGGCGATCCTAAGAGGAGCTCCGCGAGAAATCAGTGCCCCAAGTAAAAACCAACTTTAATTTTAATACAGGCACCCCCGGTGTCCCTCGTTCTCTCAGAATGGGCGCGTGTATGGTGTATATGTGTGTAAACAGATAATTCTCCCTTCCCCTCCCCTTTCGTGTGAGAGATTAGAAATAGCTAAGAGAAGGGAAGGGCTCCTCTCCCGGTGTCTTACGAAGCCGAACCCAGACGGGGGTTTGGAGGACCGGAACGACGTTAATTGGGAAAGATCCCTTAATTCCGGCCACACTGCGAGTTAATCTTCCTCTGAGACGGAGGAGTGGGTTGCTCCGCGGCTCCCCTCAGCCCCCGGCCCCAGCGCGCAGCCCCTTCACCGGGCGCCCCTCCTCGCCCCTCCGCCTAAGAAGGCGACGACGGCGACTTAAAGCAACTTTTCTTTGCCCGGGGTTTCCTAACACCCGTTCCCCGAGGGGCTGGGGTGGTCTCTCGGCAGCATGCCCGGCAGATGGGAGCTGTGTGCTCCGAATGGAACCCGGTGTCAAAGGCTGTCCTCTGCCCCGGCCCCTCCGGCTGCCGCTGGCTGTGGCAGCGGCGGCTGAACTGAGCCGAGAGATAACGGACAAAGGGCAGGGTAGGGAATGGTTGCTAGGTCCTCGGAGGTAAATCTCAGGCTTACCTTGATGGTTTTCTTCTGGAATGTACATCCTCTTGTTTTCATTGACCATTTAAAACGAGTCCAGATTAATCCCTCCGAAAATCGGCTTGGTAAAATTCAAGGAAGAATGGAGCTGTAGAATTTCCCCTTTTATTATTACCTGATTCCCATTATTGCATCAAACACCAAAAACTGATCCTTTCCACTACTGCCTCCTTTAGTGAAATTGCAATGCATCCTCAGTACATCCGGGCCCCTTCCAAGAATTTAGCACAGCACCTCTGGCTGTTAAACCATAAAAAAGAACAGGAAGGGGGGAAACGAGGGGGGGGGGGGGAGGAAAAAAAGCAAAAGCATCCAGGACAAACCTCTGAGGGCTAAATGTCTTGTTAAAATCCACCAACTACAAGAGTAAGAAATGGAGGAAGGCAAAAAAAAAATAAAAATAAAGAGAGATGTTCAAACGCTGCTGCTCCTCCTCTTCAAAGCCATTCTGAGCGCGTTGTGTTGGCAGGGAGCTGTTTCTGCAGAGGAAGAGAGCACAGTCCCAGCCCCTTACTCCCTCCCCTCCCTCAGCGCGCTCGCTCCCCGCTCTCTCCCTCTCGCCGACAGACAGACACACTGAACGCTTCCAGATGTTCCAGCTGCGGCGGCTGCACGCAGCCCCCCGCGCACGGCGTTGGGAGCCGCCGGACTTGATCTGAAAGTTTAACACGCTGCCTGCCTCCACTGCGCCTGCTGAAGCCTCGCTACAGACATGACGTCAAGGAGGCGAGCTGGAGCCGGCTGCCTGGAGCGGAGAAGTGGGGGGACAGGCGAGGGGAGCGGGGCCGGGCCGGGGGCGGCGGCCCGGGGGCAGGGGCGGCACGGCCGGACAGCGGCACGGCCCCGGCGCAGCGCCCGCCGCCCGCCCGCGGCTCCCGGCGCCGCCGTCCGCCGGCCCCGCTTCGATCCGGTTTCTCAATATTGTGGGCTCTGCCCTGCGGTTCCACTACGGAATGTGAGTGTGAGCTGCATTTCAAGGAGGACAGAACCGTTCGCATCGTGTGCGAGCGCCGAGCGAGGCGGCAGAGCGGGCTGCGGCTGTGTTTGATCCGCTACGAGCAGGCAGACACACAGGCACGGTAGGCAGGCAGCGGAGGGGAGAGATACCCGGGGATAAGTTGCACAGACGAGAGGATGCACAGATGTTTAAACAGATTAATCAAGCCAGGATTTGCAAAATCCTTGGTGGAAACACCAAAGTGCTCCGCTGGTATCCCACCACTTGCCTTAATTATGCCCATCGTTTGGCCCTCTACAACTGAAGCCTCTGCAGAGAGCAAAAATTACTCCTCTAAAACGAAATGCAAGCTGCATGCAGTACATGTTAAACCTATCTGGACTCTCCGAGCTGCCATGTTAAACAAGAGATGCACAGTTCTAAAACACCTCTCAGGAACCACTGCAGAAGCTGCCACAACCTGAAGAACTAATCCACTCTGACGTACACGGAGGTGAATGACCAGAACACCGAGTCCTACACGCAAACCCTTGCCTGTAGATTCTCATGATAACCAAGTATCCGTTTAACATCACATGCATGCAATACTATTTGTGGAACTTAAAACACAGTGGTTCTTTCCTTTCAAGTGGTTTTCCATTTCAACTAGAAAAAAAGAGTATTTAGAATTGGTAATACCCCAATAAAGGAATTACTTTCGAACAAACTTAGTGCCTTCTCTACAACTGGATTTCAGTGGGATGTATCAAATATCCATATCTTTTTGAGGTTTTCTTCCCACCACTTTAAATGAGCTATCTCTCAGCTGGAACTCAAAATATAATAGAAAACACCACTACCTACCAGACTGAGGCAAAGAAACAAGAAAACAACACATCCACTTGGAACTAGAGAAAAAACCCCTGGAATAGATGTAAAGCACTTACCGAAAACTGGATGCAGCCAAAGCACTTGTCCTAAATAAAGGTCATTTTGGTTTCTAATAATGACTGATCATCACAACTTCTGCATTAGACGCTATTCAAAGGGTAATTAACCAACACCATATTGCCACTGACAGCATGTAGAGGCGCAGCTTTATTTCTGACTCAGGAGGAAGAGTTCCTCTGAGCAATTAAAATACTGTCCTCTATTGCCTAGTTTTTCTCTAATAATGTCACATGCACTTACCCCATTTAACTTACCAGATCCAGCAAGATCAGAGCTAGAGGTGGAATGGCAATATATTGGCTTTCATTTTCTACTCAAGTTGCCTTTTTCTTAAAAAAACCAAGTCTTCACTCCACCATGGTAAGAAGTACTGAACAGAAAATCCTTCACTGCCTACATTTGTTGTGCAAATGTATATTTTATTTTTCTCCTTGCGACCACAAATCCTTGCCATTTTAGATTGTGCTAACTCCATTTTTTCCTCCCATGAGTCAACTGAGAGTTGAATGATTCACCCTTGCATGGACATCGTCTCTGGGGAAGTAATTAAGTGCATGCTGATCACTCCTGTACAAAAATCAAATACCAACAGAGCACCTGTAAATATTTCTTCTGCCATTCTTGGGTCACATTCCCAGCTAGCTAAAGATTTACGTACAGTATTAGTTAAACAGTTAAAATCCACATAGCCTTGCTTTCTTCCAGCTCACATATGCATGCAGCCACATACACAAGCTGTCCCTGCCACCTACAAATCTTTTTCTCCGTTCCTTATCCCTCTCTCTCTGCCAAGCTCCCACAGTAGGACACAAGTTGGGCCAATTACCAAAAATCAAATACAGAAGAAAAATAGAACAAGAAACAAGAATATTAGCTGGCATTAATTTCTTCAGCATAAATAAAATTCTACTATAACTTGAGGTTTCCTTACTCAGCGATTCTGATGCAAATAATTTTCTGTACAGAGAAGGGGATAGAAACTGATTGTAGGATTAAGATGGAAAGATCCTGCTAATGAAAGAGAATCAGGTGACATAAGAGTGAGCATCACACCTTCCCCTAAAGCATTTGTACTGTCCAAGTACACAAAGAAGATGTAATCCATGAAAACAGTTTTGGCAAAGAGATGGCATTGGAAGTAAAAGTGCTTGTAAGATTTTTTCATTAAAAATGTGATTATTGAAATCCACATTTAGTATTATTTCCATCAGAAAACAACTTGAGGGTGTTACCCTTCACAGAAACGATGAAAATAAATTGGCCTAAAGTTTGTTTCTACACTTTCTTCCTATTTTTCATAGTAGTAAGGAAGGGATTTTCTTAGAGATTTCAGAGCCATAGCTTGGACACTTTAGAGAGGACAACAGCCCTTCCCTGTACGGCCTCTGAACCCTGAGCTCTCCAGTGGAATACATTCTGGGCCAGGACTCTAAAGGCAAACTGTACAGCCTAAACCAATGCAAAGGCTTTCTAATTTTTTGAAGGACTGAAGCTCTGAAAAGCTTTGAGGCCTTCTGAAGGGGGGACACACTTAGCCTTCTCCAGAGTTCAATCCCCACACACACATCCCAAAGAGGAATCTATGAGTGGGAGAAGATCTTTAAAAAAAAACTTGCGAAAGAATTATTATTTCAATACAAAACCAATTAGAAAGTTCTTAGTCCCTGCCTGACAGAGCACCCAGCAGATTTAGAGGTAAGGTGGATCGGACACAAGGGCTGAATCTGTGCATGTAGACTTCCTCTAAGCAGATAACTATAGATGAGACACATGATTCAATGTATACTCACCCCTAGGCCAGCTCTAAGGTGGAGATCCTGGTTTTCTCTCCCACATAATGCTATGAGGAAAAAAAATTTTTCTCCAGTTGCTCTGAGAACAATAGTAATAAGGGCCATATAAAGCACCAAGTCAGAGATTTCTGAAAAACAGCTATTTAAAGTTATAAAGCGTCAAAGATGATTTGTAGGGTGCATGATGTGAACATGCAACAGCCCATTCTGCGTGTCAGGAATGTTTTGTTCCCTGTACAATACAGTGGTCCTTCCCTCTTATCCAGCCTTATATAGAATATACTGGGCACAACAGCTTCTTCAAAATCCAGTACCAGAGCCTGTATCCATCTTCAGAACAGAAATAGGCTGTGCAGGAGAATGTCTCCTTGATTCAAAGAGGAAGAGTTACTGTCTTGCTGTATTTAACGATGGGGCTGGAAAGCGGTGGAATGAAAACAGACAGGAGCGCGCAATAACTCCGCATTGAACTATTTTTATAACTTATAAAATTATTTGTAAGGCTCTTTTAAGCACTCTTAGTACTTTTTAAATGATGCAGGGTTTTCACTGGGCCTACTGCATAGGTTATCTATCTATCTAATTGCAGTAGATTATGTTCACACTATTTTGGCAGTAATGCTTTTTACTATAAAATAAAAAGGTAAATTATTCAAAAGCAGGAAAAAAAATGTATTTTATCCCAGAAACAGTACTAATGCTCAGAGTACAAAAGCAATTCCTTCCAGGGCCAGCTCAGAGAAACCATGCCAGAGACCTTTATTACTTTGCTGAAAGGTATTTTCTTCCCCATGTATTTAAGATTTTGCACTTCCACCAAGAAACAGAGAAGGTTTCCCATAAGAATCAGCATTTTCTTACACTGAAAACCATGGAATCCTTTTTTTTTCCCCATTGATTTAAATAAATGGGATCTAAACACAGTGCAATCTTTACACGAAGTCTGACTCTCCTTTTTTTTTAAAAGGCTAACATGTCAGTAATTCTGGCTTCTGTCTAGTGTCTGTTTCCTTCAGAGCATTCCAGCCTAAAGCAATGGCCTGATCAGTCCTGGGTACACTAAAAGAATCACTGTGCATGAACAACATAATACTCTTAACAACTTCTGTCATTCTGACAAGACTGCAAAGTTGGTCCATACAAAATATAATAGAAACAGAAAAATTTGCTGGTGTTGCATGACTGCAGTGTTACTTGTTAAACTGAAATATTGATGATAGCAATTTTTTTCTCATATTTCAGGACTTCTCTGTTTACAATTTTTGGTTCTTCTGAACTGCATATCATCTAAGACCAGGAGCATCATCCTCTACAATTGGAATTCCTAATTGTTAATGGAAAAAATACCTGTTCACATCTAGGAGTATGGATTTATAAAAATGTTCTTTATTTGACTTGTCTTTGTTGCATAATTTTAATTGAAATGAAAGCAATTGATAGTCCTATGTAAAGGTATTCAAAGTTTGGTCAGGAAACTGCAGACCCTTCAAAACTATCCACTAACCAGAACACAGAAGACTTTCTCAAGATAAATAAAATCTGGGATGGAAGGGAAAAGGAAAGTTGATTTCATTTCTTAAAATCTCGAATAGTGACATAAGGACAGGAACTTTGGAAATTTTATACAGTGAAAAAGATTGATTTTCAGAGTTGACTTAGAAAACTTAGTTGTTTCTTTCACATTCAGGTCAATAGAATGTGGTTACTTGGCTTTGAAATTTCAGTCATTAGCTTTTATATTTACATTTAAAGGTTGAGAAGCAACTACAAAAAGAAGGAAAATGGTAAGATTTATCAAGATAGTTGTATGGCTCAGTGAAGCATAGGAAGGCCTAGTATTGGGAAATCACAGAAAATATTAAATCTAAGGAGGGGGGAGGAAAGAATGAAATAACTAATAACTTGTAAGTTGTCAGTAAGAAAATAGCTAGCAAGTAGAATAAATGCTCATTAGAAACAGAAGAGAAGGAAGTAGACTAAATTGATAGCCTTTAAGTAGGTTTTGATTTTCCAGACTGCAGAAGCCTCTAGAAAGTAACCTGGATATCTGAACGTGTGATTTTATTCAAATGTTGCTGGCTATCTTAGCTGTCAGCTGTGATCTCTGATTCACTAGGTGGTGGCAGGGGTGCTTTTTTTGTAATATCAACTGCAGAAATGGAAGAGCTCACCACTTATCCTTGTAAATAGGTGATTGGTGTTTGATCACTATGCATGAATCCGTGCACAATTTTCAAGTGTGACAGGAAACAAGTTCTTGAGCACACAGAAACAACAGAAGACACATTTGTCCCAAGTAAAACATAAGTGTTCACAGACTTGCTTATGCTTCTCAGACTTGAAGAGAACTGCTGGCAGTTTTCACGGTGCCATCACCATCGTGGACACCTCGCCATGGTGTTAATCAGAGCACTCAGGAAGGAAGGTTTAACACCTTTGCAGAATTTCAATACAGGAAATTTCTCTGCTCCTCAAGCAGGAAAAAGGTCAGTTGGTGACTCTGCCGTAAAAGCTTAAGGAAAAGACCTGAACTTAACAGGAAATGTTGCACTGTTTCTATTTTAGAGAAGAAATAATTGAGCCTATCTAGACTGGTTATATGCTTATCCAAAGAGATTTAGACTCAGCCGTTTGTCAACAGCTACTGCCAACTAAAAAAAAAAAAAAAAAGAGAGAGAGAGAAAAGCAATATTGTTACTGTAAATAATAGACTAAAATCACCAGTTAAACAATAGATATGACCTAATAATGTCTACAAGGAGATGTACAATGAAAAATGAAATTTTAATCCAATCAGCCTACCCTTTGGTGAAAATCATCATGCGAACTGTTGAGGGTATCTTAGATACTTGCCACTGCTTACACAACAAAAATTAAGAACTTATTTCCATTCTAATCTTCTAATGTAGTTCTACAAAACACTCAGGAATACATAATATGTATGTTGTTCATAACTAAGAACCACATGTAAGTCGAGGTTTAGGGCAAGCACAAAGACTTTTTTGGAAGGGATGGATTCTTCAAGGGGTAAATTTTTGCAAGTTGTTGAGGAAGACTTTACAGTGACTAGAAGAATTACATGATGCTGACATTTGGAAACCTCAGCTTGGATCTAATTACCAAACAGTGAAAACTACACAAAATCAAAATAAGAAGGCAATGCAGAAAAATATGTTTAGCTAGTACAACCAATTCAAAGTATAAAATTCATAAACTGAGTTCAAGAAAGAAAAACAAATTGATGCTGGAGTTGGCTGTAAGGCCGAGGTCCTTCCTTGACTTTTGGAATTTAAAACCTCAGAACTTTTAAATCTGCTTTGTCAACATAGAAAATTATTGACAAACTCATGGAAGCCAGCAACTTGGAGTTCTGACAGATTTTGGAGGATTTACAATAATCACTAATGAGATAAAATGGTCTAAAAATACATCATCTTACGTATCAGCCGTGAGGAAGATGATTAGAATAACGCATTAGAATAGTCAGTTCCCGTGGTATTGGCCTGACATATAATGTCAACACTTCATTTTCAACTATGGGTCTTGCTATACTGAAGGACTAAACTGCTTAGTAAGAGTATCTGGTTATAATGCAATCTTTGTGGTGTTCCTCCGGCTTTTTTCACCATTATTTCTCTCCAAAATGAAGAAAAACAAACTCATCTGGCAATCAGCCTCTGATTTCAGCCTGCTGATTTCAACTCTAGCAACTTTATTTTGTGTAATCTCTAAGCCTGTTCTACAACTTGCAGTTCTCCCACTACCTCCTGTTAAAATGACTGGTTAATTGTGTTTAGCTGAATAATGATTTTGTGGTCAGTTCAAATGGGCACTAAGTTAGAAACAATTTCTGCATGTAGCAATGTTTGATTTCAACCCCAGTTTCCAGAATTGTGTGGTTAGATACCACAGTCAGACCAGTTACCTCAGTACCACCTAGCCATTGTGCTCAATTCTTTGCAGTCTGCCGTCTAAAACAAAATTACTTCCAACGGAATGCTCAAAATAGCTCTCTTTATTTCCAAAAAAACCATCAAAGCACCACAAGCAAATGCTATACAAGCCCTAACTGAATTGGTTATATCATCAGCTTTAAACTGTATATTTCCTCATGGTTCCATCGTGACTAATCATTCTCTGAGGACACCCAAAAGCTCCTTTACTGGAACTTCAATAAAGTGTTACAGAAGTTCTGGAAGTGTGAAACAAAGTGTTTGAAAGTGTGTTTTGCTGGAGAGATATTAAAGGCATGGTGGAAAGGTTCCTGAACACTGTATATATTAAATCTGCTCCAGTTGCATGGATTTGGGCTTGCACATAACAGTTATTCAAATAGCTTTAATTTAAAAATGCTTGTGTGGCTGTCACTGTGAATTCCAAGACTGCTGCAGAATATTCCAAACACTTGTAGCAACATGTAATGGGTGGTTTCCTGAATTTCCTGAATGTGTGCCCTCCAAAGCTTCCTTAGCTGCAGTGGAACCTTGGTGGAACAGAAGCTGTAAAATAGGTGAAGTGACAGGCAGCAAAGTTGAGACCACTCTTTGATTTGGGAGATAATACAGTAAGGTAGGTTTTGATTCAACATCATGTAAGAAATGTTCATTAGGTTTGCAGTTTCTCAAAAAAATCTGAAGCTTTAGAAGCTGAGAAAAATGTTATGCCGTTATTTAAACTACCCCTCCAGCATGCAATTAGAACAGTTTATTTATGTCTCCACTTTGAGTTCCTCCATCTTTGCTTAAACATGCACATAAGCAAAATGAAACAAGTAAACAACTTTAAAATCTTTACTCACTAGTTCCACATGTTCTGAATGAATTATTTATATTTCTTTAAAATAAGTGGCTCAGAGTTCGTTACTTTATAATACCGTTGATGTGTACACTAGTTTATAAGAGTTGCCTCTCCAGAACTCCATGAGATCATGAATGACCAAGCTAAGCTCCTAACACACACCAGAAGGGGGAAAAAACTAGAAAGAAGGAAATAAGAAAAAAACGACAGCTTTATCTGAAAAAAATGCATCACAGGAAATAAGATTTCCAGATCAGGTTTAACATCCTCTTTGATTCAGGGTGACAGTAAGCAAGAAATAGAGAAAGACCACCTTCTGCTTGAACTTAAAATAGTAGTAATTTTACACTGAGGGGAAAATAGATAGGTTTCAGAACAGGTTACATCACTGGCTAAGCCTGCTTGAGCTGTTATTCAGAACTCACCCTTTTTAGAGCACCATTGAATTTTTCAGTCTCTATTTGACTTCTCCTTTTCCACTATGGGAAGAAAAACTAATCACTTTTACTAAGAAAAAACGAAATCCAAGGAGAATGGAAAGCTCCTGCCAATTACACCTATAGCAAGCACATGCAATTGCATCCTTTCATTCCTTGCCATTATCCTTCTTTCCTGTCCTCATCACCTTTTCGCATTGTTCTCTTAAGTCAGAAAAAGAACACAAGTTGTAAAGAACTCCAGCCCTGATCCTGATACAGAATTTCGACATTAAGCCAATAAGCTGATAAAACATAATAATAAGTAATCTTTCAAGTTGCAAAAACCAGAATAAATGTTTGACCCAATGTTGCACAAACTATAAACTGCAAACAGAAGAGGCCACACTTCCCACTTCATTCTCTGACTGCCTTTTCAGATGTTCTCTATATCTCATTTCTTGTGTTTCCACAAGACTGTTCGAGTTTTCTGACTGCAGGAGAAGATTAGGTGAAACAAGATGAACACTTCAGATCGGTCTCATTAACAACTAAATTCCCAAAGAAGTTTCTCTATCTAGTTCCTTAGTTTCTTCTTTTAGACTTTCAGAGCAAAACAAAGCCAGGCTCTTTACAAGAGGCACAAGTGGCCCTGGTCATAAACTAAAACACAGGATGATCCAACTTGATGTAAAGAAAGCTTCTTTTCACCCTGTGAGCTGTCCGGCACTGGATCATCTCCCTTTAGTCTCAAGGGTACTTCTCTTCTGTCAAAGGAACACAAAAGGCTCAAAAATCTTACTCAGTTCTATCTGTATCACTGTAATGCAAAAGGCTTGATCATTCTGTTATTTAACTGAGTAACTGTTGGGCAGTTTTCCCTCTTCAGTCTCATAGGACAGTCTCTGACTTTTACAATTACTGTGTCATCTGCTGCCATCTCCTGAAGAAACACAGCTTGAACTTTGGAGAAAGACAGGAAAATGGAGGTATCACCTTTCTGAGCTTTCTACCGGTCAGTGCCGCCTGTCAGTCCCAAAGGAAAAATACAGTTTGACAGTTTCAGGTTGGTGGAGTTTGAGAGTGTAAAAAATGAATATTTAAATAATACTATTACATCCCCCTGATTCCATTTCTCTTCCATTCAAATCTGTAGCATTTATGGCAGTTGCTGCCACGCACAACAGGGGCTGCTGGTTTCCACTGCAGCCTGAGGAAGGAATTCTTATCAGCGCAGGCACAACAGTGAAGCTTATGCACTATAGAGCAGAGAAAATCCACAGTACATGGGCTGCACAAAGAGCACCTGATTTAATAAGGCATGTGACTGTTGTTCTAACATGAACAGGCATAGACTTGTGCCCAGGGGATGGACTGACAGATTTCACACTTTGAATATCTGTATTTAGCTGTACATTACTGCACTGCTGTTTTGCAGCCCAAAGGATGTCTAGCAGTGAAAGACATCAATTAATTGAAGAAGGAAGAAAGTAGAGAGGAAATTCTGTTCTCAAAATAAAATATGTTGACAGAAGAAGAATGTTAGAGAGGGAAATAAAAAAAAAAAAAAGAAGAGAAAAGAAAAAGAAGGAAGAAAAGAACAACCCCCCCAAAAAACCAAAACAAACCCTGCTTGCCCTAGTGACCCAAAGAGATGCCTGTAAGATCATCCTGACCACAGCCCAAAATGACTCCATATCTATACTTACATAAGTCTTCCTTTCTGTGCTACTCTAGTGTATCAGATAGCTTGTTTACCAGAAATAGAACTGCAGAAATAGATCTATAACCATATATAAACAATTTTTTCTTCTGTGCTCCTCCAGGTTTTAAAAATCATTTTCAAATCATAGTTATTTTTAAACTAGATTTTTGCAGCTTAACTGGCCTAGCATATCAAAACAATGTAGTCATCCAGAGGGTTACAAAGATAGAGGAACAAGCACACTATGAAAGAATGGCAGATGGTATTATTGTCAAAATGGAAGTGAGCTGGTGGTCAAGTCTAATCATTCATCGAAAGCTACATCATGCCTGAACTTTCACACAGGAAGAACTAAATGGCCTAAATGTCTTCATTTATTTTACAAATATTCTACCAGTGAATAACAAGCAGAATCCACAGATGCTCTCCAGTTCAAGGGAAATCCACATAATTCCCAAGAGAACTAAATATGTGTATTTCCTGAGGCCAATCCTATTTCCAGAGAAGCTGTTGCATTTGAGATCTCACACAAGAATGATACTGATGTATATCTATCAGTTTTACCAAATTACTCCCAATTTGCACTATTACAAACGAGATCAGGATGCCATTTAATCTTCAATGGAAGTAAAATCTAACCCATAAAGATGCATCTGCACTTCAGTATTCAGCAAAATGGAAGTGATGAATCACACTTTTGCCCTAAGAGTGACACAAAGGAGCAATCAGCTCGAGCTGATGTTCTGGCACTAGTTAAGAACATCCTCGTGAGTCCCCATGTTTTGAGTTTCTCAGCCCTGGAGATGAAGCTCCCATAGTCTGCAGCAGCATCAAATATAGTCACTGATGATATTCAGAGTGCCTTGCATCCCAAAAACTTCAGAGCACACAAAAACTGTGTAAAAATAATTTTACTAGTCACAAAGATAGAACTGACTTTTGAGTTAAAGCTTTGTTTTGAATTAACACCCCACCGCACCTTGGAATCGGAATTGAAAAATGCCACGTGAAATGATTTAGCTATTGTAAGAGCTTGGTCAGAATGTCATTACCAAAAAAAAATAAAAAGGAAATTCGCTTGGTCCTCTCAACTTTGTGAAAAGGTTCAGTGATACTTGTGGTGACCATAAATTGTTGCCCCATCAGTTGGATGTTACAGTTCAGAAAGGTCGCACGTTAGGCAACACACTGAAACCCAAAACATACAGCTCTGTTAGCTCAGGACTTACTCCAGGAGAAGAATGCAATCTGCTCACTAGCTTTACTGCATCTGCTGTCACCCTGAATTCTTCTTGAAGTCTCATTCAATTAGTAACTATGACTGATTTTGCAGGAGTTCAATTCCTGGTAATATGGTAAGTAGGACAATCAAAAGCTGGGCTACACTGGAGTGAAGAACCAAATCATCATGCTTACATAGCATTTATAACTCTTCAAAGCATTGCAAAGCATGAACCAATCAGTTTTTAGAATATCTATGAGGACAACAAATAAGATCTTGGTCTTTGTGCTTGAATTCAACCTGACTGAATTGCAGACTTCTTGGAAATTTTGTCTGTAGCAAAAGCTGCTTGTGGAGGTAAGATCAAATGTATTTTCCAATAAATCAAGGGCATCGGGTCAATTCTGTGTTAGGAAATAAAAAGGTGAGTAGGTGGCTGCCCAACTGTATTCTTACAGGCTTATATTTCCCTCTCTGTCCATAAATACCTCCGAGAATAAATGTCAAATGACTCCTCACAGAAGAGTGTGTTCCTTCAAACTTCCCTTTAAGTTCTATGATTTAAAAAGTTTGCGTTTTTTTGAAAAGACAACCTGAGCTCTATACCAGCTTCCACCTACCTTTTATCCTCCTTTATATACTTAGCTCTCTAGTATACACCAAATATTCTCTTTTTAGTAGACCAACCAATACAGTTAGAATTATTAGGCCTTTCAAAAGGAAAATGGATGGTGGGCTATGGGGGTCAAGAGTAAGGGGTAAAAGGTAAATCACAGTTGTACTCCCAATTAATTTTCCATTTCCTGTCAGCTGTGACTAAGGAATATAGGCCACAATTTCCAAGCTGGTGGAGCCAGATGGTGTGATGTGATGGAGTTAACATTAAGAGTTGCATGCTGCCTTCTCTTGACTAATCAAGAGCGCTGCTTCACGCTGGTTTGGGGGAGAAGGCTGCAAAGCCAAGGAGAACTGTCATTCTGAGGAAACAGGAAGCAGGAATTTCTCTTCATTTGGACAGGCTTCGGTTTCTCTGGTTGGTAGCCGAAGTTTTAGGCAGACTTTTTTCTTCATATTTTTATTTAAGAGAGTTATCACAATATTGGGAATAACCCTCTTCAAAATGTATTCAAATTTTTATTTAGAGCCACGGAACATTGCTCTGAGGGCACTTCTCTTCCTCCTAAAGTGGGTTCTAAGATAGTATTTGACGAGTCAAAGCAGTAAGTCACGAACAGTAACTTCTTTTACTCCCTATCACAATTTAACATTTTATAAAGAAGGGGCAAGAATTCCTTTCACTGAGCTGAAAACAAGTATATTACATCTTTTGCCTGAGCTTTAGAAAACGAATTCAGAATACTTTTTTACTCTTTCAATCCCATCAATGTAGGGTTTCTCAGATAAGGAAGTATTTGCAAATGACCCAAATTTGGAGGCACTTTCGGTACTGGAGCACTAATAATTACCATCACCTTAAAATCAATGGGGCCACATCCTGAAATACCTAGAATTCATTCAGGTAAAATGTTAAGCAACCTAAATAGTGACTGCAAATCAATAATGGCTTCATGATTTCACATACAGTTGCTTTTCATTTTTAATAAGGATGGATTTTGAAAGTCCACATAAGCTTCCCTCACAGGCAATTAAGGTAACTTTTGATCCTAAATAATCCAGTTTTTCATTTTAATCTATTTCTAGAAATATTTTGATCATAGTTTATTGCACTCTGTTGGTGATGGATGGGGATTCCATCTTCCCATAGTAAGCAAAATTATTTTTATTATGTCATTTGCCTCTGTTTTAATTTGAAAGGTCTCATTTCTATGGCACATCTTCTGACACTTGGTATATCCTCTTCTTTAATAAATAGTAAGTCAACTATCTGCCTCTGTATTCTCCATAAAAATAAAAAATCAGAATTTTAAAGGACTGTTTTCCTTATAATATTTAGTAACAGAAAAGCCACTCCAAAACATAGACTAGAAGAAAATATTTTCAGTTAAATTACATTATCAAATTTCATGCATTTTCTATTAATAATATCAACTAAAATCTGGTTTTGTTTTTCATACTGAAGTGGTATATCTGATCTTCTCAGGCACAAATGCTATTTTTAAATAAAAAACTGCTTCTATAAATATTTCAGCTTTAAACACCCATAATTCAGTTTCTCCTTTTTTTAAAAAAATCTGCAGCAGGGCCTTGGAGTGGTTAAACAAGTACAAAAAAAACCCCCTAACATCCACATAATGACTGCTAGTAGCATTTCCCCATGTTCAAAGCAGCCTGTCCATAATTCAGAGGGCAAGACAAGGTCACTAATAAACATCAGTGACCTGTGTCTGCTTTTGCAAGTTCCACAGAAAAACCGGTGCATCCCTAGGAACACAAAATAGACATAATAGATTGGTTCACATCAGAACACACACACCAACACAAGAAGCTAATCATCTTTTGATTGCAAGAGGCTCTGACTCAATTATTTTGCAACACTAGCAGCCTTCTCTTTTGTATAGGGTTAAAGGAAAGAAAAAAAAAAAAGTTGCTTTGTGACTTTAAGCAATTAGATCTAATGCCAGAGCCAAATTAAGCTCTTTGTAGACGAAAGTAAAAGGCTGCGTTTGGCCTATTATGGTCTACACATTTGGCAGAACTGGACCCAAAAAACTACAATGCACATCACCAGTTGAATTGTCTTCTCCTTCCAGAAAACACACACACAGCAGGGCGGGAATGAAGATGTTTTCCACCACCCTATTTCTTCTGAATGTAGGAAATGATCCCAGGAGGGACTGAGGGTACCCCTTACCTGCAGCTGTCTGTATCCCAGAACACCTGACACATCACTCCCCTCTCTACATCAACCATCTTCAGCTCTGAACAGAAAACACACTCACCCAGTGACCTGACCCACGTGTTGTAAGGTGAGGGGAAAACTCCTCTGCAATCACGAACTCAGGGAATAAAATGTCAGCCTGGGAGAGGCCAATGTGTGGAACTTACTACAAGTGGTGCATAAAGAAGGTGCTCCTGAATTTACCCTCATACTACCAAAACATTGAGGAAAAGAGTGTTGTCATCCTTAACAGCCAAGTGACAATGAGTATTGAATACTTAGAGAAAGATCAATGACTTCTGAAACACTCAAGACCTTTTTTGGTACAGATACTTTCTCTTATTCAGTTCCAAAGGATAAGATAGAGTATATCTTAGACTATACTAACTTTGAATAAAAGATGTACCAGCTGTCCCTTCTTAGCGCCCCCCAAACTAACCAAAAGAAAAAAAAACCCACAACAAAAACAAAAAGCCCCGACATATTTTGATTCTTTGGTATCTGTCACTATTGAAGGTATCAATTCATTGCATCTTCTGCATACTTTGTAGTTTTTCGTTCTTATCCCTACTTAGCTTTCTGGTTTCTGATCAGATTTAGAATTCCAGAAAGACAATTTCTTCTTCCATGCTCAAGACATATCTTGCTTTAGCCCAACGTATCATGTCCTCCATCCTTTGCTTCCCAGCCACTACACAGCAGTAAGGATGTTTGCACTGACATCTTCCCATTTCCCCCCTCCGTCTGTGAGGCACTGTGGAAGCTCGTGCGTTCCCAGCAGAGGGTGGGAGGAGTAGATCCGTAAGTGCCGAGTAATTTATTATTGAAACTTGCAGAAAAGGAAAGAAACACTTGACATCTCCCTGCTGATTTCT
Organism: Myiotriccus ornatus; assembly: GCA_036023395.1. NCBI lineage: Eukaryota > Metazoa > Chordata > Aves > Passeriformes > Tyrannidae > Myiotriccus > Myiotriccus ornatus. Next base: position 67,773,223 of record JAYRBT010000042.1, on the reverse strand, counting down.
AGTTGTATCACTGGCTAGGTATCCCCCCCCAGCAGTTTCAGCCTCCTGTAACACCATGAAGCAAATAGTCCTTTCTCTCTCCTCTGTGTTCCTCTCCCTAAAGGTTCTGGTCACCACATTTCCCAGGGACAGACAGCACCAGCAAGACAAAAGAATGAAACCTGGTCATGGCATGAACGTGACTTTCTATGACTAAGCCCAAGAGTCATATGAAGACATCTAACCTCAGGAAGATTTGGTTTGCACTCAGTTTTATGGATTTCTGGAAGTCATGAAAGCTCTGGGAGAACACAAGGCTGCAAACACTTACTCTTCAGGTAGATTTGCTCAGAACAGGATGCAGTGTGTATTGTGATTTCCTTGTATTACTTTTTCCATCCATCACTTCATCTCTCTCACAGACTGAGCTTTGACTTATCTGTTTCATATATTTTCACTAGTATCACCCAGATATTTGGATAAACAGTGATAGGGGAAAGCTAGATGCAGGTAAACCTACATTCCTCAGATTAGAAAACTAGTGATCAGAAAATACATTTTTCAGGAAAGTAACATACATCCTAAAAACCTCTGAAGAAGCCTGAGGATTACTGGGGAAAAATAGTGTTACTGCAGACCCTAATAATTCTCTGACATCTCAATGAGGGGAAACTGCATCACTGACAAATAATACTATCAATATTTCTACTGGCAAACTTTCTAAATACTGGAAATATTTTTGAAACAAAACCCCATTATTTTTTCACCAGCAGAAGACTGTCCAGACAGATGATATATTAGATATCTTCAGAGGTATTTCATTAATATGGGCAAATCCTTGAGAGTAAGGAGGTTAATAACTTCACCAAGCTACACGAGATGAACTACTGACCAGTGAATTAAAGATGAAAATGACTGCAAATGAAGAATGACACTGAACACTGTAATAAGAAGCCTAAGCAAAATATAAACAATAAATATTGATTTAAAAAAATATTTCTAAAATATGCAGGCCTAGGGTTAAAATGCATGAAAAATTTTCCCCATGCAAACTTTTGCTTGATAATGTCCCTTTAACTTACAGTCAATAGACTCTATTTAAAGGAAGGGCACGGAGAGAGTCCTCTGTTAGAAACTATCTGGAATTGTTTCCAAGTCAGTCTTTGTCTTGACAAGCATTTTTTCTAGAAAACAAGATACCACAAGTGATTGTGGGTTTGCACTAAGAAGGCCAAAATGATGGGATGAAGATGTGAAATACTTGTTGATTCGCTGACCAGGGACCTGGGCAGGACATGCCCAGGCATTACCTACAAAGGAACACCAAGGGTAAAAAAAACTATGTATAAATTCTTGCCACTAAGCAAGATGTTATGACTTGAGTATGCAAACAACAATAAGAGAACTAATTCAAAACTTACTTAAGTTAAAGAGTCACTTCAGTGAATAATGCAGCCATCCTAAACAAAAATGGAACTACTAAATTTTCCCTACATTTCAAGTTTTAAAGTTTAACAGGAAGGACCTGATAAATTACTTCATCTCTAACCTCAAATGCATCTTGCCTCTTCACTCATACTGACCAATTGCAGCCTTTCCCACCGCACTTTTGTTTAAAAACAAGACGAATATAGTATTTCTGAATCTCACAGAGATAATATTTGCGAAGTTTTTTGAGGTCTTGTAATGAAAAAACCGGAAATCCATATTAGTACACATGAACTATAGTGTTACTAAATAGTATCCTGCAATGTGATTTTCATTTAAAAATAACCCTCCATTACACAATGCAAGTAATAAGGCAACACTACTACAAGACATTCTTTTCCATTTGTGATAGCAAAGTTTGAACTATTCAGATTGAAATGTCTCAGGATGCAGGTTGATTTTATTCTGCAGGTTTCAGGAAGGAAAAAAACACAACAAGTAATTTTTAAGACAAGGGTAAGAATTGCTTTATCTTATAACGTGCAAAAGTTCACACAGTAGAAATTCCCCATGAAAATGGGTAATAAATGCTTCAGAGCCAGGACTTGCAAGCTGACAAGCAACATTGCCCAGATTTCAAGGCCTTCTGTCATGTACATGACTTGAATCTTGTCAAGTTAAAGTTCCATCAAAGAATTGTGGCTTCCATATGTTCAGGATGGAAAGAGAACAAGCTATAGGGGGAGAAACATCCCAGAACACAAAAGCCACTGACCTTAGAAGCTATACTAGAATGTAACACCTGGGTCTCTACACTCTCCTGCTCAGACAAAGTAGCTTCCACACTTTCTGCAGGTGTAGCCCCTGTTTTCTCCCCAGGGCTCATGGCATGAGAAGACAAGCACCTACACTGGGTATATGTTACTCCTGTTTTTCAAATGGTAGAATAAGGTCTCTGAATAGAAATGTTTCAGATGTTTGAATAAACTGCGCAGTAACAACAAGTGTATTTCAGCAGATACGGAGCAAGAAAATCATTTCCAAAACACTGTGTAGATGATATAAGAATGAAGCCCTGAGTAACCTCATAACTCTGTTTCCATGGAGTTACAATACTGACATCATGTTCAAGTACCACTTTCTGACAGAACCACTGGAATACCTTACTTCTGTGGTATTGATTTATTTTCTTTACCTTTGGAATCAAAGGACTGAGTAAAAAGGTTGTATTTACAGTAGAATCTTTTCCTCTAGGAGAAAAGCACATCTTTATATGAACCAAACTAGTATTACTGTAACTAATTCCCCATCAGGATTCCCAGTCTTTGCTGATGGACAACTGGGAAAGAGCAGTCTGAACATAGTTGTTTCCAAACTATGATGTCATGGCTATTTGGAAATAGCCACCTTATCATTTGATACTCCAGATCAAGATGTAATTCTCCTTCATAAGCAAGAGCTTCCGGATGGTCCAGTGAAGGTGACTAATGAAGATTAATCTTCCATCAATTAGAAAGGGACAAAGGCTGTTCTTACTGCTCTACTAGAATGCCTTGAGGGGCAAATTCAATAGAAGTTGAAAAAAATTAGGAATTTGGGCCTTGGAAGAGAGAACTCGACTTCTACAATCATCTTCAAAGTGTGATTTTTCAGCTGCAGATTATCAACTGTTCTTCCGGGACACTAAAAGCCTCCATGAGCCTGGACCTTCAATGACCTAATTATTCAGTCTTATTTTTCAGCAATCTGCTGTTTTTCTTGTCCTTCGGTAGGATAAGGAAATGTCCTACTTTTTGACAGTGTCCTCATGAATGTCCTATCCTCGAAAAGGGGAGGCATAAAAACCCCAACTATGTGGAATACTTTCAATCATGAATCTGTGTCAATAGATGATGTACAGTAAGAGCACAGATAACGCTGTTCCCATTTTACAACCTGTTGCACTTCCATGTTTGTAACATAACAAGGAGTATATATTGTTTTTATTACAAGGTGAATATCTTGAGATAGTGTCACAAGATGGATACAGCTGTGCTAAGTGTACACTGTGGAAGAAATGAAAAAGTTTTGTTTCTGAAGCTTTCTATCAGTTTAAACACTCGATAGTTTGCACTGTATCATATCCTAATTTCATCTCTAAGTATTTCACATGTCTGTGTATAGATGACTCATTTTCCTATAAGACAACTTTCTGGTGTTCTGGACAGCCATAACCTTCGTTTTTCAAATAATAAGAAGTATTTCCTCCCCTCATTTGCTTCTCTTCAGTTTGTTTAGAATAAGAAACTGAAACAAGATGATAATTTTCATAATGCATTCCCTTTTCCTCATACAACACATGAAATAATATATTAAAACCCAAATGTTTACATAAGGACTTGCACATGACCTGAGAAACCCTTTTCTAACCTAGTCTGACCAAGGTTACTGACTGCTCTGAACAGACACCTACAGCAAAACAGTCAAATGAATGTACAACATTTCTTGGAATGTGATGGGGAAAACAAAATTCTTAGTATTTGGTTCCTCAGATCTCTCCTCTCTAATACGTATATTGTAACAGCATGCTGGGCCTGCATTCCAAAAAGCCACCTTAATGGCTACTTTTAGTCCCTTTCCCTGGAATAACACCCTCTGACACATGGCTCAAAAGTCCACACTGGCCTTCCTCTGCTGGGCAACTCGACAGGTGACTATGAACTGTGAAGTCACTTCACTTGCCCAGAACAAACAGCAATACCTGCTCTTATGACCCTTTTTACTCTCCTGAGAATCTTTATGTAATGTTGCATTAGTAACCTTTACTAAATTAGAAAACCAAAAGGGAAGATAAATCAATATGAATGCACATTTGCTGATATTGATTTTTCCTCTCATAGTCAGCATGGGAATATTGTGGCTCCTATTAATACAAGGAGCAGAAGGACTTGAAATGGTTCTGTTTGGATAATTACCCCGTAGTTTGGGAAACTTATTCAAACTTCTTTAGTCTGTAATTTTGAAACAGACATTTCATGAACTCAAATCCTTCTCATGAATAATCATGTAAAGATGTTGATGACAATTTCTTGATGCAGATTATCAACAAGATCACTAGGAGAGGCATTCAACCTGGTGTTCACAGAAAAGGAAGAAGAGCTGGGCAGTGTGAAGGTTGAGGGCAGCCTAGGATGCAGCAAACAATATTCTGCAGTTCAACCTCCTTGAACAAGTGAGCAAGAGAAATACTGGAATGGATGAACAGGGAACTCCCATCTCAGCTCAAGTGAGAAAACAGAAGTACACAGAGGATGAAAGAAGCAGCAGGGTACCCAGGAAAAATACGCAGACCTGGCCCAAGACCACAGAGATGGAAAGTCAAAACTCAGAGGTAGCTGAAAAAAGTGAGAGATGAAAGAAAAGAAAAGCACATTGGCAGCAAAGGGAAGATTGAGAAGAATGTGGACCCACAGCTCAGTCTGGCAGGGAAAGCAGTGACAAAGGACGTGTCTAAGGCTCCAATACTTAATGACTGTTTCATGTTACGTCTTTCTTTGCTTGTTGGTTTTGTTGAGTTTTTTTGGAGGAGGAGGGGTGGAGGGGTGGTTTTATTTTGTTTTTTTAGTTCCTAGTAAGGTTTGTCTTCAGGCCTTTGAAGTCTCCAAGCCCAGCATGAGTGTGTGGGATTGCAGCACTTAAATCAGTTGGACATAGATTCCTGGAATTACATGATCTGTATCTGAAGGTTTGGAGAGAGGTGGGCAGTGTCACTGCAAGGTCACTCTCCTATTTTTAAAATGTCATGACTATCAGGGGAGGTTTTTGATGATTGGTAAGACAAACATCACATCCATCTGTAAAGAGGAGGATCCAGGGAACTGCAGGGCAGTCAGTCTAACTTCAGCTTCTGGAAAGATCACGGAGTAAGTAATTTCAGACACCATATTCAAGCACACAAAGGATAAAAAGGAATAGCCAGACCGGAATTACCAAAGGCAAATAACGTCACACCAACCTGACTGCCTCCTGTGGTGAGATGATTGGCTCTGTGGACAAGGGGAGAGTAGTGGATGTCATTTACCCTGACTTTAGCAAGGCCTTTGACAGTCTCCCGTGCTATTTTGCAGCCAGATTTCAGAGATGTAGACTAGATCCACAAGGATTAAAATTTCCCTGGACTAGCACAAATCACAAATGCAAAACCCTGCACCCTGGGATGGAATAATCCCATGCACCAGTAGAGGCTGGGAAGCGGCTCTGCAGAAAAGAATCAGGTGTCCTGGCAGACAAAAAGCTGAACATGAGCAAGCAGCATGTCCCGACTGAGGAAGGCCAATCGCATCCCAGATCTAATCAGCAACAATGTTGTCAGCAGGTTACAGGGAATGCGTTCTGTGGGACCACATCTGGAATACCCTGTCTAGTTTTGGGCTACTCAGTGCAAGACACCACAACACAGGAAGAAGTCCAGAGCCTCCAAGAGAATTAGGGGGCAGAAGCATATGACGTACTGAGGGCAGGCTGAGAAATCTGGGCTTGTTAAGCTTGAAGAAGAGATGGCCAAGGTAAGACCTTGTTGTTGTCTTCAGGTGTTCAAGGGGAGAGCACAGAGCATAGAATCATAAAATCACAGAATCATAGAATCATAGAATCAGACGGGTTGGAAAGGATCTCTGAGATCATCAAGTCCAACCCTTGATCCACTACCACCACCACAGTTAGTAGACCATGGCACTCAGTGCCACATCCAGTCTCTCCTTAAATACCTCCAGGGATGGAGAATCCACCACCTCCCTGGGCAGCCCGTTCCAATGCCTGATTACCCTCTCTGGAAATAATTTCTTCCTAATATCTAACCTAAACCTCCCCTGGCAGAGCTTGAGAGCATGCCCCCTTGCAGTTGGTGTCTGCCTCTTATCAGAGGTACAGAGTAAAGGATGAGGCAGCAGACAAGTACTAAAGGAGGAAATTTCAATTAGGCACATGGAAAATAATTTTCAATATGAGGATGACAAAACACTGGAACAGGTTGCCCAAAAATTCTGCGGAATCTCCATTCCTGTTGCTACCACTGTAGTTTAAATCAAAGATCTGTGCAGAGGCACATCTACAGAAAAGGCAAATTTGGGATCCTTTCTTTTTCCTGTTAGTGTAGCAGTTTAAGTACAGTACTCTCATTCACAGAACAAAGATCATATTCCTCAGTACTGTTCGACACCTCAAAAATCAATAAAACTACAAAACTAGTGTGGTTTTCATTCTCTCGTAGGTATAGCAAGATGGATTTGCCATGTGAAAGAAAAAAACCATAAGTCAAGCCATCCTATTGACTTACACTGAATGAAAATGGACTCATTGCTGATGGGGTTAATGCAGACAACCAAATCCTAGAGGAAATCAAACTTCATGAAAGCTTTACATGATTTCATTGCTTGAAATTTTTAGTGGTAGGTAAAATGATCCGCTCTTTCCTTTTGGGCCTGTGGCTTTCTTGTATACAACCACACATACATACAGGACCTAAAGCTCAGACAAAACAGCTTGGTTCATATCATTTTTGCAAACAGCAATGTTAAAAATAGCACCTCACGCCTTTTCCTCCCTCTATTTCTTAAACCACATTTCAAACAGCAGTCTCTACTGACACACTTTTAGGAAAAGTGTGACTTTTAGGATAAAATATAACTGCTACTTATCAGCTGCAGTCAATGATACCTGGACATTTGAAAGTGTTAGACTGTATCATCTTTCTTGGAACTGCACAGAGGGCTTCTAGATCTTGTGACAACTGTTGCCAAGTAGTAGGGAAAACAGAGGTGCTTCTAGCAGGCTTTATCATTTCATAAATTCTTCCTCAATCATCACAACATTTCTTTCGATGGTCAATCAACTCACCCCACAGGTGTTAAGTCGATGTCCCTTTCTTCCTTGAGAGAAAATGCGTGTTGTTTTGTATCCCTCAGAAACCACTCTGAGACAAAGGGACAGAAAATGTATGTGATGCTGTATCTGGTTCCTAATTGCTCAGTGCTGCATGAGGACTCTCCATACGTTCCGTGCCGTAACAGCAACCCTTTCCAACTAGGTCATGTCCCAACCAGCAATTAAAGTGACCTAAAAAATGGGCATGGCAGAAGGGCAGTTTCCAGCAACAACAGCATGCTCTTTACCCATCCTTGTGCTCAGCATATCCTTCCCACCAAAACCTCAAGTTATAAAATCTACCTGAATTTTCCTGCCCTGAGATCTAAACAATTCTGGCCTTTTCATTTCATTTATTCCTAGCAGTTAGGTGTTTCATTCTGGCTGCAAACCTCCTTCAGTTTTGCCCCTGTGCTAATCCTGCCCTTCACCACAGCAAGCTTCACTTCACCTCAGCTCTGCCTCCTGTCCTCCATCTCATTTTTCCAGGTTCTTCTGTCCTCTTATCACATCAGTTGTGATTTGTGCATCCTGCTTCCCAAATCTGTATGCTTATGTATGGTACCAACAATAACACAAAACTCTCACTAATTCTTTTCCAGTCCTTTCCTCTCCTTTATAAACATGTTGGAAAACACAACCCCCAGAATCTGAACCCTTCTGTGATTCTGAGAGCACTATGAAATACTGTATTACCTGATATTTTAATAACAGAACTCCCTCAGAAGCCATGTAAAATTTGAGTAGTAATTCAAAAGTAAATAACAGAAGCACCTAAGAAAAATGCCCCGAACCTGGTTTAGATTTACACAGTCTTGTTAGGTTCACTTGTGCTTCAGTGACACAGCAATTTCACCGCAGATCACAAGGTAAGTTCATCTGACGATTCTAAGAGTAATTTAGGATGATAATAAAATTAACAGATTTGGGCAAACCACGAGGAAAAATAAGGGGGAGGGGGAACCTTGTCCTGTTACTGCTTATGGAAGCTTTTCTTTGAAAAATCCATGTAGTTCATGTTTCAGTCAGGCGAGGTAATATGCCTGTAAATGTAATCTGACAGAAGACACAGCACAGCTTCACCAGAAAATGACAAAATCAGATTGTAAGAGAGGGACAGCCAAATGCCTTCACAGCTCTCAGAACTCACCCAGGGAAACAAATTCACACCAGTGTAATAAACCCAGACTCACATATTCACTGGAGGTTTGTGGTGCTAATACCTTTAGTTTCCACTTCAAAATCTCATTCAAAGTGCTTATATCTTCTGTTGGTTGCCTGCTGGAAGGTGTCTTTGCCCAAATCCATCCGTCCTGAAAACCAGGGATAGGCTGCATTCATTGTTTCCAAGGGCAACACTTTAACTGTTATCAAGTTCCATTTTCTGATACAGTTACACAAATCTAAGCTCCTTTTTCTACCCAGGGCTTTTTTCCCATCCCCACAAACCTTAAAGCAACAAAAATAATGACCAAAATAAAGAAATAAAATCAAAATGAAACAGTTCTAAGCTCCAGGAAGACGCAAGTAATTGCATCTAAAGCATAGAGATAATAATGAAAGAAAAAAGTCGATTTTCAGCTTGAAAGGAAGTTTACTTTAAAACAAATCTCTCACTGTTATTTGCTAGCCAAATAAAGCCTGTAACCAATAAAAATGATCACCCAACGTTTTATAACAAAACATCAAGATCATGCTATAGTAACTTAGGTGATCTCACATTAAAAGACACAGCAGCTTTGAAGCCTAACTTTAACTACAGAAGATACATTTGTGAGAACCTTCAGACGTTTTGCCCACCTGCAGGAGCAGATGTGAAATAGCCATTAGCACCACAAGAATTTCCCCAGGGCAATATTCATGGGCAGCTATCAAAAATACAAAAGGATTGGGGAAATATTTGAGACAGAGACCCCACTTTAATTGCTTGATTGTTTTAACTTTAAGGAACCTTCCTTACATCAGCATTTATCTGCTCTCTAGAATCCAGCATTGTTACAACACTCCAACTTCATTCCCTTACGCCTAAAGCTGTGAAATGCTGTATTGGTCTTTAACAATCACCGACATTCTTCATTTAAAACAAACAAGCAAAAGACCAAACAAATAACAACCACCAAGAAGATACTTCTGTCATTTGAGAAGGCAATAATGCAACTACTCTTCACACATTAACACTGTAACAGCTACAGGTATAACAGCTATTCAGACCTTTTCCTTACTTCACTTAACCAAAAGCTGATTGGAACATACAGAACTCATTTTTATAAAAGAATATTTTGGTACCACAGGCACAGTTCCCGGTGCATTCCATTCCACCCCATCCCAGCCTCCTGACTGGGCTCAGCCCAAACACTCCCCCAACATCATCAGCTTCTTTTGCAGCAGCAACGGGGTCACATCTCTGTGCTGACTCCATTTCCTTCATATGGCAAGAGCTGCTATGCCAAGTGAGGTGTAAAAATGAGCTCCTGATTTAATGTAATTATCTAATGAAACTTTCCATATTAGGAATTAATTAAATGGGGCCATCTTCCCTGTAACTAGTAGGAAAATAGCTCTTGTAGAGCTACAGGTGTTCAATTCTGCCAGATTAAATGGTGATTACCAGGAAGATGCGGTTGGAAAGGATTTGTCTTATGTAAGATATAATTGCTATTATATCTTATTAACCTATGGGAAATAGCAGGAATGTCTTATCCTCTTCAGTATTTTAGTGGTTTTTCTACCAGTCAGCTGTGCAAAGAATGAAGGTGATGGATCAAAACACTTTCTCTCAGTTTATCAGGATAGCAAGAAGGTAAGGGCTATAAATAATATTTTATTGAACTTAAGCACATACAACTGTGGTAAAAAAATTACTGACAAAAATCAAATACTGACCCAAAATAGTTGCCTTCTCATAACTTAATCCGCTGTTAAACTGTAACTAAAGTAGTATGGGGGTGGATGCAAAGGAAATTGCACAGGTAAATCTTATGATAAATGTTACTGAAGTCAGTGAATTCTGCTACATTAAATAAATAAAGAATGGGGGGGAACCCGTAAGTTTTGACAGTATTTTTCCTTTGTTACAGCAGGAAAATTAAAAATTTTTTTAACATTATCAGCATTAGAGGGAGGCTGGAGGATGAAATCTAGGATTTTATTAAGAGATCTGACAGAATCATACTCACAAATGTATAACTATAGAAGTCAGGCAAATTTTGTGGATAAAGGCAACACATTTTACTGTGGCAACTAGATTACCTGGGAAAAATATTCCACAGATATTCCACAAACATCTTTTGCAGGTTTATCATTTTCTCATTTCTACTCTACTGAAAGGTAAGACACTGAAATCATACAGTCACTTAAAACACTGAAAATCTAATACTGATTAAAGGTACACAAGGAAGATTTTTTTGTTTCTGAATAACCCTACAATTATATTGGTACAGCCTCTCCCTTCCTCCTCCCAAAATAAGTCTTTTACTGGTGTTCAGTTTATTTTTTCATCTCAGATTATGCCCTCAGAAAAGTGACTAAAGTTAAATCACAAAGAATTCTTCACTCCACAAGAATAATATCTATATAGCAAGTTAGAAAGAAAAAAGTGTAGCTCTACTAATGATAGCAGAGAACTTTCCTTTTGCTCTCCTCAAGCTGGCAGTGGCTGGGCCTATAAAAAAGGTAAAGCTCGATACCTTGCAAACAAATGTACAGTAAAATAGAATGTATAGAGTTCCTTACTAGCAGAATGACTTAGCAAAATTTAAGTCAGAGAAAGAAAAAGCTCTTTGGTAAAAGTCCAGGCTCTTGCAAACAGGAAAACGCAACCTTCAACTGAAAATCATGGTAAATTACAGCTAATCATTTTGTAAACAGTACAAATAATATCAGAATTTTGAACCCAACAATGCCAAAGAACACTATCCTGCTTCTGTGTGGACTAACATTTGCAGAAAATCTCAAAACAATCTCATAAACCTCACCAGGGAGCAACATTACAGACACACGTGTGCCTGCTAATAACTTAACGCACTGGGGTTTATTTGGGGGCAGGGGGGAAGGTTGTTTTGAATTGGAATGAAAGTGCAGAGAGAGAAAGTATTTCAGTAACAGCAGCAGATGAAACTATAACAGTCTGACCTGATATTCATTAAGGAACCTTTAGCAAGTAATAATGACCAGACTTCGCGAACGAAGAACCGGGGAAGGTCTTTACACCTTCCAGCCTGCGCATTGGATTTTTTAGGTGAGTTAC
>JAYRBT010000042.1:67706980-67761123 GCA_036023395.1 Myiotriccus ornatus | reverse complement strand
CATCTGCCCGGGGAGTGGCCCTGACCAGGAATCGAACCCGGGCCTCGGCGGTGACAGCGCCGCATCCTTAACCACTAAACCACCAGGGGCTCCCTTGCAAGTAATAAATTACTTACAAAAAAAAAAAAAAAAAATGCTCACATTGTTCTAACCATTAGGACTGGAGCTAAGAAGCAGCCGAAGAGTACAACAGAATTTTGACTTTTGAGCATGAGGAAGTTAGCTGCAGTGCTAACTAATGAGAGCCTCCAACAAACATGGGCTGAAAACACCATGTATTTCAAATGTGCCTGGGAAGGGATGCAGAACAAACCACTGGTTCCCAAATGGTGAGAGCTACCATGAGGCAGAGCTGAAAGCACATCCCCAGAAATATGTGCAGCATGGGTAATCAAGCCTTGTGAGATCAGCCTGGCTCCACGAGAGCCACTTGTTGTTCCCAGGAAGCCACCGTGCTGGAAGGCCCCACACAAAGGTATTTAAGTGGCCCTGGATGGAGTAAGAGGACCTTATTAATGCTGCTGCTCTAGCAGGGGCAGCAGTGGTGCCGCCAGTCAGAGTGAGACTAAAATTATGGCAGCCTTTGGGAAGAAATAAAACAGAAAAGGCACCTAATATGCAATAACAACTCCAAATGGGCTGGGGAAGACGAAGTGAAGTAAATGAGGTGTTCAGCACTCCCCCAGCTCAAGTGATTCCTGCTGCTCATTAAAAGAAGTGCTGCTCAGAGAAGGGAGGGAATGGGAACAGGTGGGCAGGCAGCCAGGGGAGGCTGTGATCTCAGGGGTAGCACGAACACTTGTTCCTCACACAGTTCATTTCCCCCATCTGCCTGGTTTGCGCTGAGGCCACGTACACACCCGTGCCAGTGCAGTGCCAAGGTGCCAGAGTGGCAGGACTGAATGCCTGGGACACAGGCTGCACGTCCCCAGCAGTGCCACCAAATACACCCCTATAAAATCACACCCTCAGTGTCAGTAATTCGCTGTAGGAAGCACATCTCAATCTGTACAAGCGACATAGATTCTTGAATCTGAAGGTTAAATAACTGCTTGACCAACCCTTGTTGTTCAAACCCTGAAAAGGTTTGGCCTAAGCATCCCAACCTGTGTTATTAAAGGAGACCTTCAGAATGTCATGCTGTGAGGATTTTGCCTTAAATCACTCTGAATATTACCTACACAAAGTGCATTTCATACCATGTCAAAAGCATAGGGGGGTTTTTTTGTTGGTTTTTTTTTTCTTTTTAACATAATAGTATCCAGGTAGGTAGAAGACAAAAAAGTGACATTCTAATAATATACTTCATGAAATTATGACACTTTGAAAGCTATAAAATTACTTTGTTTCATAAACAGAATTACAGCAAAATCATTCAAAGTCGATTTATAGTTATTATGGACTACTGGATTACTGACTGTAAGCAAATAACCACAGTTTAAAGAATCAATCTTTTAAGGTGTGACATTTTTTCTCTAAAAATCCCCAAGTTTTTAGATGCAGTGGGAATTCACAGCGTTTCTGTTCTTAACAGCATCTTGCTTTGGTGGAAAAGTTTTAGTCTCCTATCAAGTGAGCCCATAAAGCAGGGCAGAACTAATGGCTTTATTAAGTGTATTTACTTCAGGCTAAATGGAAGGAGCAATTACATCCCACTTTATACAGGAAAACAGCTGGAACCAGCTGAAACTACCTCACAGTGCAGCAGAAAACATAAAAAAGGCCTGATCAGAAGCTTGACAGGTTTGCTGACTCAAAACACAGGGTGAAGGAACTGTCTGTCCAGCTGTGCTAGGAAGGGGCACAGCAATCTGAGAGGAAAGCAGTGCTAAAAATGCATCTGCAAACCGGGCACTGAAAACAGACAGGCAACATTTTTGACATGCCTACTTCAAGATATTTAACCTCACAGCTGAATTTTCCTCCATGGACCTCAAGGAAACAGGACACTCTGTAGCCTTCCCATGGCAAGAGAAGGGCACAGAAGATAACCCTGAGCCTCTAACACAACAAATGTGAGAGGCTTTAATTATTACTTACTGCTTGGTCTGAAAAAAGAGGCAACAACAGAAACAAAGTAAGTTGTGACAACTGAAAGGCATCTTCTTTCTGCTTTAAACATTTTTTTTTTTTCAGATGGAACAGGGTTGCAATATATCCTCTATATACTGCTTTCTCCTACCTGATAACAGTTGTTATGAGTAACTTTCTTAATTCAAATAAATAGCCTTTGAAATGTAATTTCTGTAACACACTCTTCATTATGGGACTTTTTGCAATATGCACCACGCCATCACCAAAAAAGAAAAAAAAAGAAAAAGAGAATGAAAAAAGAAAAAGGTAAGGAAAAAGAAGAAGAAAAAGAAAGAAAAAGGAAAGGGAAAAGGAAAGGGAAAAGGAAAGGGAAAAGGAAAGGGAAAAGGAAAGGGAAAAGGAAAGGGAAAAGGAAAAGAAAAGGAAAAGGAAAGGAAATGGCAGGGCACCTTTTTTTGTATTATTTATGGAGGAAGCAAAAGCATCTGGAAAGGGGAACTCCAGGAGTGAGACTTCAAGAGTTTCACACTTCTAAGCCTTGGTGACAAGTTGGGATTTTGTGTAAGCAGGAGAATTGCCAAAGAACTGAAGATGGTGGTAATGAGAAACCCCAGCACATGAGAAGGAATGTGATTAGGGGTGCCTGGAAACTGTGAATTGAGAACTATCTAATCAGCAAAAAGAAATTATTGTGCATCTGTTAGCTATTTGAGCATCATGAGTTACATTTCCTACATATTACTTTTTTTGCCTTTCTACTCTGGTCATTTCCAGACCAAGGACAGCAGTTCTCCTTGTCCACTACGAGTCCATATATCTTCTTTGATATTACAGGATCTATAAGTCAGCCAGAGTTTTCCAATGGGACCAGTTAGAGCCTTTTCCTACCAAGAAGATAACGAAAAACACTTACAAAATTCTAAACTCTAAAGTGGTGTTTCATCACAGCCCCAAATGAAACAAGATGGTCTTCGAAAAGGAGGAATCAAGAATGAGATGGATTATAATTAAGAGTGTGTTCAGACATCTCCTCTTTCACTATATGCTTGCAGAGCAAGTTGTAGGTCCTTATTCTAAGTGATGCAATTTTTAGTGGCTGCCCGTGATAAAATAAAACCCACACATTGTCTCCTAAGTCCCAAAACCCAGTCTTTATTTCTGTCCTTTTTGACAACATGCCCATTTCTGGCTCCCCTCAAGAGACTCACTGTCCCTACATTTAATACCGTGAATTCCCAGCTTGCTGTCTCTCAGTGTGCTCCTATCCCCACTTTACACTATGGAAGCTTTTCCACCCGGGTTTGCCCATTTGCTCCCAGAACAGATGGTACTGCTCGCTCTGCCCCACAGGCTCCACCTGGTCTAGAGTGAAAAGGAGGGAAGAAAAGAAAATGGCAGTCCTGATCCTCTCTGTCCAGACACTCCCCTTCTAAAAATGTCGTGTCAGGAATATTGTAAGCTATTAAGACAGCATCCATTACCTTCGCCTTGAGTTATTCCAGGGTATCCCATTCCTTGGGAGTAAATATATCGCCCTACTGCTTCTGTATAAAGGCAGTGACTCCTTCCAAAACTGCTACCTCAGTCTGAGGTGACGAAGTAAAAATAATTTGCTCTCACTGGGGATTCAGGTTGGATGGTTAAGCAAATCTTTTCAATATAAGTATGTGCTGAGTTTATTTGCACGCCTCATAAAGCTTGAGTATTTGCTGTAAACTGTTGGTATCAATAGATTAATAATAAATATGTGTGTCTGACAGGAAAATGTGGCAACTGAATGTTTGGTCTTGTCCATCTGTTGCTTGTGGTTTGTATCTCTCCATATCATAGCATGCTTGTTTAGGTTTCAGCTGCTTGTCACATGTATGAGTGTATATACATACATATATATATACATATATATCTACAGGAGGGCTGTATATGGTTTAGTTTACAATCCTGTCCCCTTCAGTTCGATGCAGGAGCCTGTGAGTGTGTGCCAGCAAACACAGACTGTGTGTGCTCATCGATCCGAACCGACTTCTCTCCCTGTCCCGAGTGCTGAGTCTGCCTTGTGCTGGTGCACTGAGCCCATGGGAAGCACACACATCCTGACAAGATTCCTGTGGTTCCAGACACACCTGCTGGCTTTGCTCAGTCACACACGTCTCTCTCTCTCTCTTCGCAGGCACACAGAGTGTCCATAAAGAACCACAGAATTGTTAGGGTTGAAGGGACCTCTGGAAGTCATCCAGTCCAACCCCCTGCCAACGCAGAGTCACTGAAAGCAGGTGACACAGGAACGCATCCACGTGGATTTGGAATGGTTCCAGACAGGGAAACTCCAAGCCCTCCCCAGGCAGCCTGTGCCAGGGCTCTGGCAACCTCAGTGTAAAGCTCTTCCTTCTGTTGAGGTGAAACTTCTTGTGTTTACATCCAGTACGCTCCGTCCTCTCACCGGGCACCACTGAAAAGGGTCTGGCACCATCCTCTTGGCACCCACGTTTGAGACATTTATATGCACTGATAAGATCCCCTCTGTCATCCTTTCTCTGCACTAATCATGCCCAGCTCTCATGAGCAGTCCCTTCTCACTAGAGAGATGCTCCAGGCCCCCCATCATCTTCGTGGCCTCTGCTGGACCTTCTCCAGCAGCTCCTTGTCTGTCCTCTGCTGAGGAGCCCAGACCTGGATCCAGCAGCACAGACAGACACACAGAGACAGCCACACTCCTGTGCATGTGCCCGGCTGAGCCCGCCTGGCTCCATCTCCACCCGGGCTTGCAGCTCCCTGCCCTCCTGAGCCCGCCCGCTGCCGTGTTCCTGCTCCTGCTCCAGCTGGGCAGGCTCGTGGGACTCCTCTCTCTCCTGAGAAGGGCCCGCGGGAGCTGGGCCTGTTCAGTCCCGAGAAGGGAAGGCTGAGAGGGGACCTCATAAACGCACACAAGTCTCTCCCAGGAGGGCGCCCATAGGACGGTGCCAGGCCCTTTTCTGTGGTGCCCAGCGGCAGGACGAGGAGCAGCGCTCGCGAACTAGATCAGGACATTTCGAGCTCAACGTGTGGAAGAGCTTCCTTTCGTGGCGGGCGGCAGAGCCCTGGCACAGGGTGCCCGGGGCGGGCGCGGGGCCTGGAGCCATTCCAAACCCAGGCGGGCGCGCCCCCGCGCCACCTGCTCTTGGTGACCCCGCCTGGGCAGGCGGGTTGGACTTGGGCGATCTCCAGAGGCCTCTCGCACCCCTAGCCATGCCGTGACCGCGATCCCGCGATCCCGCGATCCCGCGATCCGCTGCATTCCCGCTGGCACAGCCCGTTGTCCCCCCCCCCACCCTCACACACCGGCGGCAATCCCGAGCGGGCGGCGCTCGGCGCTCGATTGCGGCGCCTTGCACTCCGCGGCGGGGCCGCCACCCCGCTGCTGGTGGCGGCGGTGGCGCTGCCGCTCGGCGGTGGATTGCTCGCGCCTGGGCGCGGGGCGCAAGATGGCGGCGGCGCTGGGCCGGGGGCTGGACATCAGCCTGGCGGCGCTGCGGCAGCACGACCCCTACATCAGCGGCATCGTGGACGTGGCCAGCCAGGTGGCGCTCTACACCTTCGGACACCGCGCCAGCCAGTGGGTACGTGCGCCCGGCGAGCCTCACAGCCCCGCCGCACCGGGCACCGGGGCGGGGAACGGCCGGGACACGCCCCCGCCGCCAGAGCCCCGCCCCCGCCCCGCCCCGCCGTGGCCGAGGTGTGAGGGTGGGAGTGAGGCAGGGCCGTGCCTCACACCTGAGAGCAGCCCCGAGCTGCCCGGGCAGGGGGCTTTGGGGGGCTGCAGCGATGTAGGGGCTGTGTCCCGTGGGGCAGGGCCGTGGAGGATGGGGTTTAACCCAGGCGCATGGGAGGTTGGGGTTTAAGCAGGTCCATGGGAGGTTGGGGTTTAACCTGTGACCACGAGAGGTTGGGTGTTAACCAGGTTCACGGAAGACTGGGGTTTAATGCAGGGCCATGGAAGACCAGAATTTAACCCAGGGCTGTGGGAGACTGGGGTTTAACCAGTGCCCAAGGGAGAACGACGAAGGGCCTCAAGGGGAAGCCATATGAGGAGTGGCTGTGGGAACTTGGTGTGTTCAGCCTGGAGGAGACTGAGGGGAGACCTCACTGTGGTCTACAACTTCCTTGTGAGGGGAAGAGGGGCAGGCACTGATCTCTTCTCTGTGGTGACCAGTGATGGGATTCAAGAGAATGGTCCAAAGGTGTGTCAGGAGAGGTTTGGGTTGGATGAAAAACAACACCCAGAGGGTGTCTGGGCGCTGGAACAGGCTCCCTAGGGCAGTGGTCACAGCACCAAGCCTGGCAGAGTTTAATCCACAGCCATGGGAGACTGGGTTTAACCCCGCAACACGGGCCTCGGGTGCTCCTCTGCCCTTCAAACACCTATAATGGAACCCAAACAAGTACAATAGAGTGAGTGTAGGAGTTAACAATGCTAAAAAGACTGTTGTAAGATTTAAAACCTTAATTATCTCTGGGAAACATTTGGTAATCTAACATTCAAGCTCTTTCCAGGTGGTTCTTGCTTTGCTGCAATGGTGGGGCTTAGGGCCTGTGTTTGTAGAATCTGCACAATCTCCCTTTTGTGTTATTTCCCCTGTACCTGTCCCAAATGTTGCCCCCTAGGGGAGGTGCCCTTTGGGAAATCCTCTCCCTGCCTCTGTGCTGTGCACTGCCCTGGGGTGTAGTGGAGAGTTAATCCAGTTTAGCCTCGTGGTGTCGTGCATTTCGCCTTTCCATGTCTTATCATAAAACTTGGGCCAGCTGCGTGGTGACCTGTGCTGGCTCCAGCCTCTCCCCACCAGCTGATGAAGTTGGGTTTATTTATTTGTGACTTGGATGAGAGAAGTGAAACTGATGGTCCTGGTAAGCAGAGATAAAGGGGGGTTTGCTGACAGTGAGCAAAACACTGCCTTGATTTCAACTCCCTTAACTTTCCTTTTCTTCAGGAGAAGACTGATGTGGAGGGAACGCTGTTTGTTTACACAAGGTGAGGACGCTACCTTTTAACATCTGCAGGATGTTCCCATAACCTGTGGATATGGAAAAGCTAGCTGGGATGGAGTGTGAATGAAGTAAATTATTAAATTAATGAAGTAAGTGCTTCCCCTTGTTCAAGGGTGAAAAGAAACTGAAACTGGTAGAAGCAAATGTGGGGAAGAAAACCCTGGGAAGGAGGCATCGCCTTGTATTTTGCTAAGACTTCCAAATATGATTTAAATCTCAATATGGGTAAACTGCAGAAATCTTTTGTGTTGGCTTAATTAGGATGCAGCAGTTTAAAAAGTGTCTGAACAAAAAGCTAATAGTGAAATAAATAATGATTTTCTTTGAAGTAAGGGAATGGTACAACTTAGGAAGTATTGTTTTCCCTACTTAGGGCACTTTCATACTACTTGTGTCTGATTGTTCATTTTTCATGCATATTTCATCCAACATTTTGGCTGGCATTTCTTTTAGCAGCACCTCTGATTGTGGCTTTTCAGAGCATCATTTTTACATCACTTGTTCTAGCACCTTTGTTCTGTTATGAAGCCTGCCCTACACTGGAGTCTCCATGTTAGTGCCCCAGCATTTCCCTGTGACTGTTGTTAAAGTTGGAAAATAACACAGTCAGCAGATCTTGCAGTAGCAGCTGGGGTTTAACACCAAAGCAGAAAGTTTGTTCTTCAACTTTTATGTCGAAGAGGAGCTGGTAGGAGAGCTGAGAAAGCAAGAGATTGTTTTGAGAAGGTGAGAGATGTATGTGTGAAGTGACAGAGAGGCCCAGGAGTCTGTGAGCTTTTCGTGAAGTGGGAATGCTGGTTTCAGTCTGTAGCGATCTTTTGTACCAGCAGTGGAAATGGGCAATAGTAATTTTTCTAAGCTGCTTTTGGGTGAGTGGAGATAAGAAGCTGTTCTAATTCCCACCATGAGAGGAAAGAACCAGCTCTTTGTTGTGCAAGCAGTAGGTGGATGTGGCTAGTTGTGTGCTGCAAAACAGCAGCAATATTTCCTGGTATGTTGGTTTTAAAGCTCGAGGACTGACAACATGTAACCTGGTACTCCTCACATCTGTGATCTTTCTCTGTTCTTTTTGTTGCCTGAAGAAATTTCCATTTAGAGCAGAGGTTGATGCCTGGCTTCCCTACAGGCAGCAGAATGGAACAGGTTGTGAACTGTGGGTAACATCATGCATGATCAGTTTTAACTTTGATTTTCTGTTGCTTTGAACAGAGTTATAAAGTTCTGTGGAAAAGACATTGCCAGTAGATCATAGGCTGGAGACCACTGGTGTTTCCTTGGTTGTTTCTCTTCAGTCACAATGTAAAGTGATGTGACTGTTTCACTTGAGATGACTTATTTACTACCCATCCCATCTTGGTGAATTCTGAGGAACAGTCAAAAAGTCAGACTTCCAGCTGGGTTAACACCAGTGGAAGTGAACTGTTTGTTTGTTTTAAGTGAAGCCCTGACTGCTGCAAATAAAGAATTCTTGTCAAGGATTCCACTTTTGTTTATTTTTCTATTGACTCCGATGCTATAATCCAGCTTCCTGTGCTTTGGGTTTCATAAAGAAATCCACACACCAACAACTACCAGAGATGTCACTTTTCCCAAATGTTTATCCATAATCTTTCCTTTATTGTCATACTTAGTTTGGAAGTAGTATCTCCTGCCAGGATCATGATGGATTTAACAGCTCACATTTATCTAAATGACTTGAAGTGTAACCCCCCATGAATGTGCGTAATGATTTAGAATCACAGAGTCATGGAATGGTTCAGGTTGGAAGGAACCTTTAAAGATGATCTGGTCTAACCCCTGCTGCCAAGGGCAGGGAGACCTTCCACTACGTCAGGTTCCTCAAAGCCCTGTCCAGCCTGGCCTTGAACACTTCCAGGAATGGGGCATCCACAGCCGCTCTGGGCAACCTGTGCCAGTTTCCCAGCACCCTCACTTTTGTTCTTATGCTTTAGGTGGTAGGGAAAATCCTCTTTGGGATGACTGTTACTGTCTGCAATTGTTAACCTGAGGATTGAGAAGTATGCTTGCACTGGCCCATGACTGACTTATTTTAATTGCTGCTTTCTACTCCAGAAAGAAACTATAGGGTAGATTGTGGTGTTGGATAAAGTGTTGGTCATAGTCTGTTTATTTCTCATACATAATGTAGGCTTTTGCCATAATTAAAAGGATTACACAGAATACTGCCAGAGCCAATTGCTATTTCCTTGGCAACAAAATCAGTTTTTTTGTGGTACCTCTTAGAAATAATAATAAAAGATTGATAAATTTGGAGAACTACACACCAAAGAAATTCTAGTGTTTTCTTTTTTTCCTCAACTTGATGGGATTTCTGCTTGTTAACTTTCAGATCAGCTTCTCCAAGGCATGGTTTCACAATTATGAACAGACTGAGCATGGAAAATCGAACAGAGCCTATTACTAAAGACCTCGATTTCCAGCTCCAGGACCCCTTTCTACTGTACAGAAATGCCAGATGTAAGTATGTGACGTGGGGTTAAACACTGGAGTCAGATTCTCTTCAGAGTCTGTTCTTGGTTAAGGCAGTCCAGGTGCTTAGACTGCAACTCTCAAGGGCTGAAATTAGCTGGTTAACAGGTGAAATTAAGGGAATGTACTTTGCTTTTTTGGCGTGCTGAAAGAGAGTGTGTTTTCTGCATGTATCCCAGTCAGTGTTGGGAAGTTTTGGAGGGATATTTGTAGTCTTGGCTTTCTGCATAAAAATAGGCAAATGCAGCCAATTCAAACCCTGTTTTCTGCTCCAGCTCCAAAGCGCTGCCCTTGGAGCAAGCTGGAAGGCAGTTTGCCTCCCAACTATTAGGCGTAACTCTTGACAACATCGTGTTGAGTCTAATTTAAACCCCGATGAAAGACAAAGTTATTACTTTGGGCTCTGTGTTTATCTCGCATGATTATCTTTATACTAGAATTATCCAGTGTCAGGCAAACTCAGAAATAAGTGGAAGACATGAGAAAGCTTATTTATTTGTGCATGCAGATATCCATACAGAGTGTTGTAATGTGCAATTACATGAGAATGAGCAGTTGTAAATATACGGTTCGTGTCTGTGCTTGGGAGTGGAGCTGTAGTATCCTCTGTGCTTTGTCCTTGATGCATAAAAGCAGATTGCAAAAGTGTTTTATCGTGAACTGTGATGCACAAGAGTGTTCCCTCTGGATGAAGTAAAGGCAAAAGCAGCCCAATTTGATCGTCTGCTAGACCTTTTTACTTCATAAACTGATTTGGCGTTGGAAATATATCAAGAGGGAATCCTGTTGTTCACACGCTCTATGTGGTAGAAACAACAGAGAAATAACACTTTAAGTAGCCTGAATGAAACTGCTATTTTTGAGAGTATTTTCTAGGTTGACAAAATATTGGAATTCACAAAGAAACTGAAAAGAAATGCAGACATATCCAGGCTAACCTAGGACATTAGGATTTTAAGTACCATGAGACCAGTTTATCCCATCTGTTTTTGAAGGGTCTTTCTTATGTAAGTGTAATCTTCTTTAATCTCATTTTGAAATTCCATTAGGAGGTTATGTGTGTATATACTAGTACCTAAATTTTGAAACCTGGTCTATTAATTTTCATTTTTGTTGAGACAATTGGTGTAAAGAATAATTGGAAGTTTTCATAACTCCATGCTTTCATGAAGTAAGTCTGATTACTACCTGTAAACTGTGATTTGTTAATTTTTTTATTAGGAGGAAAATTGTGGGGTTTGGAGAGTATAAGCTGTTTTTCCTGAGAGATGTCAGTCTTTGGGATTTGCAGGATCTCAAATATTTTAAGTACTAACCTGCTTTCTTACTTTTGCCCTTCTGATACCACTGTTGTCTCCCCCATCCCACTGTGGGGAGGGGGGAAGCAGCTGCAAAGGGCTGAGCTGCTGGCTGGGGTGGACCCCACTGACAATTTGCCAGTGGCAACATGAAAGTAAAACTACCTTTCTTTGAGTTTAGAACCTCTGAGCTGTGAGATCTGGCAGTTTTTTGACTTCATGGCACTCTGTACTGCATTGGTCCCTGGAGTGCTATCATGAAAAAGGAAATTAAGAGATCCCCAGCACTAAAACCTGTGGGTTTTAAGCCCTGATGTTGTAATATTATTTTTATCTCCTGCTTCCAGATACTAACAAGGAGTACTCAGTAATAGCTGTTTACTTGGCAAGACAGTGGACAGTTTGGCAAAATACTTGGAGAGTATCTGGAAACAAGTTATCTTTTTCTAACCTTTTGTTTGACTTGGTGACTTCTTATACTATTTTTCATACATGTCTTCTTTTAGATCTAACAAAACTAACAGTTTCCTCTGCTTTTCCAATTCGTACAGTGGCTTTCCTATGTAACAGGACTTTTGTTGTAGCATAAATATCAGGAAAATACAAAAGCAAGCATTTGGAGATACAAAGAAGTCCTGCCCAGTGTTTTTCTTCCCCCACTATTCTGAGTATTTGTTGAAACCAACTTCATTTTAGTGCAGCTGAGTATCTATGGCTGGTTGTACCACACAGCCTAAAATAAAACCTCTTGGCAGCAAAAGGTGGTTCTTGTGTACTGGACAACTGAGCCAACATTTGTAATAGCTGTCATTTTGTCAAGCTGGCTTTGCGTCCAATATATGATTGCAACAGAAAGATTTTTTTTTCCCCAAAAAAATTATACATAGTAAATATAAGTTTTAGGAATACTTAAATTAAGAAAAGGAATATTTCATCTTACTTTATTGGGTTTTTTTCTTATTTCTTCTCTTGTTCCATGTGATCCTGGTCATCTTAAGTTGAAATACTGTTTAAACACCGTGTTGGAGACACAGTCTAATCCCAGGACTTTTCGGGCTGTATTTGGGATCCATGCCAGTTAATGTTTGCACTGATCCAGTATTTTACAGAAAAGTTTAGTTTGGGAAATCTGTTAGGCTGGAGCTGGTGTTATTAATTTCAAAGCCAGGAGAGAAGATCAAATTACAGTTTTTAATGTCGGCAGAAATCTTTGTCCACCAAGGAAAGGAAGGTTTATGTATCAAATAGGGAATTTTCAACGTGAGCTTTAAACTTATGTAGTTAATTGCAATTTTAGATGCTTTCTTTATGAGAGCAAGACAGGACTTCTGTTTTTATTTAGATCATCTAACAATTCTAAGGGGTTTAAAAAATTTCCTGGGTTCTATATTTGAATAATCTTAACTACATAATTACTACCTTTTTCATTGGGTTTTGGTGATATTTATTGTGAAAACCAATGTTTAGAGCCTGTTGCTTAAGCCTTGGTGCCAAATAATATGAGATAGTTCAGAAGAAATACATAGTGGTAAATTATGGAGTAAATGAACTTAATTTTCTCTCTTTAGCAGTGATCAGCTGTATCATAATTACAGCTATTCCTCACTGTGCACTGTACCAGGTGTTTATGCCTTTGTGCTGGGTCAGTGAATTATTTCCTCAGTTGACTGATTTATCTTTTCATCGCCGAATACTGGTTTTCATGCTTACAGGACACAGAGAATTTGGTCAATAGTAAGCCGTATATCTCAGAGTTAGCTTCACCTTGAGCATTTCAGCTGCCACAGAAGAACACAAGATCCTACCTTAAAATAGTGTGCTAATTGTGACAATGATGTGATACAGGTTAATTGGGTGCTTTTCTGCTATAACGAGTGGAGAAAGAAATTGTGTGGCAGACTGACAGATACTTTCTAACAAGTTTCTGTACCTATTGGCATAGCAGTTACTTTTCATTTCAAAGGCCATTTGTAGCAAGGCCTTAGATCATCTCATCTCCTGGGCTTGAAGCAGAATGAAGCCTTTCTAGTCAGATGTGTCTACTGAATTTGAGCCTTAGCAAAGGTTCAGTAAGTGGTACAAAAGCAGACCAGACGTGCCTGATTTTGTCAAACCTGCCTGGGCACAGGTGAGTTATACATAAGCTCATGCTTGTTTCAGTTGTCCAGTTTAACCTGCCAACCATGTGTCTGTCAGAACCCTGAAAATTTTGTCTTATTTGCCCAGATTTCTAGGCTGCAAAGATGTCTAGTAGGTGGAATGCAAGGGAGAGGGAAGTTTGCCAGCTGTCCAAAGAAGTTTTGTGGGTTTTTTGTTTGTGGTTTGGTTTTGTTTGTTGTTTGGTTTTTTTTCCTTCCCATGTAGGTCATAATTATTTTGTATGAAAATTTTTTCCAAATACCTGCCTGGGGGCAAGTGATTGTAAAATGTTTAGGAAAAGATAATGGTGTATATTCTTCTCAAGTGATTCTTAAATTCTAAATTGCAGCATCCAAGAGCCCTCTTAAATAGAACAGCTCATCTTCTTTTGAGACTGATTGGGGCTCATTTTAGTTCACTCTTCTAAGTAAATACATCCTGGTAAAAAATACTAAATGGATAACAAGTGTCCTGCCTCTGTAGGCATTTCTGACAACCCAGTGACCCTGCAAGTAGCATTTCTTAGTTTGAAGGCTGTTAGAAGTTTACATCTGAAGGGGAAGTAGGAGACAACAGTAAGAGAATCTGAGTGATATGTAAAAATTAATACATCATGAAAAACAATCTTTTGGCTATCACAGTGTCTTGTTTACTCTGAAACATGTTTCTAGTCCATATTACGTTATATATTCTGCAACATGGTGTTTCAGATCTCTTCTTTCTTCTGAAATGTGTTTTAAATCGAGAATGAAACCAGCATCTGGTGGTGAAATTTATTTGTGTATATATTTAGATTCAGCCTTCTGCCTATTGACCAGTGAACTACTACTATATGCTCAATTGTTTCCATTGAGACAGGCAAAATAGATATTCCAGGCCTTGTTTTTATGATGTAATGGAGTTTCTGTTTGGTTTTTGGTTCAGTTTAGAATGGAGAGCCTTATTTATCAGCCTCCTGCCTGCCAACACACAATATCTGGTCCAATAACAAAAAACCCAACCTGATGAAAGCAGTAAATTGCAACGTGTATTCAGTTGATTATTCCCCAAATGCTGATTTGTTTTTCAGAATTTTGAAACAAATACCTTTAAGTGTTTTAACTTCATTCAATCTGTATTATTTTTCTCTAAATTCAGTGGTCTGCTAATTCAGAAATATGACATGGCTTTCTGTTGCTGCATCATTAAGCAAAATGCAGTGTTTTTGTCACAGCTGAATAACTTAAAACAATTTTTTTGAGGTTAGGTTTGATTGCAGAATCGTTATTCTGGTCTGCTACAACCTGCATGTTCTGTTGAAAATATTTCTGTAGTTTAAAACTCTTTGAAAAATATTTGTCAATTTGGAACAAAAGTGCAAGCTAAACTATAAAAATTCAAAGTAATTTTGGCAGAAGGGCCTGGCCCTATTTTGGGGTATATTCTTCTCAGCCTTTTTTTTTTTTTTTTTTTTTTTTTTTTTTTGCTAAACAGATGTGGGTAAAGGTTTTTTTAAGAAGTCTGCCTGGACTGACTACTGCCATTTGTTCAGAATACAAATGCTTGTGGTTTACCTGAGGTTCTGTCCTTGGAGACATTTTTGTCTCAGAGATATAAACAAACCTCTCCTCCTTCTCTCCATTCCAATTTCTCTCCTTTGATCAGCATTATAAAAATTCATCATGTATCCAGGAAGACAGAACAACAGCAGAAGTCGTGATTATCTTCCTTGAGTATTTCTGACTTTAAAGTGAAACCTCACTTTTGCTGAGAGTATTGGAATGCTAACACATACCCAACAAGCATGGATATTACTTCCCTTTTTTAATTTTCTAAAGAAAATGTACATACTGAAAAAAATTAATGTTTTAGTAAGAGTTAATTCTAAACCCAGAAAGTGAAAGTTGCAGCGTGAGCTTTGTCATGTTAGTTGCTTTTTTTTTCCTGAAACCTGTTTTACAGTTTGTGTGCAACTTAACTGCTGTATAGTTTGTCAAGTGCAAATTTTCTTGAGAGAAGCAAGCAAGTTTCTTACTGCCTCTGTTTATCAAGTGCATAGTGATGATTTATGTTTTTTCATGTGGAATACTCTCTAGTACTCAGTTAATTGACTTCGTTCTACCTACACTCAGAAATTATGTGTTCATAGGCTAGTTTACAAAAGCATATTTAAAGGCATTACTAATTTCCCACTCTGTTTCTCATACAGTTCCTCCCTTTGTGGTCTGTATTTCAACTAACTGATGATTTTAATGTGCTTAGAAAATGGTAGGAATTGCTTCAGAATGTCAAGAAAAATAAAAAACTGCCCCTTGGAAGTGGTACAGATAGCAATTTACATTTTTATAACTAAAACCATAAAATATGTACATTTATATATTAGATCCTTGTGCTTTCTGCCTCATTTTAATTTTCAAGGATCCTTGAAAATCTTGAATGCCTGCCTGCTGAGATATAAAAGTATTATTGCAACTTGATGGTGTTACTTAATACTGTTTTGCAGTCGGGTATGGATGGATGTGCAGCAGTTCTGGCCCAAGGCAAGTGAGTTTTAAGATCAGGAATTGTGATTTTGATATCTAGTGGTTATTTGGCTTGCCTGTTCTAGAGTACAGAAACTGATACACCTGGCTTTGTAACCAAACAGCTCAAATCTGTGGAAGAAGTGAATTTTTAATGTAGTGAGAGGGACAGGAAAATTTGTTTTAAAGAAGTATGCATAAATGCAAATTAAATAAAAATAGATTGACTGAAAAAGTGCCATAGGATATCATTTTTGGTGGAAACTTGTAGTTGATCATAATTTTTTCTTTTCCTAAGTCTCTCTCTTACTGAAGCCAGCCCTGGAATAAATGACCTGCAGAGGTCCCAACCAAACTAAATTATTATTTTGATTCTAGGATTAACAGGTTTTAGTTAATTCTGCTTCAGGGTGTTGGGGTTTTTTGTGGAGAATAAATGTTCTGTGATTTAGGTTTTTAGGGTTCCAATAAAAAAAAAAAAGAAGAGGGGGAACTGCAATATCCCTTTTCGTTTGTTATTTTTAAAGAAAAATTGTTTGTACTTGTAAGTATTTCTAAACGTAGTTTTTCCAATGCTGCCTTATTTGTTTTCCTTCAAACTAAATAGAATTTATGTTTTCCAGGGGGATTTGTAGATACCAGTTTGGAAGGCCTTAAGTTTAAGACATAAGTTTGGATGTGTAACACCATATCCCTCGTCACTCCACCCAAATCAGCACGGATATTTCTATTCAGACCTTAAAAGGATGTTGTAGTTGCTTCTTCCTCACCCTTCCTGCCCTGAGGATTTGTTACCTGGTGTGAAAGCCTTTGGCTGAGCTAAGCAAGCAATTTAGAATGGTTTGATTTCGGGAAGTGCCTTTTTGCAGCTGTAACTATGATGGCTGCAGCCATCTTTTTGCTCTAATGACGTGTTTCTGTTCTGCCTTGAAGGTGGCCAAAACTCAGTGTAAGGAAAAGAAGTGCAGTAATCCTAAAGTAAATCCTAAAATTCAGTCCTGTGTGATGCTGGAGTCCAGTCTGAAAGTCAGAGTAACCATATGCCAAGTGAGAAGAAACAGGCTAAGGAGCTAAGATAACAAAGCTATGGAGTTGGGTTTTTTTGGTGGCTGGTAATTATTTTGTGTAGGGTGGAACTATATCTCTGCCTGGGCATACAAACTGGTAGGAAAAATTACATGGAATAGAATTAAAAGCATGTGTCAAGCACCCTGCTGTTGTGGCTGAGTTCCTGTATAGAATGGAAGGAGAGTAATACTGCGGGTATCTGCTAGACACAGCCTTTGTTTCCCATTTATGGATGTCAGCCTATAAGCAAGATATTGGCTCGTCTGGAGGTTCACTGTTGAGAGTGCACTGCCAGTGCTGGGAATTCCGGACATCTTTGCAAGATAAGATAGGCATATGATGCAGCAAAGCTCGAGGGTTCAAGTAGGAACAGATAATTTTTTTTTTTTTCAGAGGGGTTATTTTCGTGTGACTACCTGTATACCCTCGACTCCACACACACCTCCTTGTATAGCATGAAATGGTGGGTGTTTCAAGATCAGGGGAAACGTGTACCCAAATGCCTCCATATTTCTTCTGCCAATGAGAATATTACAGAGCAAGTTGCTTTTCAGAAATCTCTTGCGTAACCCGCCCTTTTGGCTTAATCCCTTCACATGCTCACACATGTATTTAGTATTTCCAGCTTTTGTATCTTTACAACTTCTTAGCCACGAAAAAAACCAAAAACCTTTTTCTTTCTTTTTCCTTTTACTTGCATTCCTTTTTTTTTTATCACGTCACAGTGGGAGTTGGAAAGCAATGTTCGTTAGGTGCTCAAAATGCAATATATGACTAAGAGAAACCATTTATCTACTTAACTCCGCAGATTCAAGAATTACCAGAATTACCTAAATCCTGTGATAGCATGAATGTACATTCAGGACTTGACAGTACCTTATCACCAAATATTACTCTAAGTTATCAGTGTAACCTGCTACATTATGCAGATTGCTCTGTTCAAATAGGAGGGCAATACTCGTCGCAGCAGGTAGAGAACAGTACAATTCCTGTGCACACAACTGGATAATGCTGTCTTACCTCCAGGTTTGATGTAGAAGCAGTTGAGCTGAGTTTCATGCACCAGCTTCCCCTTATACTTTGTGTCAGGCTCCTCTGGCTGGTGGCTGGGTAGCGGGTGATACGCTTGCCGAACCCAGGCTTGAAACATTTTAGAATTCCAAGGAGTGCTGAAACAGCTGAATCTAAGTATATTTTCTATAGATAGAAAAGGCACATTTCTTTTGGTCAACTTTTTCTTGCTTCAGAGTTATTTTATATAACAGCCTTGTACAGAAGTTAAGACTTGAATGCTGCTTTAATTTACTCACAACTGGATCTTTTAATCTAGAAACTATTTTCTAGCTCTTTGAAACCTCCGCAGTATCTCTTGCCTTATCCTTCCTTTTCTTGCTCTTCACTCCTAATCCTTTCCTTGTCCTCTGTGCCTTATGCTTGGTTGGAGCCTTCTCCTCCCCCTGTCGTTTTTCAGGAAAACTTGGATTGAGAAGTGGAGATAATGGGCGCCATCCACCCGTCAGCTCATCACCTCACCGAGCCATGACGATCTCTGGTTTCTGTATATCAGCACGGGCTTCTCTGATAATATCCTCTTGTGCTTGAAAAAAATAGGTTTGTCTAGCAGAGGGTGGACTCCACTCCTGACATAGCCAGAAAACTTCTCTTGGAATGCGAGCTTGCTCCCTCGCGCTCTTTTAAATGTGTGTGTATATATATAAAAATATTTGTAACCTTCTCTCAAAACATGGGAGATAAATATGTGAGCGAGTGTATCCCACAGCGCATATACAAGCTGCTCACTTCTGTCTAACATTGATTTAATACGAGCTCTTGAGTGCCTCATCAGCGCTCCCTTCGTCAAAACAAGCCTTAAATCAGCAGTAAACAATACTTTTCAATTACAGGAGGAAAAAGGAAAGAAAGCCTTCCCAAGTGTAAGATAGCATACCCTTTAAAGGACAAGGAATGTGTTATATACAGAAACACGGTGCAAGTGCTCCAGTGGAATTCCACTCAGGCTGCAAATGCAGTGTTGCTTTTTTGACTTAACTGCCTTACAAACTAGTAACAGCGTTGGGCTTGATGCCTGCTGTCTGCTCCCCTTTCATGGTTGTGGCTGCAGCCCAGTTGTTGGTTTTGCTGCACAGAGCTTGCTTTAATAAAATATAAAGTTTTCATGTCATAAAGCTTTGCTTAAGATCAATCATTAAATGCCCCAGTGGGTTTTACCTGCTAGATTCATTATTTTGGACGTACGTACGCCAAGGTCTTTTGGGACCTGTTTCAGTAATCCTTTTGCATAGCAGAGATATTATTTATATGAATAAAACCAACCAGAGATTCTGTAGCCAGGAGAAAAAAAAAAAAGTAAGAGATGTAAGACATGTGCTTCAGGTCAGAAGTCAACAATAAAGGGACAAGGAAGATTCTTCCTGTGAATCATCTGGTGTTGGTCCTTGCCTTAGACAGGATATGGATTTTCAGTTTGATGAGCTCCACCAATTCTTTTGTCTCTGCCAAAAAAATGCCTTTCTGTAAAATTTTAGTATTATTTGCTTAATAATGTGCAGAGTTACATTCTCTACATGGGAATGTGTAGCATCTCTCAATTAAGAAGTTCATGAAATTTCATAATAATTAGAAAAAGGAGAGAAATAACATTGGATTTTTATGTAAGGTATCATAGGCCTTCCTGCAGGGCTTTACTGCTTTCTTTTTATTGTTATCTCTTTCTTTTATTCTGGTTTCTCTCACATGAATATTTCTCTCTCTAACACTCTCTATCAGAAAACAAAGTAGATGTTCAAATTTGCACTGAAAGTTAAAGGCTGAAGGAGGGGATAGATGGAGGAAGCAGAAGATATATTTTATTCCTAAAGGATTATACATGAGCTAGTAAAATACTGCTGACTTCTGAAGCAAAATGAAATATACATTTTTACTTTCTGTGTGAAAATTAGACAATTG
Organism: Myiotriccus ornatus; assembly: GCA_036023395.1. NCBI lineage: Eukaryota > Metazoa > Chordata > Aves > Passeriformes > Tyrannidae > Myiotriccus > Myiotriccus ornatus. The sequence goes on along the minus strand of JAYRBT010000042.1, from coordinate 67,741,607 downwards.
CTGTAGTAAAAATAATCCAGTGCAAAATTCCAATTTTTTGTCTAAATTCAACTATATGTCTGGTGTTTATTCATGAATTTGAAGTTGCAGGGTACCTCTGAGTGCTGCTATTCTGAAATGTCTAGCTGCTAATATAAAATTAATTTGATAAAGGTGGGAGGGGTTTCTCTTGGATGAAAGGTGTAAAATAATGTAATTTCAGCAGTAAACATTTCCTTTTCTCAGTGGCACACTTGATCTCAGGGGTACAGTCTCTTTCTCCCTTTGTACATATGCCCACATAGAATGTCTTGTGTGCAAGAATGCAGAAAAATCAGTAAAACTCTAAGTAATCTGAACACTAACTTCAATAGTTAAAATACAATTTTAAAAGAGATACAGATACATTTAAAAAATAACTACAATAATCAAAAGAAGAAAGCAACAAGGTAGTTCAAAGAGGTGGTATTTGTATCTTCGTGGAAGAAATTACTAAATTGCGGTTTCACAAGAAAAATAGAGATGAAACATTTCTATTCATACTTTAATGATCATTCAGCTTTCAAGAGTATAAAAATTCCATGGCCACATATGAATGATAAAGGGTTCAGGGGTGCAGTCATCTAGTGAAATTTATCTGGTGAACACCGTGTGAACCTACCCCCAACTGGAGCAAAAACCTGTTACTGTTTGCTTGTCGTTATGTGAGAACGAGGGAAAGTCTTTCTGCGCCTGTGAAATTGTGTTCTCACTCAAAATTGTACGGGCTTAAAAACTTCCAACTGCGGCTCTACAGACAAGCAGATGTTACTGAAGGCAGTGTAACAGCTGACTGCAAGAGAAGGGATGGCTACAGAGTAGTAGAGAACTCTTTAATGGGTTGAAAATAACATATTAACAGGCTGTGGCAAAGCAATAAAAGGAAACATGTATGACATGCTGTAAATATGAAGTAAACGTTTAAAATCTCAGGAGGAGTAGTTGACTTTACTTTTGTCTATTTCTGTGTGGATTTTTGTTTTGTTTTTTTTTTTTTGTAACCATTTCAGAATAGAGTTGGTGTAGGAGAAAATGAACCAATTGCCTGCCTCCAGAATGATGGTGTGTACAAATAGAAAAATACAGAAGTGGGGGTTTTAAAATTCCCTTAATCTTAAGGTGTTTCTTAGGTGTTTCTTGTTATAAGAACAAGTATATACAAGTAACTTAGACTTCTGTTGTTAAAGGCTAAGAACTTAGTCCCGATCTGCAAGTGTATTTCCATTACTTAGGATCTGAAGGTATGCAGTGAAGAAATAAGAGATGAGATCACAACAGTCAAAATTAGAAACGTCTTCTATAGTTAAAGTTGCTTATTTTCTTCATGAAGCTCTTTTTGAAGTTGTTCATTATTTTGTGGGAGTTAAACCATTTGGAGTGACAGCTCATCAGACTGATTACAGTAAAAACTCAGGTTTCAGGAAAAAATTACATGCTATTGAACACCTATTTGAGGTTAAAATAGTCTTCTTTTTTCCCCTCTCTTCTATTATACTGGGTAAATGGCATTGTCAGAGCTTGGAAAATAACCTGACCTTGAACTCGGCTATAGCTCTGGAATTAGAGGTGCACTTTGACCTTTGGCAGGTACCTCAGAGATGCACTTTAAAAATAATTGGGAACGTATTCTTAGATTGGACTAAATTGTAAATGAAAACCGTGATGTTCAGATCCTGAGGAGTCCTCTACCAGCTGCGTGTGGCACACACAGTAGACGAGGCTTTATCCCCACGGGTCTGGAAGCCCAAATACTCCACAAGAAATGTATGGAAGCTGCTGCTTTTCTTAACACAGTGGAAGACAGGGTGGAAATAAGGAGGCTGGAAATTGAGATGCTGAAGGCAGCTCTCCTTCCCATTCTTCCAAATGAAAGCAATCTTTTTTTTGTCTCTGGGAAGGTTCTCATTGCTTTTCACTTCTAGGTACGCTGTGAGACGCACAGAATCAAGAAAGGAGTGTGATTTCTTGTTTAAGTGCTTCTACTTGTGATAGTCCTACGTTAGTGTAAGCTTTTCTGCTGGTACAAAATATGGACCTATATTTAGCCTAGATTTGTGCAAGGCATTTTTTGTTGGGACGATTCCTGTAGATCAGGGCCTGGCTTCATTTCAGTGTATTGAAGATGTTTTCTTGTTTGCTTTAGAAAGTTAGCAGAGAAAATGGAGCTAATAAAGGTAATAGTTTCAGATGTTGAGGTGCTGTGGATTTCTTTCCACTAAGCCTCTGTCTGATGGGTTTTATTTCACAGGAAGATTGCTTTTGTTGTCTCGGGATATTTGGCTGCAGCTCTTAGCTTTGCTGCAGACTTACTCGCTTACCTTTCTGAAGTCACTGTCTATGTCTCATTTTTCTATATCAAAACTAGAACAGGACTTTCCCCCACCATTTGTTTATCTTAATACCTCTTCACTTAGCTTTTACACTCCTTGAGTGGGACTCTTTAGTCTTTTCCATTACAAAAGGCAGAGGAGCTGCAGCTCCGGTTTGATGGGGACATTTCGGAAGTCTATTGTGAAATAATAATGAGAACCACTTGTTACTTAAGAGCAGCTTATAAATAAGAACAATAAAAGATTTATTAAGAACAACTTGTTGTTTAAGAAGTTGATAGCCTGGCATCTACAGACTTCCTGCCTTAATTTCAGTGTCACACACCATCGTGATTTAAAAATTATTTGGAACTGATGATGCAATGGCCAGAGGTGTGACTGGAAAACCAGTGGTGTGGGGGAAAAAAATAAATGCACTAAGCCAGATGGATCATAACATAGATGCTATTCCTGTGTGATGACTAAAATTTTCTTGTAGCATCAACAGAATGCATTTTTACAGGAAATCCTGCAAATACAGTTTGCATTTGGGCTCTTTTCCAAAAAAAGTAAAGAACCTGCTGATGGACTCTTACATCTGCTGAGCTTTATGGAAATATATGGATCAATGGGCTTCAAATTTTCCTACAGTACTAACAGAACTTTTGCTTTGAGGCTATTTTAGGGGGCGTTCCAGTGAGCTAATTTTGTTTCTCTGCTACAGAGTTGATTTTTTTTACCATAAAGAATTTCTGATAAATTTTGATTAAAAATCTGCCTGAAGTCAGGCTGTCACAGTACAGCTACAGACATTATTTAGTAAACAATTCACCATCTCTCTGTTGTCCCGTTTTTTGCCTCATGGAATCAGAAATATTTGCTGGCTTTATCTGGAAGTCTGCAAATTAGTCACCCAACTTTTGTGACTTGTAGAAGATGGCAAGACATTTCAGGGTCCATTCTATTGACAAAAATTGTTTCTTATGTTGATTTTTAAGGCATAATTCCAGGCACAATTAAACAGATGGTGGTGAGGAACTTATTCTTGACTTCAGTAATGTTGCCAGTCATTGCCCACTCTCAAACCATTTGCTTTTGGGGGAAGGGGTTTGGAGGGGCTTTTTCATTTTCTTGGGTGTTTTGTTGTTGCATATTTTCCCTCTCCACGTCTGATCATTGCTTTGCATTAACACGTCTCAGTGGGATTCTTTTCCCTTTAACTGATTTGGTTGTTCTGGTGTGGGGATTTTTTTCCCTTGCTCATTTGTATTTAATATTATAAACATTTGAAATAATGGAAATCCCAAGTGATCCTTTCCCCTCTCTTTATTAGCAGTTCCCCAAGTAAGTGGATTAGGAGTTTTATCAACCTTTAAATGAAAGAACAAGTGTCTGATGTTTTAATAGATTGAGTCTTTTCAGAGCTTTTTAGGAATTTAGGTTAAGCTCATATCAAAGTGCACATTTTTGTTACTTGAAAAACTCTTCCCTTGCTTAAGTTTTTTGACGTTTTTGTGCCTGAGAAGTCATAAAATTTTAGTTCCCCTTTAAAAGCTTCCTGAAATAACAGGATATATCTAGACTGAATTTCCATTATTTAGAAGCAAATACGTTTTTAATATATATGTTGTATTGTGCAGCTTTGCACGATGTAGAGAAGCAAGAGATCTAAAAATGCCAGGGCTGTGGATGAGCCACATTACTATCAATGTGGTATAATAGGATAAAACTTAATTTTTTTCTAGTGTTTTGGTTTTAAGTACCTAAATATCTAAACAAAATGTTGTGTTTGGAAGAGCTTAAAGGCTCTTAAGAGCTAGAAGAACTTTGAGTCTTAAACTAGGAAATACCAAATTGAAGGTTGCTTGTGCAATCTCTCTGTTTATGGAATTTTATGTCTCATGACCATTTTCTTTTGCAATAAGGACTTTGTTTCAGTTATCAAACAGTCGGAATGGTGTTCACATGAAGAGTGGCTGCTCAGTGTTCTGGCTTTTTTCTCATAATTGATATGTGGGTCTCCTGCTTTGTTACATGCCACTGAAGTTCTGCACTAGGGACAGAATTATTAATTGCTTTTTTCTTGTTGTTTTCTGCAAAAATAATCACCGTAACAGCTGATAACTTGTGAACAAACTGAACTGTTTTACCTTGCTCAGGTTAGAAATATTTTTCTCCCCATTTTACAAATTGGGACCTGAAGGCAGAGGAGTTAAAATTACGGAGACCAATTAAATAAGGGGTGCCCGATGTCCATTATTCGAGCCAAATTTTCCCCAGTGTATTTATTATTCATACGATCAAAACCACTTCTTACAGCCTTCGATTTGATTGTGCTCGTAAGTGGCTGGTGTTTTTGCAGGTCGTGCTCTCCAGTCTTACCCAGGGGTGTAGGATCTCAAATCAAACACTGAGGCACACACGGTCAGTGCAGCCACTTAGGACGACATTTCACAGCTTGCGTGTCATTGCACAGCATCTCTGGGGCAGCCTCAGAGATGGAATTCGGCTTTCCAGGACAGCGTGCAGCTGCCTCAGCTGCAGGTTTTTTGTATTTTCTTTCCTTTTTTGCAGTCCTGTCTTGCACTGTGCTGCAGAGCAGGGGGTAGAGCTTCAACAGGCAAGTCTCCTGCACCTCTTGAGCCTGAGCAAAGTAGATGGAAGTAGTATGCTTGTATTGGGACTGTAAACATCATGGACAAAAGGAACACACTTACATGGGAGTAGAGGAGCACAAAATTAACATGGCATGCTTTAGTCCATGTTTTAAGTGAAGAAATTGTAGATTAAAAATTGTTGTTGTGGATAAAACTCACTTGGGTTCCTTTTTCAGTAGGTACTGCAAGTTGGGGACTGCAGTATTTTAAAAAGTACTAGGAGAGGATATGCAAGCACTGATAGTTTGCTGAAGAGTCAAATATTACAGAAATGGTGGACAGCAAAGAGAAAAGATGACCAACATGACGGTGTCTGGCTACCATGTAAGACGTGTGTGCGGAAACTCATTTTTAATATAACCAAGCATGGATTTACATATTCAGGTTAAAGACTCTAGACCACGCATAGGGAATAGAGTACCTTAAGAAGCATGATATAAAATATGAAAGTTTTAAAATAATTTTAATTTTTTATTTTTAATACCAGCAAGATATAGGGGAGTCTCTAGTCAGGAGTTATTTCTGTATTCATTTTTACCAATCTTAAATAATTTATGCTGTTTGTGCAGCAATAGCTTAAAAATCCTGTGTTTTGGATACACCAAAAGAAAAACTTTGGTAATGGAAATGTCTAGCCAACAGAAGACGAAAAACTAATAGCCTGGAAAAATAAAGAGTAAAACAATTAATCCTAGGGAATGCCATCCTTTTTAATGGAATATTTAAAGTTAATACTTAATGATTGAAGTTGATAGGAAATTCTACGTTACCATAATAACTAAATAAATGTTTCAAATATTGAGAGGTTAGAAATTGTTATCTATAATTCTGGTAGATAGCAGCTGTCAGCTTCTGCTTATAAATAGTATCAAGTGCTCTAGTGTTTGTGAGGACAGGAGAAATCCGTAGCCAAAAACTGAAAATTGTAAGGCGGAAGCTGTAGAATTGGCTCTGAAGTTGTGATTCAAAACTTAAATAGTGTACTTCCCGAAATTCAACCGCTGAGCTATTAAAGGAGCATCACAGATTTTGTTAAAATTCTTCAGTTTTGATTTATGAATGGTCTACCTTTTTCGAATTCTGAAAATTATAAAGGCTGATATCCCTTAATGTGTAATAATTTCAATGAGATTATTTCAGTCATTTATTTTGCTTCCCATTCAATATTAATTGGATCTTCTTGATTTGATAGCTGAATTATATCCTTCTAGTTTTGTGTAATCTTGTTAAGAACATCGTAATTTTGGTGCTTTCTTTGTCCTTTAATGTCATCAATTGACTTTGATTTTTTTTTTTTGGTCCTGTTTTTTACAGTAATCTCTTCTTGGGTAATTTTCTAGTTGAAGCTGGGCCTAAAAGTGACTTAATATTTTCTCTTCTATGTAGCAGTAGAAAAATTTGCTTTTTCTTCTGCTGTTTCGTGATTTATTTTTAATGGGAATATTTTAGTGCAATTACCACTCTACAGATGAGAGTTAGATCAGGGATTCAGTTTTGTCAAACAGTCTGATAGAGAGGGAAGGCAGATAAAAGTAATCTGTTTAGATTTAATCCTGATAAGACGTGCAGTGTTTTCAGGATGGTAGAAAGCTTGCAGTGAAATTTTTATTGTGTGTGCACGAGTGTGCCAGGTTGACAGTTGCAGTTTATAATCATCTTGGGTTCTTTTTCTGGTCGTGGGGTTTTCTGTGTTGTCACACACATAAGAACTCTTTTTGCCATGTTGTGTTCATAATTAATCAAGTTGGAGGCCATTAATGCACATTTTTACTTCTACTATTTACACTTTTTTTCTCCCTTAAATGCAGACTATAGCAGAGTATAGTACTGTAGTGTGAATTTTACACCAGGCTTTCTCCAGATGTCTCAGATTCCCACAAGTTACTGGCTTCTCGCCGGTGCCCCATTCTTGCACGCATGAAAGAGCTCGAGTATGTTGTGCTGCCACAAATGGAGCAGCTGAGTTATTATTTCCCAGGGTATTTCTGAGGTGTTCATCTGTTCTGGACAGATGGGAGAAGTGTGGAAGGAGGAAGAGCAGAACTGTCCCCTTCTGAAAGACTTGACTCCTGACTGGGTGAGCTGTAAGCTCAGAGGTTGTTGGGCTTTGGTCTTAGCTTGCTTTCAGCCTTGCTTCCTAATCTGAGTTGAAAGTACCGTTTAACTGAGGTGAGAAAGTAACTGTGAGTGGGTATGAAGCTCAGCTGACATCTAGGCTGAAGGTCTCTGATTCTGCAGTATCCTGACTTAAAGCTGGAGTTAAGGGTGGTAATTTGATTTGGTGGGACAGATTCAGTGTCCTTATTCTGTGAACTGAACTAGGTTTGTATTTGTTAGAATTCAATTTCAAAATAATAGTCGTAGTTCTGTAAAATCTGAAATGATCTGTTATACTGGTTATCAGACAGTTTACTTTTGTTTGTCACTGAGTTGAGGTAAACTAGTAAACTAGGCTGGAATCAACTAGCTTTTGATTCCAGACTTTCAACTTTTAATAGCCAGAAGCACTGCAGCATTTCCAAGGGACTGTCAGCATTCAGATTTATTAGATATTCATAAATAGTGTATGACATGTTTGATCAGTTGGCCAAAAGGTGAAGCTGCTCAACCTGTGGTTTATATTGATGGTGCCACCAGCTGTGGCAGACATAAAAGAATTTGGGAAGATGGAGCAGGTGGCCAAAATTTCATCATTACTCTTCGGCACAGGAGATTTTTTTATAACAAAGAATAATCTTGATTAAAACAAATTTGATTTGTCTGGGGCTCTCAGTCTGCCTGCTGTGTTGTTGCATTGAAGAATAGGGTTGCTTGTGATTTGGACAACAAGTTTTCAAATGTGTTTCATCAGAAGAATGTGTAGTTTTGCATAAGTGGTTGGTGTTTTGGAACCTGGTGAGTTCACACAGTCTTCTACAGATTTACAATTTATTATTCGATGCCTACTGGAATGTGCTAGAATATTAATGTATGTTTTCATGCATATTTTAATATTTATGTTAAAAAACCTGAGATTATTTGTGCAGTTCAGCTCTTATGTTGCCCATTTTTAGAACCACTGGCACGTATTATGTTACTTGAATAACAGAAATCATCACACTTTTTCAATGATCATAAAAAGGACAGTGCATCTTTTAAAAGTCAATTTTTGTCTGTCTACAGGGTGTCTCTTGGTTTGAGGGATAGTTTAGACTTCTCACCAATGTGCTGCATCAAACAGTTTGAACCGTTTTTAGTTTTAAAGAAGACAATACACAGCTGAAAATTTGAGGGGGAATGGAGAAAAGTGTTACACTTGGGTCTTCCAAGCAGCTGTGCATTCGTTTTCTTTCCAAACACTAACAAAGCCAACGTACACTTCATGTGCCATGGGTTTGGCTCTGTGGAATTGAAGGAGGTATTGCTTTTGGATTCTGCTGATCTAAGGAAATATTACGTCATCAGGGTCACTTGCAATTGTTTTTAAGCAGGTACTCAATCCATTTCAAACGAAACTCATTTTCAAATCACATCTAGCCCCTACTGTGTTTGAAGACATGTTAAGAACTGCCATTTCTTAGTGAGGTTAAGGGAAAACTCTTGCCTGCAGTAGGGTAGGAGGGGGAAGAAACACAGCACCTACCTATCTGGTACCATGAACAGGGGTGGTGCACAAGGTTGTGGTGATAGAGAGGGGAAGACCTGTGTTAAGCCTTTGTGCTTCTGCCTTCCTCTTCTCACAGCAGATGTCTGAGGTTAAAACTAGGACAGTTACCCTGACGAATGTGGACAGGTTGTTTTGAGACAGTGTTGTAGATTTATTCCCAGGCTATCTTACCAGAGCTGTATCACATGGCTGTGAGTGGAAACAAGCCCCCTGTTCAGGATGATGTGGAACCTGCACTAACTACAGTCCCATTATGGTTCTTACCATCATGATGGTTTCATTACCAGCGTGTATGTTTGAAAATCTTGAACTACTAGTAAATTCAAATCTGTTGCTGCTGCAGAAGATCTAAACTTATGCATGGAATTCTAATCTTGGGGTTAGCTACAGATAATTACTTCTTTTGTGGTGAAAATAATGGGCAGCATTATAGGAAATCTGCAGGGAGGCAGAGGTATGTTCCTACTACTTCAACAACTTTGATGCTATGTAAGATAGACCTGAACACTGTTGAAAGTTAAACAGATTTTCCTACTTATGTATTCATGCCACATTCCCTGCAGTATGCTAGTCACTGGAGTCTAATGGATGTGATATGGCAACTGAAAAAAAATGACAGAGAAAAAGATTTTAAAGAAAAAAACCCCACTGGTTTAGTGTTCTGAATAAAAGGATCAAATACCTTTGCCTCTACTGAATATTTAAGAGCTTGTAATTTACATGCTTAGAGATGTGCCTTTGATCTTTTTTGATTTTTTGGTAGGATCTCAGGTGTCTTTTTCTGTTTATAGATGGGGAAAACATAAGACAGAAATAAATTTTAAAATTCCTTTACAGATCACTTTTAAATATCTACCAGGTAGAATTGCTGTCTGAGGAGATTCTCATAGTTTGTGTTTGATGTGCATTTACAGTGTCCATATATGGGATTTGGTTTTATGATAAGGAAGAATGCCAAAGAATTGCAGAGCTCATGAAAAAGTAAGTGATGGGTAAACAAGACTTTTTTATGTGCTTTTTTATGTATGTATTTCTGTACATACATGCACATTGTATTTCTAGGATGTTTAGCTTTCTGCTTTAAACCTGTATTTATAAACTTTGTTGCAATTGTCAAGCCTGCATTTTGTATAATCAGAAATAAGTCACTGTATTGCAATAGTTTTTCCTAATTTGTAATGCAGCTTTCCAGCTACATCTGATGTAACAGTTGATATGATTTATTTCCTGATGACTCAGAGATCTGTTTTGAAGAATTGTATTCTTTGGGGTTTTAATATATTTTTCAGTTTGGGGAGATTTTGTTTTTCAGTGTTACTGTTACTTTTTTTCTTCAATCAAGGTAAGTGCAGGCTATCATGAAGACATATTATATTAGTGCAATTTCTATGGGTTTTGTCCTGTTTGTACATCCTGACTGAATTCCTGCTTCTTCATTTCTTAGTGATATGTACAAAATTCTGTTTGTTTTTGGAATATAAAGCAAGCCTTCAGTTATCTTTGAATTTCTTACTTTCATGTACATAAAGATGTTATTATTTTATACATATCACACAAGCTTTAATTTCGCAGTCAAGTTGGAGATCACACAGAACTGTATTCTCAGCTGGATTTTAATATAAGAATGTCATGGATCGTTTTTTCCACTCTCACTTCTTTCTGTCCAGGAGATGGACAGGGCTCATTCTTCTGCTCTACCCTCAGGGTGGCCTCATCATGGGTTTGTTTGCAAAGACCCTTTTCTTATGACTAAGTTCTGCAGGATTACGTGTTTGCTTGGAGGAGGAAGGAGCTGACGTCTCAAAGATTTTATCAACATCTGCAGTCTAAATTTTTTAGAGCTATAATGTGGAGGATATAGTAAAGGGGCCAGGTAGGAACAGGCAGTGATGGGATATTCCAGTTGTCTGTGGTATATAGGCCTGGACATATCACTGCATCACAAATCTTCCAAGGGGCAGGAGGAGGGATGATGTAGAGCCACGTCTTTATCATCCCACGAAAAACCATAGGAAGTGGGTACAGTCAAGCTGACAGCGTTAGGTGCTAACAAAGCACAATGCAAAGACCTGTGGAACTCTCCTTTTCAGGTCATCTGTCTCAGCCTTAACAGCTCCTGTAGCCAGAGGCTTGCTGAGGGAGTGACATCAAGTTTGATTGCCAAAGTTGCCAAGTGCCCAAAAGCCCATTTATGTGCCCTGCAGTACAAGCCCACACAAGGCTCATCCTCACACATCTCAATTCACAGCAAAGGGCTCTAACTCTTCTACCACTATGTTCCAGATAGGATTTGTGATAGAATACTGGATGGGAAGGTAGTCATGTTTCCTCTACATATCCTTTTTTAAAGTACTACCTGCTGCTTTTCATTTTGCAGTGGCAACACATTGTGAAACACAGACTGTGACAGTGGTGAGGGTTTGTTTAGTGGGGTTTGTTGGTTTTGCTGTATATCCTGCAGCTCTAAAATGAGTCAGTTGTGACCCAAGAAATAATTGATGGGGATGAATTTACAGAAATAAGCAATGAACCCTAGGAAACCCAGGTTTTTGACAGCTCATTTTAGTTAACTAGCTCAAGTTTCAGTTGGTGGTGATTAGGTGCTCTCAAACTGGTAATTTACTACAATAAAACCTGGTTTTCAGAGGATTCATGCAAATGTAAACCACGTGTAGTGGTTTATAATAGCAGTATTTCATATAGATAGAAAATACCCTGTTGCTCAGCCAATTGGCTGTGTGTTTTAATTCTCAGCATTCTACAATAATAATAAAACAGCTGGGGCAGGAAATTGGTCATTTGCTAGTAGTTAATGCCTGATTTGTGTGTGTTTGCCATCCCCCACCACCGGCAGAACTGAATAACACTATAAATTCCCTGCTCCTTCTGGATGTAGAAATTGTGACTCAGTTACAGAAATTTTATTCTATGGTCTAGTGTATTCAAGATTGGAGCAAATTAATCTCACGTCAAATTATGGGTTTATATAGATCTTTAATAGAGATCTTTTTAATACACGCTTTAATGTAGATGGGGGAAACAAAAATATTTGAGTTTCAATTAAGCATTGTACTGTAGTTGTGGTTAAACTTTTTATATTTTATCTGGGTTTTTGTCTTGTATATTGTATATTCTCCTCTCCCCTCCAACTTCCAGCCTAACTCAGCAGGAACAATTCAAAGCACAGCAGGGCACAGGAACAGGAGTGTCCCCAATGCTCGTGAACTCTGCTAATAACAAGGAAGTGGATATCTTGCGGATGCTTACCAAGGCCAAAGATGAGTATACCAAGGTGAGACTTGCTGTTTGTAAAAAGAGGACATTTCTTTGGGGCAATACTGTGATGCCAACCTGCTCCTGCTTTACGCTGATGAAACATAAAAGGTTTGAGTTTGGTTTGTTCCGGTTTTGAATAGTTTTACTCAGAAGTGAAACTGCTTTTGGACGGCGGGCTCTCCCGCTCTGTGGAGTGGCTGGTAGAAAAGTTCTGACAATGTTCTAGAGGTTCAAAAGAAAGAAATGCCGTCAATAAAAACTTCTGGAAGGAGAACATGTATATGATTGATTATTTGTTGAATGGTAGAGGGTAAGAACAAGCATAAAATGCCTTTCATTTTTATCCTCAGAACTCCTGTGTTTATTGAGTAGCACCTTGTGCCCTTTTTCTGGGTGAAGTGTTCACCTGGTAATAGTTTCTGTGGTTTGTACAGATAACTTCGCTTGGAGGAGGCCTTTGACAGTGAAGTTACTGCTTTTAATTGTGGTTGTTAGCTACTTTCAGGCACTAATGGAAGGAAATGAAAAGGTTGAAATGTAGTATGGTTTCAGCCCATGTGCCTCTTTGGTCTTCTGAGGCTTCTAAATAAAGAAGTAACTAATGGACTAATAATGTTCTCTATTATTGAGCAATCAAAAACGTTTTACTTTGGGGAATAAAAATCTAATAATTTTAACTATTCATATATAAGCTGCAAATTGTTACAGAGCCTGCAGGTTCCTGCTGCTGTTTCCTGTACTGCTTATGTGCTGTCATGCAGTAATAAAGCTCATAAGTGTTCTGAGTCTAGAAATATCTCTCTCTCTCTTTTTCTCTCTTTAAATTCCTTATGTTTATTTTTTTCTGAAATGTAGCTACTAGTAACATCCTCGGAAAGATAATAGCGAACTGTTTGCGTTATGGTGAAATGTAGCCCTTTTTGTTGTGGTATAGTTTCTTTTGAAGCTTGGACCCTTTGAGTTTTCTTTTTTTTTAAGTATTATGGTGGACAAACACTTCCAAAACCAGGTATGTTTTCAGTGTTTTAATACTGAGTCAGTATCTAGTCTTGGCATTAGAGAGTGTGATCTGAGATGTTACCAAATGTTTAAGAGGTTTCCATTAAATAATCTTAAAGTACTGTAAATGGAAAACTGGAAAAATATTAAGCTGTCTTCAGATTCTATGAAAAAGAGGTAATAAATCTAAAAGAAGTTACCTTCCATTTCTACATTAGCACACAGAAAATCAAGACAAAGAAGAGGAAATTCTGTTGTTTAAACAATGACTTTTAGGACTTTTCCCTTTGCAGATAAGATCGTTTGAAAACTTGCTTCTTACTTCATCTTTTAATTTGTCTGCTTTTATGGGATTGCCAAGGAAATAAAAAATAACATGATAACTTCCTCTTCATCTGGAGCATGAGGACTAGGAGTGTCTTACCTCTTAAGAGTAGGATATGTGTGATTTCTTGTATTGTTAGCAATATAAATTTCAAAAGAGCGTGATAGATAAAAGCAATGACAACCATTTTTGTGTTTAATGTCAATATGTTTTGGAGCAGTTGTGCTTTTTGGCTGCTTTATGACATCTGCTTTCTTGCCAGTGTGTGTATTATGAATTAAAATGCTGATGTGATAAAACCAGTTATGAAATACGTTGTGCTCCTTTCTGAATTCTGTGTTGTTTCAGTGAAGAGGGAGTTTTAAAGTATTGGAAGCTGTAGAATAAACCCACCAATTTTCAAAACTTTTAATGACATTTGCTCAATTTTCAGTGGTGCAACTAATTTTGAAGGGTGTATCTTGTTCCCAAATTAAGTTACAAGTTTAGAGGTTCCATGCAAAATAAAATACATAGCCACCCCCCTCCTTTTTTTTTTTTTCCTTCTTTAATGGAGTTTTAAGATGCTAAACCACTGAATTATTTTTTGGAAAATGTGTTTCCTATGCACTTGCCTTCTCTTGATCTCTGGTAGGAAAAAGTGGTGTTAGCTGGCCTCATAATGATAGCAGGGAGATTTGAAGAGCTCTGAGGGTACTGAATGAAGCAAGATGAAATGTGTTTCTCCTTAACCATTGAGCCTTGTAGTGCAGGACAAGCTCAGGTGTTAGCTCTGTGCTGCACAGATCTTCTCCAGCATCTATCCACTTATCACACACCATCTTTAATCCAGTAAAGGTCAGATTAGGTGGATGTCTTTTGTCTGCTTGATGTGTCCGATATAACTGAACCTTCTTTCTTCATTGCTAAGGACACACGACCATTTGATGAGAACATAATTTCTGGCAGTGTGTAAGCATGACCTCTGGACTTGTGTTTCTGTTCTTTGCCTTCACCTTCACTGTTTTTAAGCAAAATGTTCCAGTAGTTCTGCCCTGACCAAACAGGAATATAGTTTCAAAGTTTTCAGGTGTCTTGGCTTTTGTTTTGTTGACTGGGTGAGAGACTTGATGGTAGGATCCAGAAGGTCTAGCTTTCCTGAGAGCACTGCTATAGGCAGCCTGGATGATGCAAATTTGACATTACTGTGCTTAAACAGTTTAAAGAGGTTCCATATATCTCACTTAAGCAGGGCTTTGACTGGAAAACCTTGCTGCTACTTCTCTTCTGTGAGACAGTTCTTATCCTATTTAGTTATTCTCTTCTGCTGAGCACCTTGTACACCTTCATGTGACTGTTTTGTTCATGTCATTTTGTGGATGCACTACATCAGGTAGGTGGAAATCCTCGCTTTCCATGGCCTTTCCATGGCCTCAAGCTCTGATTTCAAAGCCCGCCTCCTTTCTTTCAGCACAGTCATCAATCTACAAAGCTCTTCTAAGTTCCATCAAGCTGTGGCTGATGTTCTTTCCTTGTATCAGACCTTCTAGCATCTCCTCCTTGTTCTTGACAGTTCTTTGTAGCTCATGTCTCAAAGGCGGGTTTTCGCTACAGAGCATAAGATTGGGATGTGACATGGTATTTGCTTCAGGAGAACTGCAGCACTGAGGTTCTGTGCTTATCCATCATCTGTTTCCTTTGGCAGTGTCCCGTTCAGCTTGAGCTTCACATCGCACAGGTAGACTATGAAATCTCACAGCACTGAGCAGTTGTTTTCCTCAAATGTCTCTGCCTGTACCAAACTCACCAAAACATCCTCAGTCATGTTCTTGCTTGGTTTGATTCACATTCACCATGGGTTTTGTTCCAATGTTGCTGAGCCTTTCTTTGACTTGATCTCAGAATCTTTTGACTTCTTATGCATCTTCTGTAGGAGCATAGTTCTGAACAAGACGAAGGCAAATGTTGTAGCTGATGAGTGCTCTTCTGGTTCTATCACTAAAGAGCATGGTGACATTTCTTTCATGCTGCTTTTTTTCTGTTTGTTGATGATGACATCTGGTATCTTCTTTACCTGTCTACCTGACAGTTGCTTAAAATGTCATGCTTGTGCTCCTAACTTACTCATCAGCAAGGCCATGCTCCCCATCGGCCAAAATGGCCTTGTATTCTGAGCATCAATAGTCACAGATTCTTTTGAAATCATCACAGGCTTTCTTGTCTCTTCAGTGTACTACTCTGTGTTTGATACCAGCCTAGTAGCCATGTTATTAAATCACAGCAATGATACCAAGTCAGGTCAATGTCATTCCCTATAGGCCTTTGTGTATACTGATGTTCATTTTGCTGAGGAATTTGGTCTGAAAAATGCTCACGTAGTGATAACTGTTAAACTCTGCTGCTTCTCGCCTCATTTTTATATGCTTAGTTCTGTGATCATGCAGAGTATGACAGTGGAATCCAAGGTACTTACGGTTTCTGAAGAATTCAGCCTATTAAAATACCCTGAGGAAATAAGGACATTATTTAAGTTCTGCAGAACTCATTGTGAAATATTCAAGAGTATGTTATCCACCGTGTTAAAGAAAAAGCTTATATGGGTTATGCTGAAAAATAGCAGTAAGAAGGAAGTATGTTGAAGAAAAAGCAGCACCATTAGAAGAAGAACAGTTTGGGACAAAAAAGCTATTTAATCTTGCTGAGGTGCAGGTTTGGTCTTTGTAGAATCATATAGGATCTGTCCAATCTGAAAAACAAAATCATCTTCACTTGTTTTCGTGTAGATCAAATAGGGGCTTCCTGCTACCTATCCTGATCCTCCCCCACCAAGTGAGGCTTTGTCGCTCTAGACTTTCTCACCAGCCTCTGGGCCCTGGGATTCCTGAGGACAAATGTTGCAGAGAAAGCATTCAGGACCTTCTAGAGCCCCTTAAGTCCCCGGGAAAACTCAGGTTCTGCTTTGCTGAGCAGCCCTGGCACCAGCATGTCTTTGTTTATTGCTGCAGTAGGTGTCAGAAATTGATGAAATGATCCGTTCTGTATATTTGAGAGTGGGGGTTATTTTCTCACCTAGCCTAAGGAGCTAAAGAGTTTGTCTCAGAAAGTTCTGGAAAGGACACTGGCCATTTTCGTAGTCACACAGCAGTGACTCTACTGTGAGTCCACACGGTCTGCCCAGGCCAGAATTCTGTTCCCAGTAACACACAAGACTGGGCTTTTTGGAGGAAAGAATGAGAAACCACAACTGATCATTCCTCACCCAGCCATTTGTCCTGCAGCGTAAAATTTAGAGCCCATCAAATTCAGATAATTAACTATGAATATTATTGTTGGATAGAATTAACTTTTTGTTAGATAATTCTTTTCAAAATTTTTCCAGTTTTTTGGTTTCAATTGTATCAAGTGACAATGACTTCTAATATACTGTTTTCTTTTCTACTGACAGTAGCATTCCTTGTCTACACAGTGTTTTTTTAGTTTCATTGACTATATTCTTATATTTTACAATGTAAATAGGAGCATCTTATTCACCTTTTTCTTTTCTATCTCTTTCATGCGACATTATCTGTGGGTTTTTTTTTTAATTAAATCGTGCCCTTTTCTCTTCGTATGATAGTCATTCCATGTCCCTGATCCCTTGCAGTTATTTGTCTCTGCCCATCTTTTTATAAATCTTGTTATTGATATTGCCATATTTAAAAAGAAAACATACTGATTCTACAAATTGATTAAATCTTTAATTTTCTGTGCCGGTGTATGCATCCTCCAAGTTCCCACATACCGAAGATCTATGTAAAAGAGTTTGAGTTAGAATTCTGCATTTTGAAAAAAGCATTTTAAATGTTCTTTATGGGCACATTTATCCTTTATGGATCTAAACTACTTCTAGCTGCCTATTGATGCAGGAAAACCATGTCTGTTGCCTGGTTTCTAAAGTGCTTTTAAAAGTTATTTTATGTTCTGTTAAGTGCAGGAAAAGCAGAAGATCAAGAAAAGTACTGAGATTTAAATTAGGGGGAAGTCTCATACTGGGGAAATCTTGGAATTGTGTGTTCATTTTTCATATGCCTCGTGGTGTTAGAAATTTAGGTTGCAGTTGTTGTAGTTCTTCCAGTAGCATTATACTTCATAATCAGTGCCACAATTAGTATTTTTGGTTATTGAGTACCTGTTTATGTCTGTATTTTGCTACAGTTGAGAACTATGGGGAAAAGATATTGTCACACCTGCTAAAAGATACTTCTTTTCTGTTGCAGTGTAAGACCTGCTCGGAGCCAAAACAAATAACCAGTTCCTCTGCAATCTATAACAACCCCAACCTAATCAAACCGATTCCAGTGAAGCCTAGTGAAAATCAGCAGCAGCGACTCTCTCAACAGAGCAAGGTAAAATGTGCTGGGTGTTTTCTGACTAGTGCTGCTGTAATCAAGTCACCCTGTAGGAATATTTATTTGGGTGGGAAGGTCGGTGCAGGAATGTGAGATGGAACCACTGTAAGGAAATGATTTTAATGCACAACTAATCTGTGTTGTAAAAGCTCCTGAACCCCCACCATACGATGTGGAAGCATGTGAATTGCAGACATACTATCCTGATGCAACCAAGAAATACTAGTCTTTCAAATTTTAGGTGCTTCTTTGATCACAAGCTTATCTAGTCACTTGCTGGACCACAGCTTTTGTGTTTGTTTTTTTTTTTTTCTTTAGGTGAAATAATTTAATCTAAATAAAAAAAGTCTCTTAATATATCTTCGAGCCAAATCACGCTGCAGAATCCTAAAAACTGAATTCAGCTGTGACCAGCAGATGCACAAGAAGCAGCCCTACTTCATGCACGGGCAGATTTCTGTCTCTTACTAATATTGCAGTGATGGCTGAAAGAGAAGATGCTCTCTCATGATATTTAAAGCAAAGCCACTGCTATATCTCAGATTCAGTGATTTTTCTCCCACATTAGCAGCTTGGCAACAGTCTTCTTGCCCTTCCTATGTGACAAAACTATTAAAAATCCTCTTGGGGAAAAAAGAGCATAGCAGTTTTCTCAGCTTTTCCTTGAATACTGCTGGCTAAATATTGTCACCACTTAATGCAACTTATGCGTGAGGGAACTACGTTTACCCTTTTCCTTTGTCCCCTCACAGAATGCGGACCCTGAACCACAGCACCTGTCTTTGACAGCACTGTTTGGAAAGCAAGATGTCTCAGAACCACTTAACAAGCAGCACCAAGAGAACCTTCCTGTTAGGCAGGGTGTGGTACGTTCGCTGTCCTATGAGGAGCCCAGCAGGCAGTCGCCCTCTGCGGAGAAGCAGCTCTGCCCCGCCATCCAGAAGCTGATGGTGCGTGGGACAGACCTTCACCCCCTCGCCGAGTTCCCTGAGAACCGGCTCTGTGAAAACGGCAATATCCACCCCGTGGGTGAGACTTTCACAGGACTCTTCCAACCTGTGACTTCTCACGGTATTGCGACATCTCACGTGGTTCAGGACGCTGCTGGCACTCAGAGCTTGCTGCAGAAGTTGCAGAGTCAGTCAGGGTCAGTGACGAAAATGGACCCCAGTGCGACAGGACCTGTGAACTCGACGGCTTCCGTGTTCAGCAGGACTCCTGCTGCTGTGGGAGCACCAGCAGCAGCAGTGAATAACATGAGCCAGCCACCTTTGGTGTATTTCAACGGGTCCCTACCGGGCCAGACTCTGGAGGCTCAGACACTTGGTAAAGAGCAATCCAAACTTCCCAGACAGCCACTTTCTCTCTCTGGCAATCAAGCAGCCAATTCCGGGGTGATTTCACCTCAGGAGCTACTGAAAAAACTCCAGATAGTGCAACAAGAACAACAGTTGCACGTATCCAGCAGACCAACGTTGGCAGCTAAGTTTCCTGTTGTTACTCAGAGTACAAACACGCTGAAACCCCTGGATTCCTGGATAGAAAAGGCACCGAGTACAGAAAAACAGAGCGCACTCTTTCAGGTAAGTGGGGAACTTTAAAAATTATAAATAAATAAACAAAATTCTTTTAAACTTGATGATTTATTATGTTAGTCTTTGCTTCCTTTTGGCCAGCATATTCTTATTACTGTCTTATTCCATGTTGCACATCATTCGTTTTGCGGGTGGTACTTTAACAACATCAGGTAAATTCTGATTTACCAAAATGTGGTATTGTAAATACTGAGGGTCACATCTCTTGCACATCAATGATGACCAAAAAATACTGCAGTGTTGGGTTTTTCCAGAGGCCCTTTGAAAAGTCACCTACTTTTCAGTTCCCATATTTAGTCTCAGGTTGTTGTGTGTCATTGCTGGTTAATGAGTGTAGTATTTTGGGTTTAATAATTTTTTTCTACAAAATTAGTTATAGCTTTGTCTGTGTAGATATGCATTCTTCTGTATTCCAGTTACTAAAGATGCTTAAAAGGTCACTTGTTTTCTAACAGAAGCTTTCTGAAGTGTTTGTATGCTGGCGAATTAGTTATCTTGTACCACACCTGTTACTTCTAGCTATTCATTAGCTATTCTTTTTTATTTGCTATCTATTATTTTGAAAAAAGGTCTTGTACCTGAATGCCATGAAAAAAGCAAATCCCCATAATTCTGGTGATTCTGATCCTAAAAGTCAGATTGGTGTCTTAAAAAATTCAGGAGCTGTCAAGAGACTGTATCTCTCTCATGAGTACTTTTTTCTGGTCTTCAGAAGAGCAGCACGTACAATTACAAAATGACCCATCCTGGACAATTACTGTCTTTAACAACTGCATTTTCTAAAGGATCTTCTACACTAGAATGTCTTTACATGTCCTGTTTATGGATGCAGCTACGCCCTTTTCAGCTTCCTTTATTGTGGGCTGACTTTTCACTAGACTTGTGTTGTACTGGAGTATGACTTGTCTTTGAGTCTGGAAGTTACTTATCCAACTGGAAAAGCATTCCCCTTTTCAGTGTAAAGTTCAGAAGCTGCTTTTCTATTGCAACTATTCCGTTGTTCTATTTCTATTTTATTGTTTTCCTATTTGTATCAAAACCTGAATGAAAGACTACAGAATGCTCCAAGAATCCTCCCTATGCTAGAAAGTTGTTCTATATGTGAAGAGGCTGAAACAGTCATTTAACAATACAAGGACCACATCTGTCACTAAGTCCGTGAGAGGTCAAGTTTTCTAATTCCATGAGGGAGGTCAGAGGAAGATGAATTTGATACAGCAAATAGGCATCATTATTTTTGTTCTCTTAATTAATGCAGCATGATTTTGAATCTGTGTGAAAGAGTTTTTTGGGGGTTAGTCATTAAAATTATTTAGAATCAGTTACTTACAGTTGGTAACTGACTTTCCAGTGGAGAGCTAAAGAATATAAAGAGGATCCAGAGTCACAAAAATTTACCAATTTTCACTGGGAATTGAACTGGCCTGCTTTGTAAGAAAGTGCCTGATTCACTGGTACATGTACTGATAGCACAAGGACCTAAGATATTCCTGCTTTGAAGGTAAAAGTGAAATGAGGCAGGTACCAGGCTATACATGATAAGTCAGTATGCATAAATAAGAAAAAAGGAAATATGCTGATATATTTTTTCAAATTAAAAATCCCTATAGATGCTGCTATAGGTAATGACTGTATTTGTGGATATATGAAAAAGACAAGGATGCCAGCATTAGTTGCAATATGGAAAGGCAATTACTGAGGTCTGACATAATGCAATTGCAACAATTTTACTGCTTGAGCTTGGATATTACACTAGCTTGTGAGAAAAGAAAAATCTCTGGACCAAGTCTCATCCACTGTGATTATTGCTGCAAGTTTACCTTAAAAAGAAAAGGAAGCAACTGAGGCTCTCAATCTCCTTTTTCATGGCTATGAGCAGACCAAGGAGATTGAGACTGTCTAGGAGTGGTTTCACAGGCTGACACAGCCACAGCTGCTATCGAAACACTGTTAGATGCAGCTCTTCCTACACATTTAGAATTGCTTTTGAGATTTAATGCACAGACTAAAATGATAATGGAAGCATGACTAATTGTTGTTTAGGACACCTAAATCTCTGCAGTCTGGAAGAAATGGCCTCTTTCACATGCAGCAGATTGCCAAAAAAAGCAAAAACAGGGAGGCTAAAAATGAAGGAGTGAGCCTGTGTTCCTCAGGAAGCCATGAATTAGCCACATGAAATATGCCTCCTTTTGAAAAAAAACCTGGAAACAAAAAACAACTTTTAAAACCAACGTTAATCTTTTTATAATATCATCCTTGCAGTAGACCAGAGAGCTTTAAGTGCTGCCATGCCTGCAGAGTAGACATGGGAGCGAAATTGAATTGGCACAAATACATCTGCACATGCTCATGCAAAATTGATCACAGCAGATTCTGACAACAAATGCTGCAAAAAGGTTTGTTCTCTGTAATTATTTGCCTTTTGGTATTGCCTCTTCTACTACACTTCACATACAGAAAGAGCAAATTCTAAAAAGTCTGACAGGAATAGAGAGGTATCTGGACAGTGTCTGTTGTTGGAAAAATCATATTAAAGGAACACCCTAAATCCATCAGCAGCACTAAGAAAATGAAAGCAATAGTCTTTTCCACAATTGACACATTACAAGTCCAAGTTTAAATTGGCTTCTGCTGCATCTCCATATGGTATAAGAACTGTGATCTCCCACATGGAAAGGAAGAGGCCAGTTACCAAAAAAAAAAATAAAAGGAGGAGGAAAAAAAAAAAAAGGAAAGAAAAGAAAGAAAAAGCAAAATCCAAAGAATAATACTTGGAAGCATTCAGTCTGGTCTGGAGCCAACCCTATTCTGTGAAGTATTCCTTATGCAGACAGTGAGCAACATGTGCTTAAGATACAATAAAAAAGCATTAATCTGCAGTGGGCTTTTAAGGATATGTTCAGTGTTAGGCATGTGTTATCCTGATTATAGATACATGCGTGCTTAAGTGTTTATGTTAATCGGAATTATGGTTTTAAAAGTGCTTACAAGAACCTAGACATAAGTTTATCTTTTCTGCAGAAGGCCACTTCTCTTGCAGCTCATTTTTCTCATTTCCTGGAGCATTTTTCAGTCAAGAGTGTATTTTGTACATAGTGTTACATCTTCTGAGTATGTGCATGGTATCCTGTATCCTTGGTGTGAGCATCACACCACTGCCTCTCTGTTGTCCTGACTGCAGTTCCAGCAGGAGACTGTAAATGCACAGGAGGAATGCACATAGCTTGTTTCAAAAATTAATTTAGGATGCTGTAGCTAAACATCAATTAAAATATTCTAAATTAAGCTTGAAAGACCAAGCCATGTTGGCATTGTAACCAGCTTTATTTTAATTAACTGCATTTAAAGTTCTTGAGCCATTCTTAGACTGGATGTTCTCAGTTTTAAGTAGTACCACTAAAAGCTGTTCGAGGCTCACAGCACCCATTGGGTGCTGATGTTCCGATGTTCCAGAGGAGCACTTGGTGCTCATGGGATTCTGCTCATGCAGGAGCAACAGAGGTGCCAGTTTGCATTCCGGGAGATCCGGTGCATTCCATAGCTCGTGGTGTTATGTGAATTTGCCAGCTACCATGTCACCTCTCTGCCAGCAGCCACGCAGAACATCAGACCGATATCTCAGGGAGCACTTGGGCTTCAGAGGAGGATTCCTATATGCTGCAACAATTGTTGTGCACCTTTCTCATTGTTCTTACTTCACTGCTGCACAGCTGACAGTAGACTCCTACTCTGTTATTAGTGACTCAGAGATTTAAGTGTTGACCTGATAAAGCTGAAGATAATTTAGTAGAGGCTGGGTGAATAAGCAACTGGGGTTAGGTTCCGTGGGAAAGAAGCTGATCAACAGAATTTTGGAAGGGCTGTTGTGACTCAAAGCTGTATGATTGGTCCAAAGGCTGTTAATGTCCCTACAGAGCATTTTCAGTGCTTTCTGCAAAAGTATGGTGTTATAGGAATTGCACTATTAATGCCAAGATCAGCATCCCGTTTTCTGGTGGGTGTCGTTTGTCCCAGTGACTCAAGGTGATCTGAACTGAATCTGAAATGAAAATTTGCCTTTATATTTAAAAAACAAAAGCCAAAAAACAACCCATGTGGTTTATGTAAAAGTTTGTTATACGAGAGAAGTTTTGAGCATGAACTCTTAGCAAAAAATACATTTTATTATTGTGTACAGACATAAATGCCATGCACTGAAAAAAAGAGATGTTTATTTTCTATTCTTCTGACCCAAATGTTTGAAGTGCTGCACTGACCTGTAGATGTTGGCTGTGTCACCAGTAGATGGCAATATTGCTCATGCCATATAGTTTCCATATGCTTGGCAAGTCCTACCAAAAGCGTTTCTGTGCTGAGAAAACATAATTCTTCACATGTCTTTTGAACCACAGCACGTGTACGTGTTTGACAGGAGAAATTGCATGTTACTAAGAGCGCAGTTTGTCTCAGGTTTTGTTTATTTGCCTTGGACTCCAGAGAAAAATGCCTTTTGATTCTGAGGGATGTGCTATCTGGGTCTGACATAGTCTGTGGTAGATTCAGCCATGCCAGTGGGACAGTTTATCTCCTCCAGCTGCTCCCAACCTTCCCTTTGCAGGAGGTTTCTGCCCTTGCAGAGCGGTTTGTATATCCATTCTTTAAATCGCATTAGGGAGAGTCATCCTGTTTAAGCAAACCCTGCCAATTTTGCTGGAGGTAAATTAAAGAGAAGTTACTTCAGCAGCATGGATGAGTAGAGCAGAAATTATGATAAGTGTCTGGGGACAGTCAGTCTTCCAGAGGCAGGAGAAGAATCCTCTCACTTAGAGGAGAACATCTGTGCCTGGTCCAAAGATCTCACTCCACAGGGAGATGTCACTTTGGACTCACATTGGTTTTCTTCTAAATTCAGTGCTGATTTTCAAGCAGAGGTGAGCAAACATAAGCACTACCTGACTGTTTGGAGCAAACCTACAGTGAGTTTGTAACTCAGGTCTGATGATGACTGTTATGATTACATGACATGGGGTTGGA
This sequence comes from Myiotriccus ornatus, assembly GCA_036023395.1. Classification (NCBI taxonomy): domain Eukaryota; kingdom Metazoa; phylum Chordata; class Aves; order Passeriformes; family Tyrannidae; genus Myiotriccus; species Myiotriccus ornatus. The sequence continues at coordinate 67,717,399 of JAYRBT010000042.1, read as the reverse complement.
AAAAAAGCTGCAGGTCAAGAGTTTTGAAGTAGTACTCTCTATCTGAGAAACAGAAACAATATTTACCTACCTGGGTAAATACTGAAAAAGTAGGGGAGGTTTTTACATTAGGTGCATATTGCATGCTCTCTGATATCCATGAGTCTTTTCTAACCCCTGGTCTTGTCTGCTTCCTTGAATTTTCTGTAAAACAGCATGAGAACTGTCCTCCTCATTTCTTTCCATTTCTTTTTGTCTCACTAACATAGTTCAGGAATATCTTGGGTAGAAGGATCATAACTAGGAGTAAGACAAGCTACAAAAATAGAAATGTTCTTTAATATTAAATTATGTGGGTTTGCATACCTAGGGGAGCAGCCTTAGTTTTATTTTCTTAATTTTAATTTTTCTTCAAAACTGAAATGTAACCCAGGACACAGAATTAAGTGATTCAGTAGCTTTTCACCTTTATATAATAGCTATAAATCATGCTCCAGTCCAAAAGGAAGGAGCTTTGGTGAGCTCCTATCAATTAGTTTATATTTTTTGTTCTTTGAACAGAAGGTTGGGTACATGAATATCAAGAAGATGTCTGTTTAGAATTAAGATTTAGTGATAGAATTACCTAGAGAGAGGTCTAATATCTGCAAAATGAGTGAATTAACTTTCTGTTATGTTGTGTGTTACATCTGATAGTATTTGCTAATCCCATGTTTTAAAGTTCCAAGATGCATTGCAAAATTTGAAATTAAAAATTATTTGACACAAATCTTTGCAGGTTGCCATGGTTAGGATACCAAGTGAACGTGCAGAACTGCTGCAGCATCAAGGCTTTCATTCTCTTTGAGGGTCATTTTGATTTTGTCAACTGTGTTGGTTAGGAGTTCTGTTTCTGACAGTGCCACCAGCTCACTATGGCTCTTAGACAAATCACTTAATCTCTGGGGTTTTTCCATTCTCCTTAAGTAAAATGAGAAGATAAAATAGATGCATATAAAGATTTATAAAGTAATGTGCAAATTTTAATTGGAAAATACTTTCTAGTATTAGGTACAAAGATGAGTCTTTAGTAGTAATATTTGCATGTAAGTATATTATCAAAGATTAAATTTACTGAATTACTGTCCCTGTGTAGAAGACTTTACAGCTTCATTCCCTAAGTACTGATCTTTACTAGTGGTCTGATTTCTGTAATAAAATGCTCTTGTCCTTAGATCACATGCCTATCAGATAGATTTAATCACGCTTGAATCCATTGCTGCAATCTCCAGTTGGATGGAAGGCCTTTTCATCTGGAAATAGACCATAGAGGTGGTCCCGAGCTGGAGTTTTGCATCACTGTATCCATCTCCAGCAGTCTCTGTGCCTGTTGCCAACCTCTCCGCAGTTTTTATCGTCTCCATTCCCATAGAGTGAAGTGGATAGGTTCAGTTGATGCCTTTATTTTTCCACGGACAGGTAATCTCACCTCAGCGCATTCCTGCCACTGTGACTCCTACCCTGCTGATGTCCCCGATGGTGTTCACTCAGTCCACACCCGCTCCACCAAAAGCCAGTGACAGTGGGCGGTTGGCAGCGGCCAGCCAAGACCCTGCTGCCAGCTCAGCCAACCTTCTCCTGCCCCTGCAAACCCCAGAGCCAGCCGTGGCCAACAGCACCTCCATGACGAAGATGCAGCTGCAGGAAACACTTCTACACCTGATCCAGGTAAAGCGCCACGGATTCTCCCACTTCGCTTGAAATCCCATTTTGGTATAAGCAGCCTATAATCAGTTGTGTCTGTCTAGAGGCTGAATGAATAATGAAAATATATGTTGGAAGTTGTGCTCTCTGTGGATGCCTGGCATCATAACAGGGCACCGTGACATAGGCTGGCGGTGTGAGAGCTTCTTCTTGCGCGCTGGTGCTTCAACTGCGTTTTGATTAGTGCGTCTGATTTTGGGTTCAGGAGAGATAATAATTTTGATGGAAAAGAATGAAATGACTGAAAGCTTTGTAAGGTCAGCCTATGAGCCAGGGAGAAATCTATTATATTTTTAGCTAAGGATAAATAATGGGTGATTATCCCAGCTGCCAAATATTTCAGAGATGCATGCAAGCAGTAAGAAGAATTCAGACGGGAAATTAAAATTGCGGGATGAGTGTGAGCAACTTTAAACTATGGGTTAGATAATATGAATATACACTAGTTCAGCTCAGCATTCGAACTAGAGAATTACATGGAATAAAATTCCTTTTGCTGCAGTTTTTCAGGTCTAATTGTGACAAAGCATTAACAGCATTATGAGATGCTTGCTTACCGCTCTGGGATGATGCATAATTATGAATATGTTTTTCCTTAACTTGCTGTGTGATGAATATCTCGAGAGTAGAAGTTGAGGAGAGATTACATAACTAAAGACCTGGCTACAAAACACAAGACACAGAGGCACAGGTTTAAGAGTCCACTTTATAGGCCAAAACTGTGTGCCTGTCTGGCTTTGGAATAAAATTAAAAGTCCTTATTGGAATGTTGGAGTTACTTAAAATGCTATTAACATTATAAACCCAGAAAGAAAAAAGTATCTTTAGCAAATTAGGGACTTTTCCCATTTTTCCCTGTATTTTTATTTGGGAATTAAAAAAACCCCAAAACTTATTATTCTGTCTTTACATACTTAGAAAAGGAAAGGAAAACTGGGGTTTACCCTCTGTAACTCTGTACTTGTAAAATATGTATTTAACCCTGCTTTTCTTGGAGATAGTTAGGATTAACTGAGTTACCTGGAAATTATTTACTGCCAATTTGTTACCTGTCATTTTCCATTACATAAAACTACAATCTTGGATGCTCCTGATTTTCCATAAATATTATCTTGACTGTAATTATCGTCATATGTTTATGTGAGCTACTTAAAACATTCTTTCTTAATGTGGGTTGACTCATTCTTGCAAATTGTTCTTCGGAAGGAAAAAGTTAAGCCTCAGAGCAAAAGGATCAGCATCTGTTAGGAGTGTTAAGCCTAAAAGAGCTAAACAAGATGCAGGGATTTGCCCAGGTAGGATTTAGTAGAGGATGAAGACCCAGGGGGTTTCACTGTTCCTTTAGACGTGCGTGGAATTATGACTGACGTGATGGAGGACACAGTTTAAGGAAATCCGTAGGTCAGTGGTGATAAAGAGAGGGAATTTACAGGGTTGTAGTGTCACTGGGTTATCATGCAAGAATAAATCCATCATGAGTCTGGAAAACCTGCTTTCTATGTACTCATTACTACTTGCTGAGGTACAATCATGTCCACTTCTTGTAAGGCTGCTTGGCAAGACTTGCTAAAAATACATCTTTTTACATAAAGGCAATGGCCTTCCAATTACTGCCTTTTTAAGACAGAGTAAGGCTGAAAAGTATCTGGTCCATAAAATGGAATAAATAACCTTCTAATCTCTTTACTCCAAGTGCCTATCCTGATAACAACTCCCTGTTTTGTTTTTTTTCAGAATGATGACAACTTCTTAAATATTATTTATGAAGCATATCTCTTCAGTGTGAGAAAGGCAGCAATGAAAAAGTCTATGTGAAAGATGGGGTTTTTAATTTTTAATTCAATTTCCATTGCTTCCTGAACTCCAGGAAGAAAGATTTCAAAATTTTCAAGTATGTTTGTGTTTGAAGAAACGAATGGTCTGAGGCATGGTACTTACACATGGATTTTGCTTGTTGGCAAAGACATGCTGTACTGAGGGGAAAAAAAGCGAGCGGAAATGGATTGTGCCTTTAGCAAGGGGAGCGTCACGATACTGAAGACTTAATCACAAAGTATCTGAAATTATTTTTCTTATCTTGGTCCACACTTAGAACTGGTTTCCCTGCGTAAGGACTCAGTTCTCGGGATCCAGTTTCCCTTTTTTTTTAACTGCAGTGTGGTTATTCGTTGACTGGGTGTTTGTCGTGGATTTTCCCCGAGCCGTCCTGTGCAGCCGTCCCGGTGAACGTGCCCATCCCTGACCACATGGTGGCAATGTTGGACTATTTTTAGGAACGGGTGAAAATCCCGGTGAAATCATGGAACGGAAAGTCTCGGGAAGATTGATCATCGTGCTTAGTTGTCTGCAAAGCAATTTAGATGAAGTGTCATGACTTCCCCCCACATTTTTGTAGAAAAATCTTTTTCTATTTTGACAAGAATATTTTTAGCTAGACGTAGAAATGGGATTCTGCAGGTGTTTTGAGGAATTACGGAGGGGGTGGGTGGGTTTGTGAATGTACTTGCTATCACATAGCTCTGGGGTTGCACTGGATTCATGTTTCTGTTATTCCAGGTCCAATCTGCATTATTATAAGCAATGTGAAAATTTGTTAAGGTAAAGGCTACCTGGTGTAAAAGTCCTATTAAATTTTTTTTAGTGTGTTCCTGGAGCACAGTGATTTCATTGATCCATTTCTTAAGAAAATAAAATGGATAATCCCTACTGTGTGCTCATTTCATTTTATTGTACCATGGGCTACGTATTTAGGATTGTTGGGTTGCTTGTTTGTACAACTTTAAAAGGTTTTTACACTTGTCAGAAGACGCAGGAGTTCTTAAATCAATTAGAATAAATGATTGAAAGAATTTTGCTGTATATTTTCACTAGCATCTGCTGCCAGTTTACTACACTTTAGGAACACACAGTTGTTGCTGAGGAGGCATTTCATTTGTGGGCGCAGAGAACCCAAACTGCAAGCCATGAACAATTCCACAATCTTCTTTACTATGGGCATTGAGGTAGGCACAACTCAGTAGTCTCATCTGTGAAAGTTCTTCGTGTAAATTTGGCTGCAGGTTTCAATTAGTGCAGATGTCAAGATTCAAACAGTTGTCATGATTCAAACAGTTGTGTAATTGGTGTCTGTGATGTTGGATTATCTGAGAATGCAGTTTAAAGATGATGGGGACACATAGCTGATACCTCATTTGACATATAGAACTTCTGTAATTGGTGGGTAAAAATAATCCTTAAGTATATCAATCTGTGTTTGTGATAGGTTTCTAGTCAAGGGGGAAACATTTTTATTTTCAAAAAGGCAAGTAGAAATTTAAGAAACCTCTTTATTTGATGCTTTTCAGAGCAATTTACAAAAATTAAAGGCATATTTTTTAAACCATCTGTTAACTGTTGATGCTTATGACAGAGGTAGTATTGGCATTACACTTGACAAGCTGAGGCTTATCTTAAAGCAGACAAGGATTGAGCTAATTGAGGGTTTCTTTTCGCTGCCCTCTCTTCTGGTTACATCCACACCCAGCAACACTGGCAGAGTTGGATTGCTCTCACTGTATTATGCTGTAAAGGATTTCTGGGATTGTTCAGGAGGCATAAACTTGCCTTTTGTGGAATGAAGGAAAGAAAGTATTTGCTAAAGAAGGGAGGTGCTGCTTTAGCTCACTGTCTTGCTTACCAAGAACAACAGCGATAAGAGAATTGAACAAACTCAGAGAGAAACTCTGAATTTTATGACAAGGAACAGAAGAGGAAGAGTAGTGAGAGAATTCTGTTGAGAAATAAAGACAAACTTCATGTTTAGGATTCCATTTCAGATGGCAGGATCTGCTTCCTCAGGTCCATTTGGGAACTGGAGACTGAGCTTGGAGTGTAAAACTGAGCTGTGCCCCTTTCTCTCTTCTTTCTACTACAAACTGAAGTATCTGTCTCAGAAAAAGGCCTTTTCCAGAAATATAGTCAGAGCCTTCCAGTACTGTGGAAACCTGGAGGATTCTTAATACTGAAAACTTAATCTCTGCCTTTTGGTACTGTGGATTTTTAGCAGGTTTGTATCAGCTGGTACTGTCTCTATGCAGCCAGATCTGTGCATGACACCAGAAGGGGTATTTTGGGTTTGATAGATTACCTCTGAATACAGTGGTTGTGAATGCTCAGGTTCCTTTATTTTATTTTATTTTATTTTAATTTAATTTTATGTTTTTAAGGCACTGTTGGAGCTCTCAAGATAACAAGGCCTTTTGAGAAGAAAAGGCTGCAGCAGTTAAGATTGCCTTACTTTGGGCCTGGTTTTTCACCTGAATGAGGAAAAAAGTAGCAAGCAGAAAATCAGAAAATGTATAAGAATCACATTAACTGCTTTAAATGATTCCACAGAATGTGTATGTAATATTTTTAGTGTCTGTGTATTTCTTAATATACTGCTTGCTTTGGGTTGGTTGGTTTGGTTGGTTGTTTTTTTATTTATTTCCAATAGAATTAAATAACTTGTAAATTGTGGCTTAGCAAGAATTCCTAAGTTGCAGCAGTGCTTTTCTGCATTAATCCCAGATTCAGCCTTGAATTGATATTACTTTTCACTGTAGTTCCACTTAACCACTGTCCACTTCCTCAGAAAATTCCACACCTATTAAACTAGAGTGAGAAATCAAGGAGAAGAAATTCAGTGAAAATACTGAACCATAATTTCTTTCAGTGTTTATCATGGAAATCCATAATATTCATTGAAGAAATCCAAGTATTTTCTCACAGAAAATTCAAATCCTCGATATGATTTTTATTCATTAGCTCTCTGTTTCTCCTCTATTTACTCCTTCTTGTAGCTGCAATGGGAATAATTAAAATGGTACAGCAAAATAAAATTTTCCAGGAGCAGGATGCAGCTGAACAGGCAGGATGCTTCATCTCCTCTGACAGCCTATTTAGAACATGTTGAGCTTTGAATTTCAGTCATAAAAGTGGAGGGTATTGGAGATATCTTAGTCCCTTTAGGACACATTAAAATCATAGTTCAATATTTTAGCAAACTTGGAGATCTTTGCTGAGGAAAAGGCAAAATTAAAATATATTTTTCAGTATGTATTTGAGGCTCTAATGTTCAAAAATGTTATGAGAAGGCAATTTTACCCAGGGGGATCCCTGACACCTAGAAAAAGGCAAAATTTCAGGCCTGGAGATGAATAATGCACTAAAAAATTAATCCTCAGTCAACCTATAGTAAACTTTACTGCTAATTCTGATGACTTTTAAGAGACTCTTCCAAGTCCTTGCCTTTTCCAAACTGCTGTGAATTTCTCTAACAAGCGTCTTCTGGCCTTTAGATATAAATCTGTGCATAGCTGAGTTGGGAATACAGGAGGAGGGAGCTCGGCATATATAGAAGCAGCAAGTGGAAAATGGGGTTCTGCAAGACACTGAAGAAGCAAAGGTTGCGGCCCATCCCAGCCACCCACTCCTGGCTGCTCATCCCTGCTCCCACACTAGTCTTTCCTGCCTTTTTCATTAATTTTTCTCACCCTTTTTATTTTAAGACGACTATATGTTGCAGCAGAATCAGTCCAGGTTAAGCCTTCCTCCCTGGCAGGGTTGGTTTTAACACAGACGAGCTGCGTGGGCAGCAGCCCAGGAGCCTGGATCAGTGAATGGCCGGGATGTGCAGCCATGGGGGTAAGTAGGGGGCATGTGGGGAGAGGAAAGCGAGGCAGGAGCTGGGAGCTGTGCTACTGCGGTGAACTGGCTTGAAGCTCTTGTGGAACTGGGGTGCAAAGGCCTTCGCCTCTTCGCTGACACCGAGACTTGGATGGTGGCGCCAAGACCAGAATGTGACTTTGTTGAGTCCCCTGCCTTGGCTGTCTGTGCAAATCCTCGGGAATGTTTGCAGATACCCTCACAAAGGGTAACTGTGGATCATGAGCCTGATGTCACCCCAAACCCAGCAGAAAGACAGCATCCTTTTGAGGGCAAGTCTCAGTACAAACCTAATTTAGCTTGGGAGATTACAGTGTCTGGGCTAAAGTTAGCCTTCCCCACCACCACCATCTTCTACTGACCAGTACTGGCATGACAGTCATAGACCCTACCTTTCCCTGGAATACAGCTGATGCTGGGATGAATATTCCTTTTTTTTTTTTTTTTTTTTTAATTTAATGGAAGTTGTACCATCAAACCAGGACAGGCTGTTCAGATATAAATCTGCCCAGCATGGAAGTGAATGTGAAATACAGGAACCAGAATGCTTTTGTATGGGTAGCTGAAAAAACTACTGAAACAAGCAGGAGATAAGCACTGGGCAAATAAAGGGGAGAGGAAAAAACTGAGATTTTTAGGTCATTTTATAGAATAGCTTTTGGAGAAAGTGTGTTCAATATAGAAATGCCTTTAGGTTATAGCTGTTGCAGAAAGAATTTGAGTTGCAAGCAATCTCCATGCTTCTTCCTTTTAATAGGTGAGCAACAACATAAAAACTTCTAAAGAATGAATTTAGAATAAACATCTGGTGTACACAACAGGAACTCAATGCACATTTTCTGAGAGCAACAGCTTCACTAATACATGTATTAAAAAAAAAAGTTTTAGACCATTTGGAGCATAAATTAATTAAAAGTCCTTCTTATTATATTTGTATCCAAATTCCACACAAAGCAAAGTAAGCTCTGAGTTCAGAACGATGTGTCTGCACAAACACCACCAGTCACTAAAGGCAGAAGGAAAATCCCTCTGGCGTGTGGTGACTAAACAAAAATCAAGAAATAGGATGACATCTTACTATGAGCAAGAGAATATCCTGCTTTCACGCCATGAGGGAACTCTGGGAGACGATGGCAGTCCTACAGCTGCTACCACAGAGGGATGCTAATCCCATCCTTAGGTCCTACATAAATATTAACGCGTTTCTTGCCCAAGCGCTGCCGCCCTGCCCCATGGGGTGGGTGCAAAGCTGCTGTACTGCCTTGAAGTGCTGCAGCACATCTCTGTTACACCCTGTGTCTCCAGGTACAGCCACTCGTGACGGATCTCTTTGCCAATGCTGGAAATCTGCCTCTGAAACACACTGAAATGGAGAGAGATATTATTAATATGTCACTTCAGAAACCGACACACCTGTGGGTTTTGCTTCAGCACTTGCCTGTAAATACAGCGTTGAGAAGGAGAGAGGAAAGGAGCGTGCAGGCTCTTGGCAGCCCTCCCAGAGCAGGGCTACTCAGGCTGGGAACAAAAGCTCTGTTTTCCTTCATTTTTACTGCTGCTTAGCAGTCTGGCTCACTAACAGCTGCCTTCTTTCTGCTGAGAGCAGTAGCCCCAGACCTACCACTTAGTAAAAGTGCCTGCCTTTCACATTCATCTAAGGAGAGGATTTTTAATGCCTGAGGCTCCCCTCTTGGATTCTTATCACGGAAGTCCTGCCTCTCCTCTCCTGGCTTCTCCAGTGGATGCAGTGAGCTACAGCCAAGAGTTTGAATTAGAGGAGCCATCAAGCTGTAGTATCATAACACTGTTCAGGAGTTGCACACTTAATGCTTGAAGTTTGGCAGCAGAGGTGTAATTCCCATCTTTTTTTAGATATGTTTGCAAGCAGGATCAACTGCTTGTCTCTGCACCCTCTTGTGATATGCCTTTCCCTTCTCCTGTTTGGAGAAGGGAAAGGCATATCACAAGAGGGTGAAAGGCCAAAATCTAGTGCTTCCAAGCAATCTGTGTCCTCCCTTCTTACCCCCCACCCCAATTCCTGTAATCACCACCTCACCTCCAGTTCCTGCAAAGCAGCGGTGGGGAGATGTTGTAACATTTGTCTCCCCCAAGAGCAAACACAAGCCATCACCAGAGGATACTTTCAAGTGGATCACATCCCACCAAAAGTGTGCCACAACTTAGGAATATCTTAACAGTGTAAGCAGGACCACACGAGCTTCATCAAAGGACGGGTAGAAGGAATGGGTAGAAACATGAAGAAGTTGAAGAGTCTCCAGCTAACTCCTTTGACTGAGAGGTGTGAGGAAATGACGGCTGGGCACTCAAGAAAATCCAGTAAGGTCTTTGAGAGGATAGTGAGTAATTCAAAAGGGAAGAAGCAAAAGCTGGGAATTTTCATTTTAAGGGGCAGAAGTGAAGGCGTGAAAATTGGAAGAGGAAGGGGGGAAGATTGAAAAGCACAAATGAAACATTGTATTGTTCAGGAAACTTTCACTTCCTCGAATAAAAGCAGAAATTTAGAGAGCATTAAAATTCAGAACACTAAGCTAATCCCTCACTGCAGGGGGCTGCTAAATCCAGCAGACAAATGCTCTTCAGTGTCAAGTGCATTGGACAGTCAGACGCCCAAAGATGAAGACAACAATCACTCGTGTCTCAGACATGGGCAGGCCGGCGAAGCAGTCCTGGCTGTGCAAAGCAGAGCACTCTGCAAGTGCTGCTGTGCACACCTTGAAGAAACCAGCTTATGGAATGGGAAGATCTCAGAAATAAAATATCAGCTTTGGAGGTGACAGAAAAAGTCAGGGATTTGTCTTGTCACACCGTAACAACCTGCTTATTTACGCTGGTTCTGTGGGGACAGGTCCGAGCAGGCAGATGGTGGGGTGGGGAACGTGGGCAGGGTGTCGTGGTTTTGCCTTGGGTCAATTTGTTTTACACCCCCCACACAATTACCATTAGTAGAGAGAAGGTTTATGCAGACAAAAGAGACTGGATTTAGGAAAATAA
>JAYRBT010000042.1:67694227-67706880 GCA_036023395.1 Myiotriccus ornatus | reverse complement strand
GGGTTTTGTCTGGAAATCTACTTGGACAAAACCATTCACAGCCCCAGGGACGGGCTGGTGGGCAAAACCACGACACAGGGTCAGGTACAGAACAGAGGGATATGAACACTCTGGCCGGTATTTAACCCAAAGTGATATGCTCTTCTTTTGGGAGAAGTGATTTCATAATCCACTAAAACATTTTTGGATGAGAACTCGTACATGATTTTAAAGGATTTCTATCTCTGATATATATTTTCTGTGTCTTCGAAATTGCTCTAAAAGTGCATTTACACAAACAGCTAGATAGATACAAAGTATCTACAAGAGCCTTTTATACACCTAACCCATGCAAAGGAGAGAGAAGGAAATACTATCTCCATTTAAAATGGACATGAAGAGTGGTTTGATAATGGATTTATAGAGGTCACAGAAGTCAAGAGGCACAGGCAGAGACTGATGCTCAGTCGCGCCTCACTGGGGCTTCGCTCCGTTCCCCATTGCTTCATTTTTGTTTGCAGCCGACTGAGAAATCCCTCAGTCCAGCCAAAAACTGCTCTGTTTCCCAGAGGTAGCACTTCATCAGAGATCAGCATGTTGTGTAGGCAGTGAAAACTGGAAAAAGCAAGGAGCAGATAGAGGCAACAGCAGCAGCCTAGCAACCAAAAACTAGTCATGGCAAATGCAGGATTTCTGATATTGTACTTTTTACCTTTGCAGGTGCTACATCCTCCAGCAGGAGTCTCTTCCCCTCTCCCTTCCTCTGCAGCATCCCAGTGGCTGGCATTTGGCAGCCTGGTGTGCCCTGTGCCTGTTGCAGGCCCGGCAAATGAACAAAGCCAGCGGGAATGATCAGAAGAGCGAGAGTACTTTCGTATGCAATTCTTGTATTGATCAAAAAATAAATTACTGTTGCTACAAAGTGTACTCTCTCCAGCTGTGCAGTAAAGCTGACACTAAAGAGGCCAGTTGGTGCAAGTTTCCCATTATCCTTCCTGTCCCATTAAGCTCTGCTCTTCCCTCGGCTCTTTGCTCAGTCTGATGTGATTTGAGACGTGCTGCTGACAGAGATGCTGTTGCGCTTCCTCCTTAGAAATGTTTTTCTCTCGCCAGATGACTGCATCAGCTTAAAGGCAGTCTTAAAGGTTTTTTGGTGGCCTGTCCAGAGGTGAGCAATTGCTACTGGCATTTCAGAAAAGATTGGAATTAACAAAAGATCCATTTTCAGTGGGAGAGGAAAAGAAAAAACTTCCCGTGCATTAGCTACTCCCCTACAAACCTGACTTTGCCAGAATAGGGTGGACTGCTGAGCTACTGAGATCTCTTTCTGTCCTTGTCCTTTGCCACCCCAGTCTTCATGCACCAGAGAAATCTCAGGGCCCAGCCCAGCAATGCCCAGCAATGCCAAAAACCACCGTGGGTGGTAAAACATCCTCCTGAACACAGGATCTCCTCACCTTGTCTCCACAAAGCCCCTGTTCAGGGACTGAGCTTACTGTGTGCTCTCAAGCATATTATCTGCATTTGTTTCTACACCTTCTTGGCCCTGAACTGCCATATGCCCAACTTGCAATTTTCTAGAGCTAATAACAATTTTCTACTTGGTTAACATGTGCAGCAGCGTACTAAATCCAGCTGATCGGTGTCCTCTGCCAAAATGCAGGAAAAGGGCTCCGTGGCTATTCTAGCCTGTCAGATTTCCTTGCCTTCCTAAGCAATCAGTTCTAAGAGTTCGAGTTACATTGGTATTCTCTGCTTCCATCTTATTCCATACTAGCTGTGTTAGTATTTCTTTTTAATCTTTTAGCCCAAGTATGACCAGCAGTGTGTAGAATTTGAAAGCCTGCTGGAGCCCCCCCTGCATTTTTGGAGGACTGTGAAAGCAGTGAGCTCCCCTCTTTCCCAATCAACCTCAACAGATGTTCAGGTCAGTGAGATGAGAAAGAACAGCAGCCTGCCCTTTGGTGCTAGAGACCATCCTTGGGGGGAAGGCTTTGGAAGAAAGTAACCTTTCCAGTTGCTGGTTCTGCCTGGGTAGATGAGGAAAGAACAGCTCTTGGTGGATGTAGAAACAGATATTAGGAAAAAAATATCAATAGAGCTCTGGAAAACCTCTAGAAGACAAGTAGAAGCTTATGGCACTTTAAAGGTGGGACAAGGCTGACCAGTAGCTGAGGGCTGTAACAACAGCCACAGCTCAGTTTGGAGGTGCCCCAGCAAAGGACTTATGAAATCCCAGGCACAGTTAGTTTACATCCAGGTGGGGTGAGGAATGCTGTGTATCTGGACTTGTGTACTTCCCGAGCAACCCCAGAGAACCACAGCCAGTCTCAGGAATTCACCTCCTAAGTGAGCTGGAGCTCGCAAAGTGGAGGTACACACTGAGTAAAGGGAGCAGGGGAGCAGGTGGAGTATCCTGGGAGAGGTGGTGTCATGGTTTAGCTGGCTGACCCTGTGCCTGGGCAACAGAGAACCGATAACTTTAAGGCTGCATAACAACATGCTGTAAAACCCAGCTGCTGTGTTTGGTCATGGTGTCCCTCCAGCACTGGGCTCCACACGGGTGGGTGACACTCAGAGGCTGGTAGAGTCTTACATAGCTGGAAAGTGCAGGGGGAAGCCTGAGTGTGACCTGTCTGACAAAATTTAGACTGTGTACACCACTAATGCCAAAAGGGCAGGTCCCATCACAGTGAGTCACTGCTGCCAAGCCACAGCCACCGAGTCCCAGACGTGGCTGCTCAGCTGGGAGCCCTGACCTGGCCTGCAATGGAAATGTCACCTACATCTGCCCAGGGCTCTCCTGAGTCACACCACCACCAGCACGATGGATTCCCCATGCTGGCAGAGGCTGCAGTCCCTCTCCCTCCCAGCTGGGTGCAGCTCTCACGTGCCCTGCAAGAGCAATCACGGGGACGCTGCCCTTTCCAACCAGCTCCAAGGTTGGCATCGCTGGAGCAGCTTTGCTGACTCCACCCATCATGGTCTCTCAGATGTGGTCTTCAATTCTTGCAACATGCATGGAAAATGGAAGAAGGCACTGAGTGTCTTGAAACAATGGCTGTTGTAAACGTTCAGGAGTACTCCACCAGGATTCCAAACATGCAAGCTGCAACACCCACCTCACTGCTGCCTTCTATGGCACTTTGGCCCCCACACAGCCATAAGATAGCTTAGTGGCTATCGAAGTGTGACACTGTACAGTAGAGCACGAGAAGAGCCAGGTAATGCTTTTTCTTTCCCTGGGAATTATAGGCCCGGGGAGCAGAGTAGGTCTAGGTTTAAACTGCAGTTGTAGAGGGGAATCACTCCAAACTGAGAGCGCCAATTAACTCCAGCATCACTTGAACGAATTAAGCTAAGGTCAGAGCTGCAGCAAGCAACCATCACTAAAGAGCTTTCAGCACCGCTCTGCCTGCTTTATGCACATCAGATTTCCTGTGAAGGAATCCCTCAGGGCACAACTGTTTGGCTTCTGCCTGAAACTTCAGGAGCCTCTGGCTCAGAAAGATGTTAACTTCAGCCTTGACGCTGCACTAATCAGAAGGCAGGAGCTGGAGTGCTGCTTTAGCAAATGGCAGATGATTTTAGGCAGACATCACAACTTGGAATATAAATTTCCTTTCTTACAATAAAAAGTTTATAAATATTTATTTATTTTATGAAAATTTTATATTTATTAAATATTTATTTATCTATACCTCTCGTAATCATGAATTCCACTTTTTGTCACGAACAGTGAACGTAGTTCTTAGTTTCATCTCAAGCGTGCTTGCAGGCTGCTCTGTCCCCATCCCAAGCAAATGGTTTGCTGAGCTCTCCCTGTCCCTCCACTGCCTGTCCCACATGCTGCCCAGATGCTGACAACGGCAGGAGAAAGCAGAAAGAAGCAGCGACACTGCTAGAAACTGATTTTTTCAGACACGTACGTTGCACAATGTTACACGTTCCAGCGGTAAGAGAGAGACGATTCGCTCTCAAAACATACGTGCCCAGATCAAGTTAAATCCTTGAGAGACCCTCTTTCCTGGGGTGGGGATTGGTGTTCTCCTCAGCCAACACCCCTGTTGTGAGGAGATGGCTGTAACCTGGAGAGACCTCACCCACCACAGGGGGGCTACTGGCTCTATCATCCCGTGCCGACGAGGGTTAAAAAACATAAACAAAAAATGCCAGCAAGAAATGCACTGGTTTGCTTCCTCAACTCATTTGTGCTCCTTGAAGGAAATCAAAGAAGCCATTTAATGATCCTTCTGGGCCCGACGTGATTTGTATCTTCATCCTCCCAGGGCAGGCTCACAGCGCAAAAACCCCTGGGGTGGAGGGGAAATCTGTTTGAAAGCTGCTCGCCGAGCGAGATGCTGTCAGATGTCGAAGGGAGGAAGAATGAGTGTGTGTTATGGAAGTTGGCAGGTGACGGAGCTCATTACGGACTCGGAGGCAATTTAGGGTGACGGGAAGTGACTTGAATTGTAACCAGAGGTTAAAAGAGTTCAAAAGGAGACAGTGCCTGTGCCGCTGTGCTTGCACGGGTGAACACCATCCCCCGCCAGCCCGCGGAGCCGCTGGAGGTCAGGGAAGCACCTTTCACACTCGGTACAGAGTAATTTCGGAGCGAAACACAAGCTGCTGCAAAATGGTGTTAATTGGATGTGGAAAGCCTTGCGGAGCCTTCCCCCACCTCTTCTTCAAAACTGTCAGGTTTTTTTAATAACAATTGATGGTTGCCTAAAATCACAAAACATGTTTTCATTAATATTCATGAAAGAATGGACTGTTTTTCTCTACACCTACATCAATGTGTTGTAAAATGTATCCAAAGCCCAGCTTTTATCTTTAATCGCACTGAAACCGATCGCCTCTGATTTTTGTGGGGAAAAAAGTAGTCCTGTTTTCGAAGGAGAAAAGCATGAAACGCTATAATTTCTGACCTAGTATTTTGGCAAAGCTGCTCCCTTCTGTGAAATCAAAAGGAAAGGGGAAAAAAAAAAAATACTTTTAAGATTTTTAATTGAGTTCTGAATATTCCAGAAATTCCGATATGCATTTCTACAATAACTCTTGCCTGAACATTCAGTATCAGCAACAGAACAAATAAAATTGTCAGGACACCTCTGAAAGCTAAAAAAAAAAAAAAAAAAAAAAAAGTCTTTCTGCCTAGACATTGCCCTTTATTTATGCTCTGGTAGCGTGCAGCAGCTTCCCCAGGGATCAGGCACAACTGCTGTACGTGCCATGCAAACCCACAGACGCACAGCCCGTGGCCCACAGACACTTCGCTGGGGATAGTCAGCTCATCTGTACTGATGCCATTTCTCCTGACAGGCAGATGTTTAACGCCTGGATCACTACAGAGAGGTCTGCAGAATGCTGCAGCTCAGCTCCACTGGCTCCCTGATCCACCCCTATTGCCAGGGAACAGATAAAAGCACCCTGTGGGCTCAGTCCAACGCCATGCAAATTGACAAATAAATCAGGGGAGAGGAGGGAAGCAGATGGGTTTGTTGCTTATCCCCCCGTAGATCACTTGCCAAGTGAGAAGAGGGTCATTTGTCTTGGAGGTTCTGCTGTCTCCTTCTGTTAGAGCTCAGAGAATTAGACAACACCCTGTATTTCCTAAATACCCTACAGCCATACCCTAATAAATCCTTATAAGCAAATGGGTGAGGCAGTAACATCAACCAACAAAGGCAGGTAAATCATCTCTGCACCCCTACACCTGCTGACCCTGATAGGAGAACACATGGGAGGAGGGACCCTCCTTCTTTCCAGCCCAGCTAGGCTGGAGAAACGCTAATTTGACCCAAATATTTCTGTCCTGATAACCCTGCAAACCCCTGAATCCTTACACACTGAGAGAGAGAAAGAGGTATCTGTAGCGCGTTCCCTGAATGGGGTCATTGCATCACACATTTAATACGAAGGATTTGGCAACATAGATGGTGTTGCTAGATGTGCACTGAGTCAAGGGTCTTTGCAGCATAGAGACTAACAGAGTAAGTGGTATCATTTATTTAGTCACTTGATGCACCACAGTTCCTGGGACCCCCCACAAAGCAAGCCCTCCTCCTGCGGAAAAGCTGTTTTAGTGCAGCCAGTTTATCACAAAAGGCTTTAATCTCTTTAAAATGGGGTTTCCCTTTCTCTCAACGGAGTTCCTTCAGGTGGACTTGAAATGGAAAAAAATAAGTTTAACCCTTTGGTAGTGGAGAGATAGAGGATGATTGTCACTCTGGGTGCTTTCGTGGCATCACCCAGGAAAGCTGCATTTTGCTCCCAGTTCTTCACAAACAGAGCATCTGCCTTCACCTACTTTTGCTTTTCCTTCTTTTTATTTTCAATTGATTCTTCTTTTTCTTGCTTTGGGTTCAGAGGCAGTGGAAAGGTGCTTCAGTACTCTTTGTTTCCTATGCATTGTGCTCTCCTTTGGTGTCTCCCTCTGTGCCCTCAATTTCCTGCTGCTCAGAACACTGTGTCTGATGAGGGTTTAAAATGCTGCTAGCAAAAACAATTTGGGAAAAAAAAAAAAAACACACTCATTTCATCTTGGAGTATTTAAACAAGTCTAAATTTAGAGCAAAGCTGTGGAAAAAAAAATAGAAAGGAAAGAAGGCAAAGTAACCAGCCCAAGGCATTAATTAACATGACACCTATGTGGCTGCTTCTATAAACTATAGGGAGAGCACGTGGCTTGCAGATGAGTGGGTCTGCAGGCAGATATTTACTGAGCACACGGGTGGAATGTGGGGTCTAGAAGGATGCACGTGGTCCCAGTCATCCTGCTGATGCCTCGTGATGCTCTGCAGGCCAGACATTCATGCATTATTTACTGCCTCTGAGGCAACCTGAAATGAGTCAGTGGTGTAATATTTGCCTACTTGCCACTGAGGGTACCTGTGTATTCCCCTGCATAACCCCCCTGTGTTACACTAGGGGTGACTCTGTACTGCCCTACAGAGATTCCAGTGAGTTAGCAGGTATGCAGGTATTAGGTGCATTCCCACGGTAAATAGGCTTTTGTGTGTCTTCTCTGTGCAGTCATATCAGGGTCTCCTTGTGACCCCTGGCACTCATCAGCCCCGTCTCCAATGGTAGAAGAACCCTCCCATGCACAGCTGCAACTGTATCAAACATTTGCCCTGCACCTGGAAGGTGTTAAGAGCAGATAGTTTAATCCCAAACACACCTGTGAGTGAGGGAGGTGTGTTCCCACCTGGGCTGCAGTGAGGAAGGGGCACTCAGAGAGGCTGTGCTCACCCAGCACCACCCGGTGATGAAGATCTGTCAGGTCTCACCATTCCAAATGTCCCAGATCTCAGGTGCTGCCAGTCACGCGGCCAACAGAGTCCTCGACCAGACAGCACATCCCTGCCTCATTGCAGCTCCTCAGAGGCCAGCTGGGGTTGTTCAGGCCCTGATGTGACCAAACAGGGCGGGAGGGCAGCGCTCAGTTGCAGGGACACCTCCCCAGCCTGGGTCCTGCCTGCAGCGCCATCACTGTTGCAGAAGCACCTCCTTTCCCATCCCCACTCAGCTGTCAAAGCCACACCTCTGCAAACTCGGTTTGCGAGTGCTGACTCTCCACGGCTCTGAAACCTGATCAGAGGAGGTTTGCATGCCCAGCCAGTAAAGCCATGACTAAAGGTGCTTTTCCATCACTGCTTCTGGCAAGGGCCCCCTCCTCCCGGCAGCTGCTGAGACGGGGAGTTTGGATTCTCTGGTATTCGCAAAACACTACACATCTGCTTTCCAAACCACACAGGGGAACAGTTAAACCTACTCAGACAAGCCAGAGACGTTGTCCTCATATCTTCTCAACAGGACACAAGCTCAAACACTGGTGACAGAGCAGTTTCCTATGCAGAATGTTTCACCAGGACAGAAAGGATTTTTTGTACCCAGATACTCCTCTAAGGAGTTCTGTCAAGAGATAACGAGAGGCACAAGATTATGATCTCAGATAAATGCATCTGCTGTGAACAAGACCGCATAGTTTATTCCCATCGTGCCTTGTTTTAAGTTATTCAGAATCAAAGCAAATTATTCTTCTTAAATGATTATGTCCCAGATGTTTTAAGTTCGGGATTATGACGGAGCAAAGACTCGCCTCAAGGTGTGCAGTGGTGGAAGGCACACAGCAAGAGCTCAGTGTCTCCACAAGGAAAAACAAATCAGTGCTGATCTCTTGCAGCCTCTTCCCCTGTCCTGATATTTATGGTGCCAAAAGGACCCTGATGTTTGCTCTGTGTGAGCCCTGAGACAGTGCTTGGGATTACCCAGAAAACAGGAGGGAATAGCCCTGCCTCACTGCATGGGCCAGCTGGGAGAGCAGTACTGCGGATGCTGTGGTGAAGAAGTGTCTCTGTTGACCAGTATCAGCCCAATAAACCTTCTGGCAACAAAAGTAGTATCACTATGGGCTTGGTGCCTGAGGAGCTGAAACACTGTCCCATCTGCTCTTCACCTCCATGAAGCTGCATGATCTTCTCTTTGCTGTGTTCAAGGTTGTTGCCATACCTCCTGTTCCAGATGTCTTTCTGATGAGGAGACACTTGGCTGCTACAAAATGTGGCTTATTGACCAGTAGGGCATGGAGAGAGGTTGCCTCAAGAGGTTGTGCCATGCCTGGCATCTTTCTAATCAGCTTTCTCAGAGGTATTTAAAAGACATGTCGATGTGGTGCTTAGGGATGTGGTTTAGTGGTTGACCTGGCAGTGTAGGTTAATGGTTGGAATATATGATCCTGAAGGTCTTTTCCAACCTTAATTATTCCATGATTCTGCTCTATGATTCCAAGACACTCAGAGTAGATTCCCCTTTCTTTGTTTTGCCCTGTTCTCCTTGTATTTATCCCACTGTGAGACTACACTTCTTAAGCAGTGTTTTGATGTTATTTGTTCTTTTGCTAGTCTTAATATTTGCCAGTATCTTCTCATAACATGATAATCCAAACTGAACTCGGGTTCTAGTCAAACCAGAAATAAATAGAGCTGGTAAATTTTCCTTGTGCCTGTGATTACAGCACAAAATCACAATGGCATTTCTTTTTATTGCCTCATGGTTTTGCAAATGTAGCTCTAAATTGCTGTGCTTGCTCACCTCATATCTCTTGCAGCCTTAAATTCCCACTCCTTGTTATGTATTTGCTTTCATTCTTTCTCACAGGATTAATTTTCTTTTTCCCCAGTCAGATCCTGCCGTTGTTTATCTCCTTCCCGTGCTCCAACTGTGCTTGTACACTGTGGTGGCTGAGCTCTGCAGAAGTAACTGGATGCACACTAATCCCATTAAGGGCCCTCCAGGCACCTGGGGTTTTCAGTTTTCAGTGCTATTTTCATTTAATCTTCAAATCTTACTTCCTTGCAATTTTAGATCATTAAGGGGTTAAGTGAGATATATCCAGTAAATGAGATAAATCCAAATAAAGGGATTTAGATCTCCCAGTTCAGCGTGTTCCTGTGTCTCACTGCCTTTTCTATCAGTGTTCCAGGGGTTTCCAAACACACCCAGACAAGGGCACTTGCCAGAACCCATCTGGATTAAACTGGGTCCCAGCTGCAAATAGCACACAGTGGCTGGGAGGGTTAGCGAAAAGATCCTGCAAAAATCCCTCACAATAACTATTTACACAGCTCTCTGAAAAGTGAAAAGAAAATGCAATCTAAAATGCTGATGCTCCTGCTTTCAGATGCCATTTTAGATTATTTTTTTTTTTCCCAGAATGCGAATTTTTATCATCTCTTTCCTGAAGTATGCAGACAGGGAAGCCTGCAAGCCTGGATGCTACCCCTCATTTTTAATCCTGGTAAACACAGACAAATGGAACCTTGATTGTCAGCATTCCTAGCTCCTCTAAGAGCAATCTTCTCCTCTCTTCAGGCTGCAGAGGAAGAACAAGGCAGCAGAAGCCCAGCCCTGTGGCCCCCAGCGTGAGGCTGGACTCAGCGGAAGGGTAATCAGCTCCCTCTGTTCCAATGGGGGCACACTGTCTGCAGTTCCTGGGGGGAAATACATTTCTCTGCCCTGCCCTCGCCTACAGATTCCCCCTAGGACTGTGCAGGTCTGTATGTACTCCTTTTTGGGGTCAAGAGCCCTCATAGAACATTTTGGCAATTTGAGAAATTAATTACTAAGACCCAGATCTGGTCTTCCGAGGCTGGCTATGGCAATTGCCATGCACTCACGTGGTATGCTGAAGACACTGTCTCTAGAGTGTTCCTGTGTGCAGAAATTGATTTTTTTTTTAGTAGATTTTAGGGTCATAAACAACCATTTCAACCTTCCCATGTAACCTTTTGCACAGACTTAAGAACATCATCTGGAAATTTCTGCCCTTCAGGCCCACAGCTTCTGCCTGAAGGGGATTGTAGCTTTCAAGACACTCAGTATGGGATGAAGATTGTAATAAATGATGAAACCATCCTAACCTGAGATGGGTAATACCTGTAATTACTTAAGTGCTCACCACAGGCTTTCAGACTCTTTGTCATACAATTTAACCTCTATTTCATGTCTCGTGGTTTTATTCCCTTCTCTGTATTTCCTTTATCACTTCTACTATCCCATTTAAAGTGCATCTGTGGTGGTTTTAGCTGGGATAGAGTTAATTTTCCTTATAATAGCTTTTATAGGGCTGAGTTTTGGATTTGTGCTGGAAACAGTGTTGATAACACAGGGAGGTTTTGGTTACTGCTGAGTCAAGGCCTTTTCTGCCTCTCGCAGCACCCCACCAGCGAGTGGGCTGGGGGTGCACAAGATGCTGGTGGGGATGGGACACAGTCAGGATCACAGACTCAAACTGACCAGAGGAACATTCCACACTGTGTGACACCTTGCTGGGCATATTGAGCTGGAGGAAGAAGCAGGAAGGGGAAGACATTCAGAGTGATGGCATTTGTCTTCCCAAAACGATGTTACACATGATGGAGTCCTGCTGTGCTGGAGGTGGCTGAACGCTGCCTGCCCAATGACTTCTCATTTTTTCTGCTTTGCTTGTGTGTGCAGGCTTTGCTTTACTTACCAAACTGTCTTTATCTCAACCCACGAGTTTTCTCTCTCACTCTTCTGATTCTCTCCCCCATCCCACAGGGGTGGTGTGAACGAGCAGCTGTGTGAGGCTTAGTTACCAGCTGGGGTTAAATCAGAAGAGGCACCAGTGCTGCACTCGATGGCACATCTACAGTACGTGCCTTAATTTGATTTCAGTGCTTTGTCGGTCAGGTCCCCCCTCCACATCCTCCTGAGAAACCTAACAATATAGCATGGCTTTGCATTTTATGTTAAATAAGCCATTTGTAAAGGTGCAAATGATGATTGGAAGATAATAAATGGCTTAATTCACAGCAATAGAATAAAGCAGTTCAACAGGTTGCTGTAGTAATTTATGATCTTTCTGCTGCCATATCTGTAGTTATTTATAATTCATACTTCTCGTGATGATAATGAGCTTTGATAGTGTGTCCCTCATCCGAGCATGCAGTTTGCTGCTTCCTGCTATTCATCAAATTCAGCCACTGGGCTCCTTTGATTCATTGGTCTCCAGACATAGACGAGGGGATGGCAATCTCAATTGAATGTTGCCCAAACGGAAAGGTCTGACTATTAATAAATAATCATTCACATTAGGAGGTGATCAGTTAAAACTGGCAGAATCCTTTCTTTCATGCCACTTTTGCTTCCCTCTGCTCACTTTCCCTCCTCTCCCCTCACCAGTGTGAGATTCCCACTCCTGGCTTGGAGGGCAATTTCCTTGGAAACTGCCTTGGACCTGCAGTGGGTGCTGCCAAAGCACCAGCTCTGCCTGGCCTCACCTGTCCTGTGCAAACCTCAGCACCAAGCAGTGGCTGGCATGAACCTGCAGGTACTTGCAGGACCCCACCATTGCCCCCACACTCTCAGTGCCAATTCCAGGCACCCACTGGGGAGCAGGCAGTGCTGGGGCAACCCGCCGGAGGGACCTGTAAGCATCCTGCAGTGTCAGAGAGAGATCAAAGCTCAGGCAGAGGTGTTTGGGATGTGCATGAGACCCCTTTAAAGCAGGCATGGCCTGACCTCCGGCTGGAGAAGCCAAGACCCGTCTTCAGGAATCAGAGTAATCCCGGGTGATTTTATCCCACTCCACTTCCCTAAATCTGTGGCTGCTGCTGCTTGGCGAGGGGATTAAGGGGCTGGCAGGGGATTACGCAGCCACTGCGGCTCCCGGCGCGGAGCTCCCTCCCGGCGCGGCTGCACCTCGGGGCACGGAGCCGCACCGCACCTGCGGCTGCCCGTCCACCAGAGGTGCCGGCGGGTTTTTGGCTGCCTGCCCTGCGCTGGAGACCCCCGACGGCGCCCGGCAGCAGGAGCGACGTTCCCGGGGCAGAGGCAGGCGGGGTCGCCCCGGGGCTCGGCCCCGCAGCAGCAGGGCCCCCAGCCCGGCAGGATGGCGGGGGCCGCCCGGGAGCCCCCCCAGGGCAGCAGCAAGGGCGGGGAGCCCCCGCACCCCGCCGGCCGGTCCCCTTGCTGATGGCTGGTGCGCGGAGGATGGGGCCCTGGGCCGTCCCGTGGATGATGCTCTGTCTCTTCTGCTTCCCGCCCCCTGCCAGGGCCCAGACGAAGATCCCGCTGGAGACGTAAGTGCTCCTCTCTCTCCGGCGTGGGGTGTCCCTGGCGCGGAGTGGGCAATGTGGTGGGCA
>JAYRBT010000042.1:67671639-67694127 GCA_036023395.1 Myiotriccus ornatus | reverse complement strand
GTGGGCAATGTGGTGGGCATGGCAGGAGGGTGGGAGTGTCTCGCTGGCAGTGGCAGGCTCCGCGGGTGCGAGCTCCTCCATAGGGGCACGTTGTCGCAAGGGGTGGCGTTTCTTTATGAGGGTAGGGATGGCTCGTGGCAGAGGACACAGTCACGGGAGCCACAAATTGAGTTCCCCAGGTCTAGTGCAAGGATGCAATACCTCTTTTCCACTTTCATCAAGCATAGCAATGATACTCAACTGCTTTAGTTAAGCACTTTGACATCTATTAATGCTCTGCTTAATGCACTAGGCGGCAGAAGGCAAAACCAGTTTAAAGAGGTGTTTGTAAAACCCCGCTGCTGCTGCTACTGAAACTTGTGGAGATCCAGCCCTGGAGGTGAGCACAAATGGCCCCAGTTCAGCAGCTCCCCGGTTGAGCAGAGTGGTTTCAGTAGACACTGCTGGTTTTCAGTATGGCAGGAACACTCGAGGGCTCGAGGGATGGACAGCACTGGCCAGGATCTGGCTGTGGGAGGATATGCAAGGGTGTTTGAGGAAAGACACATCTCTTCCTTACGCACGAGATCCAGATCGTGCAGGGCAAGGTTTGCAGTTCCGAAGCTCTGATCCCTTGCATTGATCTGGAACACTGATGGCTTAAAAGAGCCCTCGTGCACACATATTTATTCGTGTGTGGATGTCAGGGGCTGTTAGTGAGAGGAGGCTGAATAGAGGAAAGAGGCCGTGGCACTTCTTACTTGTTTCTGCTCCTCCTCACTACAAAGGGCGTAGTAGCCCTTCCCAGAGCTCTGGAGCAAAGGAATGAAAAGATGAGCTGCAATGCAAAGCATACACAGCTGTGTTTTATGCATGAACTGCATTTGGGCTTAGGTGCTGGTGCACGTGCAGGGAACTTTGATGCACCTTTTTGGATGTGGGTTTGCAGGGCACCCATGCCTGCGCGTGCGTTGGTGTGACAAGCGTCTCCTCCGGCATGGTTGCTCCCTGCCAGCAACGCTGCCTGCCCTGGCAGCCCCCCAGGAGCCTAACAGCTCTCAGCAACCCCCGTTTATAAAAACTTCCCCTTGTTAAGCTGATTTAGACAAGTTAAACCCTTTAAGGATTGAAAATGTCACCACTGCGATCGGTAAAAGTTGTTGTGGGGCAGCTTCTTCGGTGCTGCGGTAGCTCCGTCAGGTCAGGACAGTAGGCTGGTCTGCCATCCAGTTTCAGAAGGAGATATGTCCAATAAATCAACAAGTCAGCTCAAGCCCTTTCCTGAGTTTAGGAAAATGTTTTGTATTCAAAAATTGCCAATAAAACCCTTACAGATGTGCCCACCGATGCAGCCCATGGAATTACCAAGAGCTGTGCTGATGTCCAAGAGGATCTCAGGAAGCTTTGCTACCAATTTTATACTTGGCTGCTCTACTAAGCCCTTCCTCAGTAAAGTGCTTCTGAGTTGGGTTTCACAAAAAGGACACAGGGGCTACACAGAATAAAATCCAACTTCTGATGACTGCAAACTATGCAAATTGACTTTCCATGCCTGGGATAAATACTGCATGGAAATACCTTTTGGCACTGAAACCTGTGGCATTAAGAAGCCAGCCTGTCTGTTCTGCTGTTCTTGCCACTGAACACAAGCGCAGGGATTACATGCAGGCAATCTCTGACCAAATCCTTTTCTGATGTGTTTAGTTATAATGTGATAGCCCTTTACTACTGAGAAAAAGATTTACGTCACTTTGCACAATTTGGAACTTAATGCATGTACAAGAATGAAGAATAAACAATAGAAAAAGAGCTTTTCTCCCCTGGTACTAAAACCAGACCAACAGCTGAATTAATCCCTGGTGTTTCAAATCCACTCATGTATTTAACTAAAACACAGAAGTCACCCTTTTCAAATGAAATTTCAGTAGAGAAACACATTGGCCAGAGCTCCAAAGGGAGTAAATCAGCAGAAAATGGACCTGTTCCATAGGTTACACAGGGACATTTTGGGGACACAAAACCAGAGTCTTTTGAAGACCAGCTGGATTCCATCACAGTTAAGCGACACAAGGCTGAGTCGGCCTGTGCTGCTCCCCAAGTCGTGTCTGGCTTTGCTGCATCGCGCTTGGCTCGCCGCTGACTCATTCCCGTCTTTGCAAAGCTCACTCAGCTTTAACTCCAGCAGTGCAAAAATCTGCTCAGTTGCTAGCAGTGCTTCTGGGGTGCTTTGCAAGTTCATCACAGAAACCACCTCTTCTTTCCTCCTGGACACAGCTCTGCTTGTCAGGCCACCACAGCAGGGGCAGGAGTGCTTGGAGCTGTGAGGATTTGGGGCTGGCTTCTTGAGCTGCTGGAAACATTGGGAAATGCTGGTGGGAGAGGTAAAGATCAACCTAGTATGGCCTCTTTAAGCTGCTCCTATTGCCTTTATACATCTGCTCTTGATGGAGCCAGCAGCCTCAGATGAAATTTTTCTGCAACTTGATGAGTTTTAGACTGACCTTTTCTCTCACTTGTTTATGAAAAAATTAAGGAAACATATTTAAGTTCAGCAGGCTGCCTTTAATTTCCCAGTACTCTAAGGTTGCTCACTTCCCTGGCAAATAATTGTCTTTTAAATATGTAAATGCCAGTGTATTTCTGCCTCTTCGCTTCCCTCCTTTTCAACTTCCCTGAAATGCCACCAGATATTTTTAATTACCCAGTCTTCAGACCTGTAACGCAGGAATTCTGGACCTTTGTGCCTCTAATTCGTCTGTGCCCCCTAACTTTCCAACCAACCCTCCAGTGCTGCCAGTCTGTGGCCCTCTCTTTGGTCACCCTTCCTTTGCACCTCCTATTTCTGCTTCAAGACCAGCAGAAATATCAGCCCCTGAGCCACAACAGTGGATCCGAAGGGGCTGGGAGAGCCCTCCCAGGGTAAGGGTCCACTCGACACATAGAACTCCCCTGCAGAAATCCCAAAATTATACAAACCTCAACCTTTTTATTTGAGTTCTGCTGTTACTGGAAGCTTCAAGAAATTTCAAGATGCTCAACTGTACCCACTAATCAGAAATTATCACCATAGACTCTTCCACCCTGATGGGTTGAAAAATGATGAGGGCTGGAAGGAGTAGGGCCACACACATGGCCACAGACATGACACTGAAAAGAAAGACCAGGATCAAGTGCACCTTTTTTCGTAAGGCAAGTGGGATAAAAATAAACATCCCTGCTAAAATTACTATCCCAAGCTTCACGTTTATGTTCTCTCTTTCTGCAGTAAAAGGTGAGGAGACTGGGGAATATTAGTTAATATCACCATAAAACATCTCATACATAAAAGTTATAAAGCCAGCAGCAGCAGATGGGCATCAAGTTAGCTGTTGATCCAGAGATCCTCATATCTGAGGGAATGTGTTAGTCACTACTACAGCAAACAAGAAAGCATCCCATGGGATCCCTCTTTCTGGTTTCCTCTTTTATTCTAGGCTTGCTAAAATAACTCTGATAAGGCCCAATAAATCCTGGTCTCCCAGAAAATACTTGTATTCTTTTTTCTCTAAGGATGACATAATGAGATAAAAGCTCTGGCTCTCAAAATAAGATGCAGAGCACAATGCAAAAAAACCCAAAATTACTTCAGCTGGTGCTAGTTCACACTCAGTGGTTAAACATGAATGCCTCATTGCCAATTAAGGAGTGATTTAAAAAGGCACCCACTCCCTCATGCTTTTTTTATAGGCAGTGGAGAGAGGTGCAGATCAGAGCTGAAGCCCTGTGTCTGTTCCAAATCATTGCCTGTGATTGCCTCGTCCCTATTTGTAAGAGGGGAGTTTAAACAGGCTTTCCTAGGCTAAAGTTAGCTGTTGTGATTATTCTACCATTGCTATGCTGGCTTCACTGCAGAGCCCGTCTCTGTGTTGGTGTGTTATTTGTGCTGCAATGCACTGCGAAATCAGGTCCTGAGGTTAAAGTCTGCTTGGGACTCAAAGAAATCTGCTGGAAGCCATAGGTGAGACTGCACACCATAAACAATAACGTGTTCGGGGAAGTGGAGAAAGCCACTTACTGCATTAGAGACATCTCTCTGAAGTGAATCCCTGTTGAAGGAACTGCATGTAGGTGGAACTGCCTAATGTGGATCGTGTAACAGATTTCTGATGAAGTGCTCTGTCAATTATGAGAGCCATCTATTTCGATTTGGATGGCTCGGCGTTCAGGCTGCTCTTCAGCATCCGTATGTTCTCCGTGTGCTATTGCCATCGTCAATTATTTATAGGATGGTACGAATGTGAGTAGTGCTTTACAGTGATGAGGTGCATAATCTACTGTGGCATTATCAAGCAGTAGTATCTGCACTGAGAGCAATGAATTCATCTACCTTATTAGTTCTCTGGCCTGCACTGCTGCAGGAACTGAATCCAAGGGGTAAATCTTGACGACTTCTTCCAGGTCTGACACTTATTTCTCTTCAGCAGTCCTGACACTAGGTGTCTAGCCCATCTCCCCAGGCCCTGTCAGTGAAGACAAATAGGTGTCTGCAGAAAGCTATTTATTTCACTTTGCTAGCAATAGAAGGAAATCAGATGATAGCTAAGATGAAAATGGTACCTCCAAAGTTAGGTGAGAAAATTTCAACTCCAAACATAGTGACTAAGACCAGCAGAACTCAATGTTTCCCTTTGCTGACCAATGTCCTGGACAGAATGTCCAAGAGCAGTGCTTGTCTCCTGCCTTACTGCTTGTCTGGATAGCAGTCTGAGGAAAAAACTTTGTTGTTACAGTAGCTTAGAGAAATACAGCAGGGTTTATACTTGGAAAGATGAAGTTTGTCTGAAGACGTGAGCAGTTGTACAGACTTTGATTTATTAACATTGATTCTCCTTTCCTTTTTGTCTTTTTAGGGTGAAGTCCTGGGCAGATGCCTTTGGTGGGGAGTTGTACTCCATTGTGACTAAATATTCAGGCTCTCTCCTGTTGCAGAAGGTAGGCAAAATGTGTGAGGGTTCCCTTTGTTTCACACCATCTTCCTGTGTAGCCCTCCAAGGTTTCCCCCTGGTGTGGAAGAAAGAAAAAGACCCAGGTCTCCAGCTATTTTTCAAACCTATCCATAAGCCCAGAGTGATGCTCTGTGCCCATTCTCCATGTACTGGAGGGAGGGATCTGTTTAATGCCTTTCCTGTTTCATTAGCCATTGCCAAACAACACCTAAATTGTCCCATTTTTTATTAATACCTTCTAAATTTCTAACAGTTTCTTTCTCCCCGTGTTTCCCCTCTGATGATCATTTCATGCTCTCACATACCGTCCCTTCATTTCTCCTTTCCCAAGTCTAAATCAGCCCCTCTGCTACTCATCACTCACCTTCTTCTTGTCACCCCATCATCCCCTCCTGCAGCTCTTCAGCTGGCACTTATTTCTGACTGCTTCCTCATCAGTATTCATGCAGTTGTTCAACAATCCTTTGAATATTGCCCTTGAAACTCCACTTTGGACAGGGTCCTTGAGGACAGGTGCCCTGGGAAGCCGTGATCTTCCAGAGTTACAGAGCTCTGCTTGGCTTCATCACCAAAGAGGTTCTGTTGCACTAAACTCCCTTCCAGCATTAAAGGGTGTAGCTCCAGGGGCTTTAAACAAATAGTCTCAGTTACAGCTGTAGAAGAGTTTTCTTAAGTCAGTGGTGAATGGCTGCTCCTCTTTCAGACTCAGTGATCTCCGCTCTCTGTGTGAATCAGCACCTCCCAAGTGCTGCTCTGGGGGAATGGAGGGGGCCTCAGGAATGCAGTCACTTCTCTACTCCAATTCTTCTTCTTTACTCTTTCTATGATTCTTCCCTTCAAGGGAAGTAATGAGTTGCCTCTTGGGCCTTCTAGGTGTCTGATTTCTGTTCCCATATTAGTAGTAACACCCATATCCCAGTGCAAAAAAGGGGATCTGGATATAATTTTCCTTGCCTCGCTGCTGAGCCGTGTTTCCCTGTCCCCTGAGTGCTGCTTTTTGTCTTGAGTAAGGGAGCATGTCCTGCAGGATCAACTTTGCTGGGCTTTGGCTGAGAAAGGCCTGCAGCATCATCACAAAGGTCTACAGTAATCACCAGTTCTTCTTGGGAGGAAAGGGTCACAATGCAATTAAAAACTATCAGCACTGACACAGGTGCACTTCATGCACTAACCATGAGGCATGGAGAGGGGAAGGTGTTCAGTTTGCTTTTGATGTGTCAGGGCCTGGATACAGCACAGACTGATTGTGCTTTGTGCAGTACAGTGTTATCTGTGACTGAGAGGGGAAAATGTCACTTCCAGCAGGGGGTACAGATAAGCTGGATCCAGCCTTGTTCTGTAAATGCTCCAACAAAGTCATCTCCTAAATGCACATTGTGTCCTTCCCTGCCCTAACTTTACTTAAGCAGTTTAAACAGCTCAGATTTACCTTTCAACTCTCAAGTCCCACTTCTTGAGCTCTTTAATTTCTCCTTATTTCTCTGGGGTAAGGAAATAGAAGAGATTCAGCCAGTACCCACTTCTTCAGTCATTCTCTCGGCCTCCATTTCTCTATCAAGCAGTAGGTCAGGCACCTTCTCCCAAACCCTCATCTTAAAGAAGGGACCATTCTGGAGGGCTCCCTCTGCACTTCTGGCGCCTCCTGTGCTTCAAGTGGATGTAGACGTGTCTTTTACTGTTAGGCAACATTTTCATGCACAGTGGCAGACCCCAAATAACATCCCATTGGCACAGATTGAAGACGAGTTAGGCCTGGGGAGCCAAATACACCCAAGTCCGAAAATCAAACACATGGATTTGCTGCTACCCAGGCACTTTTCTCTTCTTTGGGCCCTTTTCCATGTGAAATGTTTCTCTTTGTGCAGATCAGCAGAAGGGTAGGGAGTGCAGTGCAGAGGTCCAGGCAATTCTTTTCTCAGTGCTTGTCTGAGTCAATGGGCATTTTGCCTTTGAGGAAACACAAACTGAGAGATAACAGCACATTTTGTGTTTTGCTTCATGTCTCCCTTGTGTCTAATAGTCTTGAAGTAACTAGCTTATTGCTGCTTTGAGAGCCATAATTTCTCAGTTACTGGATGTTTGCATGTAAACTTTGTCTTTAACATTAAGCATAAACTTTCTTCTGTGGTTTTGAGTTAGCTTGGTTTTCTTTGGGTTTTTTGTTTGCTTCCTCCAGAAGAACCTTAATATCATGTTGCAAACCCAAATGGTTGACTTCTCACCAGGATTTATCATTCCCAGAGACTTGGTGAACCAGCAGACATCCCTTGAATCCACAGGAGCAGGCTTTTACCCTGGATCAGAGATCTTTAAGAAAGCCCTCAGACGGCTGGCGGTCCCAAGCAGGGAGGATATCAAATTAAATCTCGCAGAGGCAGCAAAAGCCAGAGTGGCTTTGGCTTGTTGGCTGAAGCATTCACTGTCTTGTATTCTCTTGCCCATTAGGCACACTTAAACCTGGCTCAGAGAGATTGGATCTGTGTTCAAGTGTTGGCTGTGGCCTGGGACAGCTGAGGGCAACACAGCTGGAGAAAAGAAGCAACGTGAAATGGTGAGGAGGGGGAGAGCAGCAGCATCTCCCAGAGCAGACAAACAGAAAATTTGAAACCTGTGGCTTTTTAGGTGTTTGCCACAGCCTTGCTGCTGCAATTGGCCAAGCAGTGACCACAGGCCCAGGACCACCAGTGGCAGCCAAGCCAGGAGGTGACTCTGGGCTTCTCAGGGCTTGTCTTTAAGTGTCAGAAACACCATCAGCTTC
This sequence comes from Myiotriccus ornatus, assembly GCA_036023395.1. NCBI lineage: Eukaryota > Metazoa > Chordata > Aves > Passeriformes > Tyrannidae > Myiotriccus > Myiotriccus ornatus. The sequence continues at coordinate 67,686,405 of JAYRBT010000042.1, read as the reverse complement.
AGCAGACCCCAAACTTAAATTTTCTTCTACTGTGTTAACAATGCATTACAGGTGTTTCTGAGAATTATCTCCTGCTTCCTTCTGTAGCCAAGGTGCTGATTGCCTTGCCCAGTGGATAGAGCTGAGAAAGGACAGCAGGGGTTGACTCCGGCCCTGCAATTACTAGAAAGTTCAACAAAAAACTACATGGCAAAGAACAGACAAACTCAAGAAGTTCAGTCAAGACATTTTCCTGGGTGAAGATGAAAGGAATGTCTTTCACACTCTTAATATAGTTCCACTAGCAGTGAGTAATGCAGCACTGTGTCCTTCAATAGGCTAAATTTTGTGGAGGTGGGAACAAGAAAATATATTTGGTGACATATCTCTGTTCACAGATAAAACTTAGGATACTGAATTCTGGATATTCCACTTTTAAATTACCACCCCCACCACTGCAGAAGGTGAATCTTAATGAATTGCTCCTGCTGTTTTAAAGGAGTGCCAAGTACTAGCTGAATAAGAAAAGATTTTCTGCTAGATCTGAGCTAACTTTTTGGCCTCTTTTCAACATCACATCCTTTCAGCCAGTTCTTCCAAGCCTGATTCCCGTTCTGTAAATTATAATGGTCTGATTAACTGAACCCTAAATGCAGGTTGTACGGGAATATCTTGGCCAGCTACAAGCACCTGCTTTGACTCTTTCAGCTGTGATGTCTGGTAACAGTATTGAAATCACAAGTACTACTCCGTTGCCCACCATTAGAAACTCTTGGAGTCAATAGTCATTAACAGCAGGAGATTTCAGCGGCAGAAATACAGGCACAAAGTGGTTTGCTGGTTCATTTGTAGGAAAAAAGCTCAAAGAGGATTTGAGGTCAAACTTGATGCATTCCTTCTGTGAACCAAAATCTGCAGAAAGTTTTTTGGGTTGTTTGGTTTGGGTTTGTTTGTTTGTTTTTTTTTTTTCTTCCCAGCGCTGGCTAGATCTTGGGCCTGAGGCATATACAGTGTTAGCAGACTGCTCGTGATTGCTCATGATTACTTTTACCCTATGAACACCTTGTCAATGTGTGAAAAGCACATCAAAAAATAATTGAGAGGTAAAAAGACCTGTTTTTAACTGAAGATGTGACCCGAGGCAACCGGTGGCAGGTCACTTTGTGAAGCGCCTGCCTGCCCGTGCTGATGTTGTTCCCCCCCCTCCTTGTTAGCTTTCCCAGGAGAGATTACCCTCCTCCCCCCGAGGAGGGCCTGATTAAAGCCTGGCCTGGCAGAGATCACTTCTCTCCCGACGAAACCATGACATGGAGCTAAATGGGACAGAAACCAGCTGGGGTGTGCTCCGGTCCCGTCAGCAGCCACGGACCTCAGCCGGGGGGTTGTCGCTGCACATCCCTCTTCCTTCAGCATGGTTACACTAACCTTGGTGCTCAACCCCACCTCCTCCTCCCCCCTGCCTGCCTGTCCCAGCTACGCAGCCGCAGCGGAGGGGATGCGAGTCCTGGCGTTTTTAATCCAGTAAAACCCTTGCTGTTAATCATGCCAGGCAGAGCGAGCTGCCTCCCTGCCATGCCTGCTGCGGGCTGGATGCTGCTGCTATTTCTGTCTGACCTCCTCAGCCTGCCCCATCCTCGAGGCGTTCCTTGCTCTGCCTGTGCTCAGCTGCCCTCCCGGACAGGACCCTCAAGGAGCTGCTTGAACAAAAGGTTCTTTCACCCTAAAGACATGCAGAGTCCTTTCTCTGCCACTTCCTTCTAATTCAGAAGTGTCACCAAAGCCCCTGCCATCTCCTTACCCTTTTCACCACCTCTTTTTTTTTTTTCCCAGCACAAGAAGTCCAGCCCTGGCTGAGGTTGCTGCTGTGGTGCTACCACAACATGAAGGGGGTTTGAGTACAGTGCAGAAAAAAATGATGATGAGAGACCAGGGGATTGCAATTGGTTGCCTTCGTGTTTCCATATTGCTGAGGAGATAAGGCTCTGTCTCTTTTGAACAGGTTAATCATACTGTGTCCTTTGGCAGGTGTTTTTTACTCTTTCTCTCCGGCTGTCTCTGTTAGCTGTGGGCTTTTTTGAAACGCGGAAATAAAGGCCATTGTATCCAGTGTTGAAAGGGCAGATTTAAGGAGGCAGATGAGTTACACAGTTTGGGAGTACTCTCGGGTTTCTTAATGCCTAGATTATATGAAACCTGGTCAGAAGAAACTAGTTATCTCTAAAGCTGACAGACCTGGTTCCTCCTCATTACAGCATCTCTCCCAGTGGAGACAGCGCTAAGTAGCCATGCTTCTAATTCCTAGTTTCTGAGAAATGCCCCTATGGTGCTCTTGGCCTAAAGCGTGCTCCTGGGTGCCCGATAATTAGCATCATAACTGTCTATATTAGCTTTCCTTGGCAATCTCCCACCTAAGCACTGAGCAGGCCCTTCTTGTGGGAGACCTGGCAAGTTACCTTACAGATATGATGACACTGTGGGAGGACAGCACATGCACTACTAGCATGACATCCCTCCCACTGCTGTCCCAGAGCACATATGACATAGGAGATGTTAATGACAGTATATAGCTCTGTTCCCTTGCCCTTCCCTCTGCCTTAAGTAAACTTCAGGCATGTGACATGTCTAATGCTGTTACGGATGTAATCACAATGAGTGTTTTAGGTTTTTTTAAAAAGTTGTCCTTCTGCTTCTCTCTCTCCAATTTGTAGGCACTAATAACTTCAGGCACACTGCTGTTTTCAACAGCCACAAGCTCACAGTTGGTTCAGTTGCTTTTACTTAGTCAAAATGCTTCAAGTTATGGCCAGTGATCTGCACACACACAAATTATGGCGTGAAAAAGGAGGGAAGGCAAAGGTGGGAGAAGGTGATAAATCAGAGCAGTTCCTTCAATACCTCTTTCTTCACCAGAGACAATACCCAGCCAGCAAAAAAGATTCACCTCACTCCTTACGAGCCTCCTACTCAACAGGATTTTCTTTTTTTCCCTTGGGTAGAAGTACAAAGATGTGGAGCCAACTCTGAAGATCAAAGAGGTGGATGGCTTGGAGCTGGTGAAGAAGTTCTCGGAGCAGATGGAAAGCATGCTCCGCAGGAAGGTCGAGGCTGTCGAGGTAGGACCTCTGGGGCTCCGGGAAGAGAGTCCTGTGCTGTCAGCCCCAGAGCAGCAGGCACAGGTCTCCTGCCTGTTCCAGGAGTGTGTGGGCGCAGAGGTTGTGTGAGGACTTTGCCCAATTCCTGCTGGTGTGGCTGGCTGCTCACTCTGAGCTTTAAGCAGACACGGGTGGGAGGATGTGGGCGTTCAGACAAGGCAATGCTGGCTTCTCCCTCAGCCCAAAGTAGGAAATAAGATTAAAAAAAGTCTAAGAATAAATATGAGGGAATGAACACCCTTTTAGGAGACAAGAGCGGATTTAAGAGGGGGGAAAAAAGCTCTCTCACAAGTGAAAATAAAGTTCATCCTTGCATAATGCATTCTGGCCACTGAAGACTGGTAGCTTGTTTCAGCTGTGTGTGTGGCTCAAGGGAAGTTTCTTCACCCCCTGAACATGAGCTGCAAGGAAGGTGCTTGGATGTCTAGCTGTGTACATGGGGAAGTGTGGAGGAGGTGGCAAGAGGTCTTTAGCTGTTGCTGTGTGGGAGATCAGAGCAGGTAATCGTTATGGCCCCTCTTACTTCTTGCATCGAAGGATTTATCATATTCCTGTGTATTTACCTTCTATGAAAAGCATATTTCTGTAGTCACAGAGCCTTGACTGTTTAAGGCTTCTAATGTGGAAAAGTCATCCAGAAACACATAATTTGCGTCTCAAAGTGAAAGGTGGGCATATTTAAACCCAGAGCTTTGGCCCATAACATGAAATTCTTAGCCAGACTTTTCCAGTGTTTGGATTGCCTTATCCTTTGTGAAGGAGCAAAACGTAGTTTTGCTGAGACTGTTGCTGATTGTGCAACCCTGAAAACATGTACATGTTTAGTTGGATTCCTTCCCAGTCTGTACCAATTGAGAATTAGTGCCCTGAAGCATCATACTGGAGAACACTGGCTGATTTTACTGCCTTCCATAAATGGTAAGAGCTTATAAATGGCCACAGCATCACTGAGCCCTTTATGAAATCAAGTCATGGTCTTTGTCTCAGTAACAATACCAGACTGAGACTCCCATAAGGCCTTTTCCTTTGATGAGATACTGACATCAAGCTGGGTCTGAAAAGCCTTTCCCATGGCTTTTTTGGAAGGGTTCACGGAAAATGAAATTAAATCTCTGTCTATTGTTTCTCCAAATTGACCTATTTCTGTTTGTATATGTTCTGTGATATCTCAAATTGCTCAGGGGTTTAGTAGGGACTCTGCTAAAATAGGTGTGAATATACCTGGCAATAAATAGCTGCAAATATACCTTCCAAGCTGTAAAGTTGCACCACAGAATGATAGGTCAGCAGAAAAGGAGGGAAAGAGAGAAGTTTATAGCTCCGTGATCCTTTGTGGTGAAGGAGGCAGTCATGTCTTTTCATTAACTGTGTGAATGGCTGATACAGCTGGAAGAGCTTCTGGAGGGCTTGCCAGAGCACCCACTCATCTTTCTTTCTGTGTGCTTGCATTAGAGGTTGGTGGAGGCAGCAGAAGACGCAGATCTGAACCACGAGTACAACTCCTCACTGGAGGTAAGTTTATCCTGGTCAGTGACAAAACGTGACACACATCCTCAGACAGGCCTAGCCAGGAACCCAGCCACCTCAGGTACCTGGGCAGGTTAGGAATCTCCTTGTCTTCAGGACACTCAGCTTGGGTAGACACTACTGTAAGAGACTCCCCTGGCACATCCCAAATCCAGTAACACCAAGCAGATTAGTCCTTTGACTTTGGGAGGGGAAGGATTTGGGAAGACATTAGGTTGTGGGATATTATTGGCATAACTTTTACTGCAGACCAACACTGTTGTTATGTGGTGTGTTAGTGCAGATTGGCTGGCACTTGGTGGGTTACTTGGCTGGAAAATGAGCTAAAAATTGAGTGTGAATGAGCAATGAGGAGGACGCTGTTACAAATACCCACAGCAAACTGTTAATCCAAATGAACTGAGCTTCTCACCATCTTTCTCAACAGCTCCCAACATCTTTTCTCTACCAGACAGGCACCCACTCGTCAGGACTTCCGTTAGGTGAAAGTTTGGTGCTGTCCAAGCAATTTGGATAATTGGCTTTCTGTTAATAACTGTTAGTTGTGGCCAAGCTACGGGATTATTGCTGGTGAGGGGAACTGGAGTGAAAATTCTGTTCAAGGAAGTCCTCTGTCCATAGTACAAGCACAGACATACTAGCAGAAGTGCAGGCTACCCCTGCAAGTAGATGTCTCAGTGCTGGGAAAAGTTGAGAATGAAAACACTTGCTGAAATCAAGCTAGCTACTAATTTTATAATTTTATCTCTCTTACTTTTTTTTTTTTAAGAATCACACTAGTAATGGTAGTTGTGTCACCTGCATTCCCAGTAAGGGCCATGGGTGAGTTGAGGTATAGGATTTGGTATTTGCACCCTCTGAATACTGATGGTACTTGAACATAAATCCTTAAATAACCTCTGGCTAAGATAAAATCAGCAAAAACATCTTAAGAACAGGTTATCCAAGGACGAAGAATGTCCTAAATGTACTAAAGTGACTGTAGATAATAAATCCCCAGTGACCTTCACAGGGGGGAAACTGCATTGTCTTTGAGCACCTTCTGCTTGATCCTTTGCTCTTGATGAGTTCCTGCCACTTGGAGTGACAGAATGAGGGGATAATCCTGGCTGGATGTACACCAGGAGTTAACCCTAGTAAATGACAGCTGTAGAGACAGGGCAAGTAAGGCTGGCACTGACATGCCTTGTATTAAACCTGGGAGCCAGGCCCAGTGAGACACTCCACCTCTCCAGCTAATCACTTAAATCACCTCTGAGGGACCACAGGAATCTGCCACTGCATCCCTTTGCTCTTCAATAGCCCTTCTGCCCTGGGCTAAGGCTGTGCTTTCAATCATTTCTTACTGACAGTAAGAAATTGGCCAGCAATCATCATTTTGGCAGCTGTACAATTTTCACTTGGTAGTAGCTTGTATGTTGCTCATCTTGATCCTGTTTGAAGCCCCAATTCCCCATATGTCCCTTCTTTATGTTTTAAAGAGTGTGTTTTTTTGCCACACTGGGAATAATCTGCCTTATTCTCTCTTTGTCTTTCTCTTTTCCACTGTCTTCATCAACAGTTTGATTACTACAACTCTCTCCTGATTAATGAGAAGGATGAAAATGACAACTACGTGGAGCTTGGAGATGAATTCATTTTGGAGCCAAATGAGCATTTCAATAACCTGCTGGTGAACACAACATACAGTGATATCCAGCTTCCCACCAATGTCTACAACAAAGGTAATGCCTCTACTTCCTCACTGCTAGTAGGTTGCTGTGGAAATTGTCAGTAATAATACTGGAAACAAGGATGTGAATAGAAAAAAACAACTACAGAAAAGAAACTAGGGCTGGAAAAGTACTGTCCCAAGGCACAGTCATGTCTGTGCTGTACTCTGTCACTGTGACAGGACTTAGGTATAATCTGCTCTTGGAAAACCTCTTATGATGGACAGTCCTCCATGTTAGGCAGGCAGTGTATTCTCCTACAGTTCATCTACTCGAAAAAAGATGCTGTGATGTGACTTTATTGGCAATTGGTGCTCTGTAGGAAGGGTTGGATCTATCAAGGTCTTTTAGACATCAAGGATCCCATTGATTTCAGCTGAGCACTGAGACTCCAAGTACCTTTGCCTCAGGAGACATTACCACTTGACAAGAACACTCTTAATTCTCAGTGAGCATATCCATGGGTGACTGGGGATGATTCACAATTGCTACTGGTACGTGACTGTTCTGGGCTATTTTGTGTTCTCAGCAATCCTCTGGCACCTCGGCAGCTGCAGGAGCCCAGGGAGGCACCAAGGGCATGTTCACACCACTCCAGCTGCACCCCAGAAACAAGTTCATCTCTGGGCTGGTCAGCACACGTCTGCAGGCTGAGATACCAGTTGCAACTGTCTTAAGTTTACTGCTCATTTTGGTCAGCATTCAAAGCTGCCTGTACTGGCTCCTTCCTTGCCTCCCTGTCAGCTCTTCCCCTTGTGTATTTTTTTGACGGGGGGGGGGGGAAGGCACCATTGCTTCTCTCACTGATGGAGCTCATTTAAAGTCTTCAGGGCCAGACGGGGCAGGCGCTGGTGGCTGTGCTCACAACTGCTGTGTTATTTAGAGAGACAATAGAGGGAGTTCTATTTCTCCCATGATGTTAAATTAGTTCCATCTGGTTCAACAGCCCCAGACACTAAAATCTTGCTCACAATAGAGCTACCAGCAGAGCTGGCTGTGGGTAGATGCAGCAGAGCTGCTCAGTGTAGGCTGCTGCCCACAGCAGAGGACAGAGAGAGGTGGTCAAATGGCCACTGGCAGAGACAGCAGAGAGGTACTGCCCAGCTGGCTGATTTCCTGCCTGCACAGCTTGACACAATTTGTCCAGCTCCTCTGGCAATGGCTGGAGGATGAGCGGGAGGTGGAGGGCTGCTTCCATGTCTGGGGATCCTCTAAGGAGCAGTGTCCAGCAGTACTTACTCCCTCTTTTGCAAACAGCAGCAAGCGTGGCTCTCCACAGCTCTTCTGGCTCTCCATTCCTGTGGGACTTACTTTGACCTCATCACTGGGGAGTCACAGTTCATTTTTTCCCTTATTTGACCCAAACTGCCTTTACTCAAGTGATTAAACAGGACGTGGTAGCTCCAATCCCCACCCCTTTCAACATTAATAGAGTGACCAGTTTCTCATGATTCCCTGTTTCTAATGTTGCTGCTCTTTGGTCTCCCTAGACAATGAGTCAACACAAACACCAAATATTCATGGCCTCTTAGGAGCTCTTGGAATCTGCAACATCCTATCGATTCTGATGAAACGGGGGTGAGGTAGGACAGCCCAGGCTTTGTGAGAGAAAGGGCAGGCAAGGAAGAAAAGACAAAAGAGATAAACTGTGTAAATCCTAGGACTCCTCTGTCTTAGGCAGTTACACCTAGCATAAATTTAAACACAGCTTGCAGAAAGGCTGTTAGTGGTGCACCAGGCAGTTGTTTTCCAACAGCCACAGGTCCCCTCTCAGGTACCAGCTGCGTGGTGTGCCAGCTGTGCCTTGGCACAGTGATGGTTGTCCTGGGTCTCTCAGAGCATTCTTCCAACCAGATGTAATGCTCGAGGGCAGACAAGGCTGGAAAGAGAAATGGGCTTAACAGAGCATGACCATGCTGAAATCACCTGCAGGGGCCAGTGGTGATCTGACCTCCAGGATTTATTTTGAATGATGCATCCAATTCCCTGCCCAATGTGAAAGCTTTGGATAAGGCTGCATTCCTCCTGGAGTTGCCTCTGTTCCCATCCCTCTCCTCCATGAGGGTGGAGATGTCCTCCCTTCTTTTACAGACTTTTTTCCCCATTTTTATTCTTCCCCTCCACAGACCCTGCCATCCTTAATGGAGTTTACATGTCAGAAGCCCTGAATCCTATTTTTGTGGACAACTTTGAAAGGGATCCCACACTGACCTGGCAGTACTTCGGCAGCTCCACTGGGTTCTTCAGGCTCTACCCAGGTAAAAGAGCAGATTGGCTTTTCTCTTTCAGTGCAACACAACAGTTTTGCAGGATGGGGTCCGTGCTATGGAAGAGTCCAACCTGGCAAGGCTGGGAGCATCACAGGCCCACCAAGGACAGGGTGCAGTGAGCGAAGTACTCCTTGCACGGGCTGCTCAGGCTAAAGGAACAGTGTCCAGCAGGCATAAACCCCTTTTTCCCGTGTGAACCAGCCCCTCAGGTATGTTGCCCTTGCAACCCCAGAGGGGGGTGTGCCTCGGGCAGCCTGCCCTCCAAAAAGCTCACAAAACACTATGGCAGACACCCTCCCCCCCACCATGGCAGGGCTCCCTGCCTCATGATCCCCTGTGGGTTTTAGTGGTGGCCAGAGCCTCTCTCTGCCTCTGAGGACACACGTGGCAGATGCAGCTGGCCAGCCTGACTTGTTATCCACTCACCAGCTGTGAGTGGCACATAAGGTCATGGCACGAGAGGGAGATCCCACCCATGAGATACTCTGCAGCTGTAGCTTGGCCTGGTGGCTGCTTCGTCAGATGGCTGCGTGCCCTTGTTCTGTGACCTGTCACGTGTTGGGGAAGGGGAAAGCAGAGATGACTGGGAACAGAGCCTTCAGCAGGGAATCTGGGACACATCCTTGTCACCGCTGCTGCCTTTTTATGCTCTCAACCCCCCCCGGGGAGAAAAATATGTTGTTGAGAACTACATCAAAGTGGCAAAAAGTTCAAAGTATATGCAATTGCTCCCCAAATTTGAACAGACTAAGCCAAGGTACATTTTTTTAACAGAAACTTAATAAACAATCTACTGAGAATTGCCAAAGACCATGCTGCTCTGCTTGGATTTCTGCAGAATGGGCGCTGCTGTTGCTGGCCAGACCTGTGTGCCCCCGCGGGGCCGCCGGGTCTCGGCAGTGAAGAGCAGCAGTGTGGGTGCCTGGGGAGCAGGGAGCAGATGCCTGCCTGCGTGTGCTGATTGCTCCTTTTGCTGCTCTCTTCAGGGATAAAGTGGTTACCAGATGAGAATGGAGTCATCTCCTTTGACTGCAGAAACCGTGGCTGGTAAGTTTTGGAGAGACTTGGCCAAAGCACCTTTCAGCCTTCCTCTCTCTCTCTTTTCCAAGGTGACACCTTGGTGAGTTGCTGAACAACAGTTACTGTCCTGTGCTGCTTTTGTGAGAGACAGGGGTATACAAACAAAGGTTAGGAAGCCCTACCCCCTGCCAGCAACAGCTTTCCATAGGGCATCTGCATGGAAATCACTGGGGTAGCCTTCCTCTGTCCCATTCTCCTTATAATTTTGCAACTTGGAGGCAGGGACACTTAGACTCCGGAAATGTGGCACATTAACTCGGTCTACTCAGCGTGGCTAAAGAAGGCTTTAGCAATTGTCACTCTTGGACATGTGTCTGTAGCAGGCCCAGCACTTCCCAATGGAGGAAAGGTGCTGGGGCCAGCAGAAGAGGAAGGGACCTCTGTTCTGATCAGCCCGATCCTGCTGGATAGCTGTGCTCATGGTGCACGTTATGCTGTGGGTAGCACTGTGTGACAGCACTGTGTCCAGCATTCCTCCTTTCTGGACGCTCACCCTGCTTCCTTGTATTCTTCTTTTTATACAGGTACATCCAAGCGGCCACCTCTCCCAAGGACATTGTCATCGTTGTGGATGTCAGTGGAAGCATGAAGGGCCTGAGGATGACCATTGCCAAACACACCATCACCACCATTTTAGATACTCTGGGAGAAAATGACTTTGTCAACGTCATTGCAGTATGTCTGTCTCAATCCCAGCACCGAGTTGCCTTCCTTGTGCGTCGTGCCAACTCCTCCTTCCCCCTAGCAAACTACAGGCATTCCTGTGATGTAGCTACAGTAGCTGTGTTGGATGGGAGATTAACACAAATTACCCTTGGGGAGTCAGCTTTGTGTGGTCAGCAGGGTGGCTGCCAAGCCGTTTCACCTCTCCTCTACAGAGGATGTCAGCTGCATCTTTTTGCTTATTTGAGGGTGTGACTGTAACAGATAACAAGGGGCTGTGGAGAGAAACCTAAGCTAGCAGGAACCTGAGCTAATAAATTCACTTAGTTTAGCATAATGCTCTGTTTGGGTCCAGTAGCAGTATAGTCCTCAGGATAATGTTTCTGGGCTAGAAAAATACCACCATATGCCTTTTTGTGCACCAGCACCCTGCAAGGCTGCCAGTGCAGTTCAGAGTCAATCTGCACAGGCCTGCATGGTTTGGTCAGGTTGCCTCAGTGTTATTCTCTTCCTTTTTAAGGCCTGACCAGGATAAGAATGGGCTGGTTACCCACAGAGAACCGGCACCACTGACCACAGAAAGCAAAACTTTTCCATGACTTGTGCCAAGACTGGTGCCAGGTTAAAAGCTGCTCACCTTCTAATTTTTAAAGCTAATTCAAGCATCATCTCCTTCCCCAGGCTCCTTTCTATGAAAGCTTGCCAGGGCACAGAAACTGAGATATAAAGTCTACTTTTTGTTGATAGCTTCTTATGTTAGATAATTAGAAACTCGAATGGCAACAGCTCTCTCTTTATATGGCTGGACAGATGGAAGAGTGAACAGTGTTGGCAGAAAAATGGAAGGGAGTCATTAAGGAGTTTGAAATATCATCTGTTCTTCAAAAACAATCCCAGAAAGACCATATAATATATATATTCCTTTACTGCACTCACACCAAGAACCTACTGGCTCAGACACATTATAGCCTGACCTGAGCTCCTGCTGATCAGCTGAGCCGCTCATGAATTATGCTCTTCTGAACCTTGTAGGAAAAGGTTGACACATCTGAGGTAAAACATGCCAGGCTAGAAGCATACACCGCACTAATTATCACAGTTTTGTGGAGGTGTGGTTACTGGGTATGTTATTGCTCAGCTGTGTACCCAGAGGCATCAAACTTCAGGTTACGAAACCACTCGGAAAGTTCAGCTGGCGACTGGGGACTCACAAAGTCTGCAGAAGTCAGAACTATGTGCAAATAGTGCTAGAAGCAAGGCCAGGGGCATGAGCTAACAGAGTGTGGATAAAAACTCTGGAGTGTGAGTGGGGAAAAAGCTATGTAGATATGCTCAGATAGAACACAGCAAAACACCATAATTAACACATTATTTAAACAAATAGAACATTTATCAAAATTGTAATCTGCCATTATCACCGGAAACAATTTTTAAGGGAAATAGGTATAAAATAGCATAATGCTCCATACTGCTCTCTGAACATCCACTGAGGACATGAACCCATTTTGTAAATTTTCTCTCATTACAATCCCTTTCTTTCCATTTTCTCTTTGCAGTACAATGATTATGTTCATTTTATTGAACCCTGTTTTAAGGGTATCCTGGTCCAAGCAGACAGAGATAACAGAGAGGTGAGTACCAGGCTCCCATCAGTGTAATTCAGGCAGCTCTCTTAATGTAAGAATTACCATGGGGTCAAGATGCTGAGATCTGAAACTCCAGGGACAGGGAACAACCATCTCACAGCAGCATGTGGGTTGCATTTCAGAACAAGCAGTGGTGGGTGCTGGCTCTGTGGTTCATCTTTGCTTGCATGAAGTAACTAACACAGGGTCAGCTGGATAACTAAAGAGCGGTAACCAGCTTTCCTGGGTCACCACTGTCGGACCACGAGCAGACCTGGTCCAGGCTGCTGTGGAAGAACAGTGTGCAGAGGGCAAACCAGCTTTGAAACCCCACATCTTCAGCCTCCAGAAGGGAGAAGAACCAGCCCTTTCCTGGTGAGTGTGTTCTCAGCCTGGTCTGATCCTTCATCAGGATGGATGCTTGCCAGCAAGCTTTCCCTGCTGAGGGGTTTTGCTGCTCTGATCCAGGAGGCCTCTGCACCCCCAAGGTGGTCAGCCTGCATCTAGTTGCTCCACTACCCTCTGGGCTGACTGGTACTTTTAGCTCTTCATATTGGCTTCTTTTCTTCCCCTTTTTTTTTTTTTCCTCTGTATTAATACCAGAGAGGTAGCACATCCCTCCATGTCTTCAACCACTAGATTTCTCTCCAGATTTCTTTCCTGGCTTAGTCCTGAGTCACAGAGTATGACTCCAGAGGGTGATGTCTCCCACAGTGTTTCCTAAAGGATCCCCAAGCCTTTTGAACAAACACTATATTGCAGAGAGCACTCTGAGATTTTAATTTACAACAATGCCTTTTAAGTAGTAGACTAACATTAAAATGTTTTCTTTCCCCTCTCCTCCATCCTGTTGTTTTGCATGCACAGGATGTTCTTTACCTGAAGGAATGGACAAGAGAAAGTCAGATTTCTAGTGGGTTTGTCCCTGGCATAATCCATCATGGGCTGTCAATGGTTCACAGCACAGAGACTGAGAAATGCAGTCCTGCTGTTGCTGCATGGGCAGAGGTGCAACCTGATTGTGCCACCAATGGGGTGGCCATTTGACTTTCCCACCTCCCTCAGTCCCAGTGCTGACCTGCCCTGCCCTGTCAGCACTAGTGAAGGAGCAGGAGCCCAAGGGCACAGACTTGTCGAGGTTACCCTCTTCCTCCCCTGCTCGAAGGGAACACCCTGCCTACAACTCATTCCTGTCTTTTTTACTCTCTTCTTGCCAGCACTTCAAGCAGCTGGTGGAAGAACTGCAGGCAAAAGGAGTGGGGACTGTGAGCAAGGCCTTGGCAGAGTCATTCAAAATTCTGAGGGAGGTAAGAGTCAGTGTTAATGCTCGTGTTGGGCACAAGAGTCCCTGCCCATTACTACATTCCTCTCTACATCCAGTGACTGAGCACGTCCCTCACTGCATTGTGCTACAGGGGGATATGGTATGAGCTGATCTCATGGACCCCAAATTCGTCACAAACAGTGTGGGGGGGTGACCTGGCTCTGGGGGGTGTTGGTTTGTGCATGGTGTCTGTGGCCACCAGTCCCTGCCCAGGAGGGATGAGGAGCCAGCCAGGCCGTGGCTCTGTGAGTCGTTTTTTAATGAGCTCCACAACTGTGCTTTGACCAAGAACCTTTACAAATGGTGGCAGTAAAATATAACTGATCAGCTGAGGGCAACAGTTCTGGTTGTAAGTAAGGTTATTAGTGAAAAGTAGATGATGGTGAAAGACTGTTCTCAGGCTTCAGATTTATTTCAATGTCACTTTGCTGAGTATCAGTGCTTGGGGGAGAAATCACAGGTCCAGGAGAATTAATCACTCTGATTATACCCTGTGATAAGAATCATAAATGATTCATTGCCTTATGTGAACAATAGAAACTTCAGTAGTCTGGAGGTAAACATGCAACTTAACTCTGTATATTAAGGAATGGTAACAAAAAAAAGGACCAAGAACCAGCTGAATTTCCCCCTCTCCTCATGGCACTGTCTATAGTGGGGTTGGCCTAAAGAAACCAATGCCTTTGGTGTTGATAAAAATACATATACATACGATGTTAGTGGCCATAATGGTGATGTAGGTGTTAAAGGTGGGCCAAAGGTACTGACATCCTGGGAAGGATTCTCCACTCTCACTTATTTTAAAAACTGAAAGTGTAGGTTTGTCTGGCCATGGTAATGCTATTCCTAATTTATGCCAGTGCCGGCATGACCGGAGTTGAACCCAGGGAGGGTGGGAGCTGACCTGACTTGTCGCTGGTATTAGAAGCAGAGTGGTTTTAATGACAACCTGAGAAGAGCGTGATGTAGACTTGGCATGGCAGTAATAAACTGGCAGCACTTTAAGGAGTTCAACATCTTTGGAGCAAGGTAGTTACTGAGATGACCAGGGAAGCAGTAACGATGTGAAACTAGAACAATTACATGGTCCAGATGCCTGCTAGATTGCCTACATGTATTCATGCAAACTACAAACAAAACCCTACAAACTTTTAAATTCTTTTAAAATTAATATTTAAAACCAAAGATCCAGAGCCTATACTGGGCTGCACTGTATAAATCAGAATACTTACACAATTTCTGTAACAGAGGAAAAATGATTTCTTCATGTCTAACGTAGCACTGGTATGTACAGTGACACCCAGCTGCAGGAGCACGCCGCGCGCGTGGCCACCCACCCGCCTGCCATCTTGGCCCCCCATAGCAGAAGATCTTCTACCTGAAAGCCAGTGTGGTTTCCGAGCCAACAGGGGTACCACAGACATGGTGTTTGTT
>JAYRBT010000042.1:67514026-67671539 GCA_036023395.1 Myiotriccus ornatus | reverse complement strand
CATCAGCGCGCTTGTAGCAAGCGTGGGTAGAGCCCAAGCGTGGGTAGAGCCCTCCTAGAATCTTCGTTCGCGAAGCCCAGCCATGATGATGTACAGTGACAACAGATTGAAGAAGCCCAGTGCAGTACAATTGCAGACGTTCTCAAGAACCACAGCTATGAAGGTCTCAGTGGAGAATCATAAGGCACAGTGCTAAAGAAAGCCTGCTTGCCCCAGATGAGACAGCAGCAGGTCATTCCAGGCACAGACACCAAAACTGTTCTGGTTCGCTAATAACTAATGAGGAGAGCTCACAACTCCTTTCTGGCAGGCACGGCTCATCCACTAGACTAGGCAATCCTCAAGCCTACAGGAGGCAGAACTTTTATAAAGCCCTGCATACTTCAAGACAGGCATTCCTATGGGAAGTAG
Source organism: Myiotriccus ornatus (assembly GCA_036023395.1). NCBI lineage: Eukaryota > Metazoa > Chordata > Aves > Passeriformes > Tyrannidae > Myiotriccus > Myiotriccus ornatus. The sequence goes on along the minus strand of JAYRBT010000042.1, from coordinate 67,671,128 downwards.
AAGGTACGTGGCGGAAGAGCTGAGACAGAAAAAAATGCCCTCTGTTGATATAGCTGGACCAAAACTACGTCCAAAGAGAGAGTGACTTCCATGCAGTCCAGTGGATTAACATGACTACACTGCAGTGATAAATAAGAAACTGTTTTGTTTCTATTTAGCATCAAAAATGCAGTCAACATTTTAAGCAGTCATCATGTATCTTGATCCTTGTTGATTCTCCCTTGTCTAATGAGCCTGAAACAGCTCTGAGATGGCTCTTGGACAGTGCAGCACCCAGCAACCTGCTATTCACTCACAAGGTGAAGTACTGCTTCCCTCATGCCTTTTGCTGTCACCTCAGATCTGGGGAGAAGGCAACTGGCTCAGACATTTTAGCATGGTTCCTTTGAGCACCTGCAGATGAGGACAGGCGTCATGTTTCTCTGCATTCTGGAAAAAGCGGTCCATAAAACAGTAGTTCAGAAACAGTATCTTTGCTGCCAAAGAAAGGGTGTGAAACAAGGCTAAACATCTCTTCCACCCATCTCTCCTTCCCCAGTAAGAGTGCAGCTTTCTTGCAGTGTCTTTCACTGTAGCATGGACCATGACTGTGCTCCTCGGTGCAACGGGACCTCAGCCCACGGTCAGTGAAGCCATCAGCCTTGTTCCCAACCAGCTGTGGGGCAGCTGGATGTGCAGCAGGAGTCCTGTAGGACCTCCTGTATCTTCAGCCCAGGATTTCTGCCTCGTGACATTCAGAAGGGACAGACATGGTGTCTCTGTGCACACACAGCAGCACCAGAGGCTGCATGTCACAGGCATGCAAGCATAGAAACGTTCCCATTGTCCTGCTGCAACCTTCCCCTCACTGCAGCTTCCCTGGTGAGGGCTCATCTAGAGAGTGCCTTGATATCACCAGCTGGAGAACCCCAGGGTCTGCAAGTACCACAGCTTAAGGCAAAAAGGTCCCACCTGCCAAGTGCTCGTATGGCTTAAGGGCTCTCTGAAACCTTCTCTTAGAGGTTCTTAAATCTGTATCGGTAATAGCGGAGGAAAAGGTTTCTCATCAGTGTGTCTTGAAACAAGTCTGTGGTACTGCGGTCATGCAGGCAGGAGAAAAGGGAATTTTGGTGGAGTTGACCACCCTCTCCTCATCAGGCAAAATTGATATTCTCAGCTTGTAATTGTAGCTGTTCCTCACAGACTGTCCCGTTATTGTTCACAGGAGCATACGCAAGAGAATGAAAATGAAAATTGCTACATCACACTGATGAAACAGGCTTTGCTGATTACAATAGACAACCAGTAATAATATCTGTAATGAAAGTGACTGCAAAATTTCCCTGGTAATTTTCCTCAGCCCAATTGCTCATAGAATTAATAGCCCAGCAGAGACCTTCTCAATGAGGTATGAGCAGCAGAGAGGGGTTGAAGAAGAGCACGAGTCTCTCACATCTTTGTTTTCTTCCATTATGTTCTGGGGTAGACAGGGCATATTTTAATCCATGACGCAATTTGCAGAATGGTTTCAGGAGAACAGTTATCCAGAGCCTTCCCTGCCCCTCTCTGCCACGCTCAATAAACCACTTATACTTTCTATTTCAATTTAGCCACACGCCAAGTGGTTTCAACAAAATATGCATCCCAGGGAAATGATGGTCTTAAGCACACGTTTATGAAGTGCTTCAGATTTCTCAGGTGTCAAGTGCTATCTTTTGAGCTCTTTTCTTATTTATCAATAATCTATCTCCCTGTTATCTTCTCTTCTGCTTCAACAAGCTTGGCACGTCTTGTTCTCTCACCCTTTTCCTGCAGGATTTGTACCCCTTTGTTCTGGCTGCTGCTCTGCTCGTGGCTGCTTCCAGGCTGTCTTCCCTGAAACACCACGCTCCCACCAATGTGTGAGTGCTGCAGCTGAGAGCTATCAAGTGCTAAGCAGAGCAGAATAATTGCCTTCCCTGTTTTACACACCGTAGTCCTCTTAACACAACGTAAGACAACAACTACGTTTTTTTCAGACATTGTCACATTGTTAACTCCCATCCAGCTGATCTGTCTCTGCGTTATCCCTCCCCAGGCAGTATCCACCCTCCTGTTTGGTATTTGAGCCACTGACTACCCCTTCCAAGGTGCATATGTGTGTACACATATACATATGCAAACAACCCCCCCCCATCCTAAGAGACACATATAAATATATTCATGTATTTGTTATATATTAATCTTTTAAGTTAGATTGTACATTACATAGACCACATGACCCTCGAGGGACCCCTTCCAACCCTGGTATTCTAATGATTCTATGAAAATCTGTGACATTTATGTGTCCTCCTTTCTCAGAATCCACTCCGAGTAAGTATTTTGAAAGCTCATGCTTTACCCATTCTGTGGAGGACAAGAAATGCCAAGTTCAGCTTTCCAAGGTCACCTTAGAATGTTGTCTTCTCTTAACACCAAGCTGGTTTAATCATGCCTTGACTCATTGCTGACCTCAGAAATCACATAAACATTGAAGTTAACTGAGTAGGTCTTTCCAGAATGGCTATAGGTGAAAAAACACTATGAAACTGGTAACAAACTGGATTTCAGTGAGGCATAAAATTCTGAGTAAATTGAGTAAACTGGTCCTATGAAAAGAACAAATCCATCTGCTGATGTGAGCTATCAAAGGTTTGTGGCCTCTTATGCTCTGCTTGTGTGAGGAAGCATCTCATTTGTGCACTCACAACTGTTATTAACTTTTTTAGCAATGCGCTAAATGCTTAAGGACAACTTACCCATCTAGTTTCCTCCCTTCTTCTAACACATTTTCTATTGATTCTCTCTTCGTCCTTTGGGATCTCCTACAGTCCCAGTCAGGTCTCAGCTCATAAGGCAAGTAGTTCAGCTACACCTTCTGCAATTCCTTCCCTTCATGCTAAGCGCAGATTATTCAAATGCTTTCAATTAGCTTTCTCTCTAACTCTACCACTTTGTGACCCTGCCTGTAATTCTTTCGTTCTTTCCCTTGTTTCTTATCACTTCAGTGGGTACCCAGCCATTACAATATTGTCCTTTTGATGATCAAGTATGGAGGCTATAAAGCATCTCTGTCTGACCATTTCCCTCTGTTTTTTATCAGCTGGCAACATACTCTTTTTACTCCTTCTTTTGTTTTTTCTTTGAACATTTATAAATCCTCTCTTGATTCCAGTCGCATTTTTGGGCCTGCGTTTTAAGCACATTTTTCAAGACAAGCAAAGCTCAGGATTTCCTATTTACCAGTCCTTATCATTTTGCTTAATTTCTCATTTCTTCTGCCCTGGCTGTTTCCTTCTCTACTGCTAATTTTCTACCCATGAGACACTTTCCACCAAGTTTGAATTTTCAGTAGTTCTGGAGGCCACTCTGGAGGCAGGCCTGCATAAGAATAGGGCAGGAGGAGATGAAGAAAAGCTGCTCAGTCCTCTGGCTAGATGTGTACATAATCAGCACGTGTGCCTGCACATCTCTGAGCAATGGTGATGGTTTCTATTGCTTCAGTAGTAAGTCTGTGCCAGGTTATAGCTGCAAAGTAAATGGCAATGAGCAAACAAGGGAGTACAAGAGACTGTGACCCTGAATTAATTAGATCATGCCTGTTAGTCCTGGCAACGTGACCAAAGTTCTGTAGGAGAACACGTAGCTCCCTGCCTTGTTCATTGACCCAGCTCTAGCCCACATTTCTTTAGACATCTATTCTGTGGAAATATTATTCCTCATCTCTCCTTCTTTCATGCTCCCCAAACTTCAGTCAGAGCAGGGAATTATGCTGAGAGCTTGATGTGAATGCTGTCAGATCATTTGCTACAGCTGCAACCAGTCACAAAAGGACCTAAAACCCAAGGATTACCTCCTTGTTCATTTGTTTTCTAAATCTGTCTTTTTAATCTCTATTTCTATGACACTGATGATCTCATTTTCCCTGTTGAAAATATCATCTACTCCTGTAATTAGGAGATTGCTGGTTCTGATGCAGCATCTAATTTCTCAGTATCTCAGTATTATGAAATCTGAAGTAAGCTTCATGAAGAGACGTCTTAAGTAGTTTGCTGAAATGGTGGGTGACCTTAATTAAGCGTTAATTTAATAATAATCTAAACAAACATGTTGCAGATTGCAACATTTTGGAATAAGCTGCTTTTGTAACTAAGGTTTGCGTATCTGTGATCTGAGCCTCCTTCTGGCAGCTTCTCCTGCACCATCGAAGCCCCACGCCTCCCTAGTGGACACTCACACTGTCTGTTTTCTCTGCTAATCTGCATGCAGTTGATCTCTGTCCTAGAAATAGCTCACTTGAGACTCTTTGTCTTTTTTGTACCTTATGGTCTGCAGCAGAATCCCATGTGGCTGTCAGCTCCTCTTCTCCTGTAGTTTTCACCTAAGAGCATCCTGTGCTTGTCCTTGTTGCATATCCTCAGCCTTTGCCCCGAGTCTCCCTGTTGAGCAGGATGCACGTGAGCTCTGACCCCTCCTGAAGCTCAAATTACCCTGTAATCAAATTACACTGAGGTGGGTTTTTTTTCCCCCACAAAGTATAGCAGCTTTTTGTACAACTGGAAGTGACAGACTTTGGGGTCTCTGAAGAAAAAGACGTGGGAGATCCCCAGGGCTGGGTTGGAGTGACCACAGCAGCAGAGGTACTGTCTCCCCTCTGAATGTGCTGCTGTGATGACATGAAAAAGAAGGTGGCAGAAGGTGATGTTATGATGATGTTAGCACTGAACCTGGTAATTTCATAATAGGGGACAATCACAGAGGTAATTGTAGGAATGATGAAATTACTGGGGAAATCTGGAACTTGGAATTGGCTTGCAGGTATTGATGGACATGATGTTGATCTGCAGTGGAACCATTCGTGTTGGTAAAAACATTCATCTGCCATAACACAGCATGACCAAAATAGAGGGGATTTGTGAATTGAACCCTAAAACATCTAAGAAGTCCCAGTTTGCACTCTGTGTTCTTGTTTTCCCATCCAGTGCTTGCTTTCCTTTTATGCTAATAATCTTGCCACTTGGATACCTTTTCCCTTGTTTATAAGATATAACTATCCTCTCCAATTTAAAATTGCTGCTGCTTGATATAACCTTACTCACCCTTCAGTTAGTCTCCTGTACACTCTCCATCTCATGCCATTGCCTCTCATTAATCTCTTGTGCAGAGTTGTCATCTCTCCCTCTTTCCGTATTTTTTTTTACTCTGCATCAGTTTCTGTATCTTCCTCTGTTGATTAGACTTTTCCTTGCTCAGAGCACAGAAGTGGTGAGATGCAGAACAAGGAGAAGCACCTACTGACACCAAGCTGGGAGCCTCAGAAAAGTGGCTGCTCGTTTTTGTACTTTGGATGTCCTCTACCACCTCCACTGGTGGCTGTTAACACGTGTGTTGCTGCAGCATAAGGCACTTGGCTCTCTAGAGCTGGGTCCCTGAGGGCATGAGAGGCAAAGGGCTCTGCATGTAGATAAGCAGCGTTCCATGGCTGGTTTTTCTTGGCTGAAAAGGAGGAAGGGCTTGCCTGCTAGAGCACATCTGCTCACCACCTCTGCAGGTGCCCTTGGGAGTACATCAGCTTTTGTACCAGAGTCCCAGTGTACTTCTGCTCTGCCTTAAATATCACTTATGCACAGATAACGGGTCATCTGTCACTGCAGTGTGTGGACTCTCTATCTGGCCCGGCCATAACCTTTCTCAGCTCTGGTGGCAGTAGTCTCCTTTTTTCCTGTGCTCCTGCCTTTCTCTGCTATTCTTTGGCAGATTGATGTATTTACCCTGAAATAATGAGTTTGATTTCCTACTCCTCTCACATTTTCTGATGTAAAAAGTGACAGTTACTTCTGTCAAATCAGAATTGCAGTGTTTATGGTCGATCTATAGTTGTTTTGCATAAATGAATGTGACTGTGCAAGATGTGAAGCAGCAGGGAATCGCACCCTTCCCCCATAGCACTTATTTTCTCCTCATTATTTTACTTCTGTAAAGCCTCCCGTGTCTACACGTGCTAGGTAGGGCTGTATAAATAAAAAAATTACATGCAGCGTGCGAACACAGCTCTCATTTAAGCAGAGCTCTTTCTGAGTGTGAGGTTTGCAAGAGGAAGTCAGGATCTGGCCCACCGTGAATAAATAGAGTGCGATTACACAGAAGCAGCCTGTGCTGGGATAACAAATGCTCTTCCTCTCTGTTTGCAGTTCAGAGACGCTGGTCAAGGAGGGTTGTGTAACCAAGCCATCATGCTGATCACCGACGGAGCAGTGGAGGATTACGAAGCCGTGTTCGAAAAATACAACTGGCCAGATCGGAAGGTTTGTCTGGGAAGTGATAAGCAGAAAGGGAGAGGAAAGCTGCTATCCTGCTCTGGTGGGAACAGAAGAGCACGAGCCAGGATGTCAGGCAGAGCTGAACCTCCAATAGCTGTATACCCGTGAGCACCTGGCTGTAAACACAAAACAAAGCAGCCAGCTGGGAGCCTGCTGTGGAGATCTTCAAGGTGGTAGGATTACAAATGCATATCTGTTGGTCAGTGAAGAGTTTTTTCTCATACACTTCATTTTCTAAAAGTGTGGACAATCAAAATGTTCTCCTGATAACATTATAAAGACTGAGTTGAATACTTCAAAATTTAAAAAAAAAAAACAAAAAAACCACAAAACCAAACATCTTTATGAAAATAGTTTTAATCCCGAGCAGGACTATTTATAATTGGTCCTGTTTAGGAATAGTTTGGCTATTACCAGTTCTTAAATTGGGCAGGGAATGGCCCAGAAAAGCTCCCTAGGTGCCCTCCAGCCCTGTTTGCTCTGAGGTCTGTGATTACAGGCTTGTACTAGCAAAGCTGACTGTGAAAGGGAGTAGACCATGTCTCATCCTAAACCCTCCTGATTTATTTGTTTACATCATCCCAGCTAGCAGCAATGCACAAAGGGAGAGAGAAGCCTACTGAGAGACCAGAGCAAGGGGCTGTTAAAGCAGTTTATTTCAGGACTGGCTCTTTTGTTGGTGGTCAAACACAAGAGAAATGGTAAAGCTTTCTCTAAATGATTCATGTAGCCAGCTGTTCCCTTGGGTAAAGGATTCCTCTGAGCTATAAACCTCTCTGCATGTGGTTGCTGAGTGCCTGGCAGAGCTGCTATCATAAAATCAAACAGAATTTGCACTTCTGCCTTGTTATTCAGATGATGCTGGGTGCTACTTGGCTTTCTGGGCTTGTTGTAATCAGAAATTAAGTTCCAGCCCGCAAAATGCAAAACAAATGGTGCAAGAGGCTCCTGTCTCTGTGTGAAAGCAGAGCTATTGCTTTGCACCACAAACAGGCACTCACACCAGCGTGCAACAGGATGCCAAACCTCATCCATTTGGATTTGGTAGCACATTGCAGCCTAATTCTTCTGTCTTTGTGTTCTTGTTCCCAGGTCCGGGTTTTCACTTACCTCATCGGACGGGAGGTCACTTTTGCCCCCCAGGTGAAATGGATTGCCTGCAACAACAAAGGTGCTGTGCAGGAATGTTTTCCCAATCCCCATCACGCATGTCACTCGTGGGCTGTGCAGCCACGGGGCCCTGCACCCCTGCTAAGGCTCACCCGCTACAGCTGGGGCCCACGAGCGCTTGCTTGGAAGACAACCTAAGGAAAAAGCAGACCCTGCTAGTCCACATGAAGTGTGCCTGTGTCCAGCTAACACCAGTCCATGCTGAGCCACCGCATTTTCCTGTCACGGTGCCAAGGGACACTCTGACCGAGATTCGTGCTGGCTGTAGTCCACCTAAGTCCCTGTGCTTATTGTGCCCCAGTTGCTGGCTTTTTTTTGACAATCTGTCTACAGCTCTGTCAGAGAGCCCGACAGCTTTTGGCTGAGATGTAAAACAAACATCACCTCTTTAAAGATTTAACAGCATTTTTCACAAGGTCTGTGGGTTAGCCCCTACATCCTGGCCAAATTCTTTGTGTGTCAGTGGTTTTCACTGAGGCATCAGAATAGCTTGTTAATCCCACCCCAAACCCAATATTCTCTCTAACTGGCATTAAATGACATGAATAGGAAAATCCATTCACAGTAGGTGAGTCACCTCTATGCATTTGAGGCCAGTTAAAAAGTCAAATCAGCTCTATCAGAGTTTGCAAGGCTAAAAGAGGAAAGAGGGGGGACAAGTTTTCCGTGTTTGGGCTTGACCTGGCCTCAGTGTGCCTGGAGGCAGCAGTGCTTGTTACATCAGTGTCCTGCTTAAACAGGAAAAGGAAGGGAAGACTGAAGTTGGGGACTGGGTACATCAGCTGTTTTTCAGTCTGAGCAGTGGTTCCAGCAGACTATGAAATACATGGAGGCATTTCTACTGAAAATCATTGACAGATGAGTTGCTGACCTGCAGAGTGTCTGTGAGCTGGGGATTTTCGAGGCTCAAACATTCATCTATTAGCACTTTGAATTACACATAATATTTTTAGGTTTTGTTAAATGAAACAAACCCCTGGATTTCAGATTGTATTTCCAGTGATGAGATTAGTGACAGGGAATTCGTGGTGCTGTTGGTTCATCTTAAAATGTCAGAACGGGTTCTTCTGAAGAACCAGATAACAAAGATATGCTCTTTGCACTTGGATTCTTACTTACCACACTTGAGCTCTGCAGAGGGCTCTCTGATTTTGGTTCTTCTGTTTCAGCACATTGTATAGCTCTTATGGTCCCTGTTTTCGAGCACACTAAGTCTGTTTCCACATCACAAAGCTTATCAGAACACGAGCCCTTTCACGTGACAGTGTTTTCCTAGTGATAGGAAAGTTTTCCATCTATCTGATGTATTCCATCCTATACCAAGTACAACCAATCCATGTGGTGAGGAGCAGGACAAGAGTCCTCATGACATTACACTGTGTTAGCACCTCCAACCAGTTAAGTAGCTAGTGTTGAGGACCTTCTGATAACTTGAATAGACTCTTACCCTATACTCCTTGTTGTAGCATTAGACTGTTATAGGTCCATCTGAGGGGACAAAGCCTTGGAAATAGGTTACTTGCACTTTTATCTTTTGCTTCCAAGGGGTAGATGAAAGTAGTCGCCATCCTTGGATGTAAAGCTAGGCAGACTGAAGAGTGCTGGAAAAAAACCTGGAAGGGAAGGTGGGAGTTTGGTCTTAATATAAAATAGTGCAGGGTAAGCAGGTAGGCTGGTGAAACACTTTGTTTGCATATGTTCGGCCTTCATGACCAAAGGCAGCCTCAGTAGTGGAAGGTTTTGCCCAGGATTCAAAGCAATATTGTATATTTGCTTTGCATGAATCTGGTTATATCAAGACTCTAGTCTTGAGCATTGCTTCAGTATTTCGAGAGAACAGAGTCCATGCTTCAAAACTAGATTTCGACAGAAACATGTGCCCACAAAAGCCTGTGAATACAAGGCATGCCAAGGCTTTTGTAAACTGCGTAGATGGAGTATTTGACATCTAGCTTTCTAGTTCTTTTTGCACACACACTTATGTAAAAATACAGAAGATGCATTAGCAGAGTGACTCAAACCTCTGTTTCTCCACAAAGGCTACTACACTCAGATCTCCACGCTGGCAGACGTCCAGGAGAACGTGATGGAGTACCTGCACGTGCTCAGCCGCCCCATGGTCATCAACCACGACCACGACATTATTTGGACTGAGGCCTACATGGACAGCGCGGTAAGGACCCGCAGCACGAGTCTTTGCTCAGCAAACTGCGGGGCCTGTGGGCCAAACTGGCACAGGTCTTAGGCACGCAGCTAGTATGTTAGCCATATAACTTACCCCTGCTTCCCATCTAAATATCTTATGTGTATCAGAATCCAAATAAAGCCCTGAAATTTATCTAATACCAGGAGCTGGCTGGTGGATAGAAATTACTGGTCCCTGGCTCTGCTGATACAGACAATACTTCTTTTCTACTCGCTCCCGGAGCTGGGGTGTGTATGCAGACTCAGACCTGAACCTGCAGTGACCCAAGTGCCCAGGACTAATCACAGAGGCACAACGTCACTTAAGTAGTGCTTCTGTGAAAGCAGGTTACCCTCTAAAGGATTATTCGCAGGAAAGATTAGCCATGGCTCAGTCTACGGGTCACAGAGACTGATTTCCTCCAGACCAGGAGCTAACTGCACACTGCCTGCCTCTCAAGGATGTAGATTTCCTCTGGGGAAGCAGGCTTGCTCTTTCGTTCCTCGCACTAGCAAGGCCTGTCACCACAGTGGTCCTGTGCCCAGCCCTGAGCGTCAAGGACACATCACAAAGGACCAGACAACCAGCACTCCCAACGCCCCTTGCTTTGCCTTAGGCCTGCCCTGTTGGAAGACATTTGGACCACGAGCAGGTGCTGTCATCACGCGGTGTTCCTAAGGCAGCTTCAAAATTCAAAGGATCGAAGGAAAGGACAAAGGAGTAGTGACACTGAAGGAACCTTCCTCTGCACTTCACCAAGCAGAAGATGTTCCTCAGTCTCCATCGCCACCCCTTTTTACACTGCTGCAAGAGAAAGCTACAGTTTTTCTTCTGTGGCTCTCTGTGCTCTCTATGTGGGAGATAGTTTTTTTCCTGTATTGGATTCTTCACCCCAGAGAAGTGCCTGCCTTCTGGACAGCTAGAGATGACCAGAAGTCAGGTTTCCCTCTTCCAGAAACAAACCTAAGGATTCAGGACTGTTTATTATATCTGAGGAGGAGAAGAATATTCTGGAAACATTCAGCATGTTTCTGTACACGATCACAGTGTGGGACTGAAGCTGCAGGCTCCAGTCTGGACAACAGCAGCTTTAGGGTGTTCCCCAGCAGCCCTGGGGAACACACACACTTTTCAGGTTTAAGATCTACAGTGAGGAACATGAGCTCTTTGAGCTGGAATAAAACTAGGGGTAGTGTGCTTAGCTTTGTAGCAGGAAACCAAGTCACACATGGTGGTACTCAATGCTGTGCTCAGAGTCAAGACCACATGAACCCCAAGAAATACCTCCAAGGTAGCCAGGCTTGTGCCATCATGGTGTATAAATGTTATAATCGGGAGACTCTTGTAGGAAGGGACCACTCCCCACTTTTGTTCTGTGTCTGACCATCGAGGCTGCAGCCATGGCACACTAGCTCTGGGAGAGTGAAATGGAGATGTCTTTGCTGCCAAGTGAGAGCTGGGACGTGGTACTTGAATGTACTAGGCAAAACCTCCAGAAATGCTACTAATTGCCCAGCAAGTTTGTTTTATCATTTGGCTTGTCACCTCTGGCACTGGTGTATGGGGTCACACTTCCCAGGGCAGCCACAGGGATTTATTTGCTGCACATTTTTTGCTGCATCTCTTTTCTTACCTTGTGTCTTGGCTTGCCATTCCCTTCCTCTGTCCCAGCCTCTCCCATCTTTGATTCATTCCTCCATTCATGTATTCATTTCTGTGTTCATCCATGTCTCTCACTAGCTGCCACAGTCTGAGGAGGTAACTGCACCCCTGTGTTTCGTGAGCGTGCTGCTTCCCTTGTGCCAGTGGGTGTGTCAGTGCCAGTGTTCACAGCCACAGCTGGCCTGTACATCTTGGGGGGGGGTGGGGGCCACAGCACTGAAAGAGTCCTCTTGCACTGGCAAGAAGGGGAGAGGAAATGCTGGATGTACTGGGGAGCTGTGCTGTGCTGCTGGCTCAGAGTAGGTAGGGGTGTCTGTGTTGTGCAGTAGCTTAGTTCACCTGGTCCCTTTTTCCATATGTCCAGTAAGTGCCAGGGAAGTTTACTCGCTGTGTGTTAGTGTGAGCGTTGCTGTGAATGGGAAGTTTCCACAAAAAAATCATCCGGAATAGTACCTCAAGATATCAGGCACAAATCCCCGTCAAGTGACTGTATAGTTTATTAACTGGCTCCTTTATGGCCCCCAGCATGTATTGTAATGAAGACAGGAGGTCATTTCTTGCCTTGCTACTTACTTGACTGAATGAGAGATGAAAGGGGGGGGTGCTACTGGCAACGAAGGATTAGATTCTTTTGAAAGCTTGGCATGTTTGGGAGACTCATTTGCACGTGTGTTACCTGTTTACCTCCTTCCATGTGTGTTTTTACAGCATCTGTCTTCTGTTGAATTGGGAGCATCTCTTAGCCCATAACGTGTGCATGTCCTGTATCCCTCATAGAGATAGCTCACTCTGTTGTATCTGTTTGGATCATGATTTTGTCTCTGTTTTCCCTACACTTAGATGGTTGAGTAACAGGTATATATAAATAGGCTTTGTGTGTACTTGTGCCTGCTAAATATTTACCTGGGGTGTTTTTCATTTGTCGTATTCATATGTTTGCAATATAGACAACACCTTGTTTGTGGTTTTGCTCATATTTGTGCTGCTTTTCTCCATTCTGTGCTCTTTGTGTTGGTGGCTTTTACACTTGTTGCATAAGTGCTCATGTCTACACTCCTAACACGTGGTGGGTATAAATTGTGCCACCGTCTCTGCAGGTTTCTGTCTCTTCATTAAAACAACTCCTCAATTTCTCCTGCTTCGACACATTTCACTGGCTTTCATCCCATCCTCATCACCCCACACGAGCAAGCATCCACCCCACGATCCTCTTGGATGCAGAGTATTTAAAAGTGCTGCCATCTGGTTTCTCGAGAGGTGTGGGAGGCAAGGAGGTGGCTAATTGTAATCAACATCTGGGGTCCTCTGGAATTCCAGTGCCTTCCATTTGGGAATGTTATTGCACTTGCTAACACACATTCCGTTATTCTGTGGCAGCTCTTTGCATCTCAGGCTCAAAGTCTGTTGCTCATGACGACGGTGGCTATGCCAGTCTTCAGCAAGAAGAACGAGACGGTGAGTGCAAGGTGGGCTTTGTCCTCCTCCCAGCCAGCAGAGGTGACAGGATGCAGTGGACCTTTGCAGGGTCTTAAAGCCAGTGGGCCTCTGAAAGGACATTCCAGCCACTGGGAAGTGCGACAGACCTCTGGCAGGATAGATGGCTGATAATTTATCTGTCAAAATGATAGCCTGTCATGTCCTCTGAATGCTATTTCTTCAAAATACCTCTGAACTATGATATTTATCTTTGTTTTATCCCTTCCATTTTCAAAATGTGCCTAGTTCATTGACCCTAAAATTTCAGGCTGGAAGAGATCATTACCTTGTCTAGTTCATCTCTTTTATTGCAGACCTTTACATTTCACACAGACAGTCCTTCATGAGCCCGATAACCTGGGCTTGGCAAAAGTGCAGTTGAAGAAAAGCATCCAGTACCAAGCTCTCCATTGTGGTTTCTCACTCTCCACTAAAAACCAGTGTCTAAATTCTGCTTTCAATTTGTCTGGCCTCACTTTCCTGTCAGAATGGCTTCCTCTGTTAAATTAAAAAGCCTGTACCCTTTGGTATGTTCTCCTGGGAAGCATCTTCTACACTGCCATAAAGTCAAACATGTCTATCTTGGTAAGATAAAAAGGCTGAATTATTTAAATGTATTTGATAAGGGCATTTCCTCTGGGATTTAAAACCCTTTGGACACTCTTTTCTGTACAATTTCTTGTTTCTCAGCATCCTTTTAAAATGGTGGACAGTACCTTTCCTTTGCTGTATGAGGGATAAACTGTTCATCCAGGTCTTACAAACAACTGTCTGCCTTCTCCACCTGGGGCTGGCCTTAGCCTGTATTAGCACAGTGGTGCAGTGGGAGTCTGTGTGTCATTTTTCCATCATGCTCCATTAATAATGCTCGTTAAACAACCAGTTTTCCATATCATAGAGGGGGGAATTCCTTTTTCCTATTTTATATTTGGTATTTGGTTTAGTTGACCTAAGTTATCAACCAATCTACGTTCTGTTGCATGATTGTCTTGACCTTATTGTTATTTACACGTACTGAATGCGGGGGTTTGCCCTCAAAACTTGTTTTCAGTGATTTTATGTTGCTTTTGAATCATAGTAAATAGTACTGACTAGTATTGTGTAGAAATACTCCTCTCCATAAACCCTGGAACAACCTCTTTAGACTTTTTGCAGTATGTTAATTGGTTTTAAATAAAGATACAAGCCTAGAGAGGATACGTGAGAGACTAGTAGGGAGACAATGTGCTTTCAGGTAGAAAACTACCTGGGTCTTACTTCTGAAAATGGATTCTCCTTTGTTTCACAGCGATCTCATGGCATTCTTCTGGGTGTGGTGGGCTCTGATGTACCACTGAGGGAGTTGCTAAAACTTGCTCCACGGTATAAGGTAAGACTCAGACAATGCAATTTGTTCTTTTGCACAGCAAAGTTATTAAGTCATTCTCTTCATGGGCATGACTGAAAAATCATTTCTCTGCCTGTAAGGAAAACTGTGAGCATAAAGGAAGAGATGCTGGATGTGGTGGTGTGTGGTTTCTATATAGCACCAGTGAAATTCACTACTAGAAGCTCTTGAACTGCTGCAGGAACACAAGAACCAGATGATCCGGTAGATTGGCAAAATGTTGTGGAACTTTTGCGTATTGATGGTCACCAACCTAGATCCCTCAGAAATGACAGCCTATCTTAGAAGAATTAAAGTTTTATATGCAGTTCCCAGTGGACAAGAGTTGCCATGCCAGCTGGCAAAACATGTACTGGTTTCACTGTCAATATTCTTTGGAGAAAAAGTGAGAGCTGAATGGATTGTGGAGAGCCAACTCTTCCGTCATGCCTAGAGAGGTTTCTTTCTCCAGATCAGCATGAAGATTTTTTGGCAGGACAGTGCACAGAAAGTTGGCTCTCACTGACTTTTGCTGTACCTAGATAGAGTGTATGCTCCCCAGACTTGTTAGTCAAAAAGCTTTCCATTACCTCAATGTTCAGTGTATCTTAAGAAAAAAAACCACATGTTCATCCATAGGAAATCCCTCCAGAGATGCACTGTTTAGTTTGGTTTCTGCTGTCAGTACCATGCAGTGACCCTTTGCTCAGTCAGGCTGCACATCAGGAGACAACAAACCCACCTAAGGACCACCACGAAACGAGGAAATTTGAGCCATCATTTCAAGTTTTCAGTTTCTCTTAAATAACTATCAGACAAGTACTACCAGTTAGGCAGTTGTCCAAAACCTGATTGCTGAAGGCTCACAGGACTGAAAGTGCTGTCAGAAGCTATGAATTTCTGCGGCGCTTCCAGACGTGGATACACAGCAGACTATTAACATGAAGCTGCAGGAAATGATCCTTCAGGCAATCCTGGAACTGGGAGTGTCAGGGTGCATGCGCTCAGCACGCAAAAGCTGGATGGTTTGGGCCTGGGGGAACCTTGTCTAGGAGTTTCAATTTTTATACATTTGTTTTCTGTATAAGATTGATACTTTTTCATCTTCCGCTCTCCATGTCACTCAAAGGACAGGTTTCACAATAATCTTTCTTCTGGCCATAGATGTTCTTTCCTCCAAGCAGTGCCAGGGAAGGAGTGAAAATTATTTGGATTTCTTTACATCAAAGGCAGAACACATCTTCCCAGATGCTCTTCCAACTCCAAAGCGGTTTAGAAACCTAGGACCCTCAACTTGAATTCCCTGGAATAGGGGTTGCAAAAGGACCAGTTCCAGAGTTCCAGCCCTCAAGAGCTTGTGTATTAATGATTGTGCTTACTTGGCTGGGAAATTTCAGCTTTAATAGGCAAAAAAGAAGTTTGCTGATCCAGTGTCTTGGTTTCGTTCTTGCCACACTGAGCTGAGCCAAGTGTGCTTTACAAAAAACTGCTTCACATAGAGACAGTCCAAAGTTTTGATCTGGGATGTGTGAAATACAGAATTCATTCCCTGAATGCACAGACGGATTGTAAATGACTTACCTCCTCACTTTCCTGCTGTTATCCCTCCAGGATTGTCTCTGTAGGAAAATAAAGTTGCAACATTTTTTTTAAGATAGAAACCTTAGCTGTTCTTGTTTTCCTTGAGACACTTCTTGTTTTGGCAAGCACAGGCTATCTGCAGATTTTTAGCTGGAATTTGTATTATATATCTGGGCTTGAGCTGAGTAATTGCTCTCTCGGAAATCTCTTGCAGATCAGGTCAGCCAGTGCCTGCTCTTGTTAGTTTATGCTATTCCTTAAAATGCATTTTAAGACTATGGGTTTGTACAATTGGCCTAGGCTAGGTCTGGTCCTGCCAACACTGAAACATAATGCAGAGCTCCTCTGAAGGCCGACCGGGTTTCCAGGGAAGCCGTCTGTGAGATTCATACTCACTTGTTCATTCACTGCTCTGCACACGTAGTGATGAGCACACAGACCTGTCACTGCAGTTTCTGTGCTGTTTGCAACTTCCCCATCACTGCCCTTTTTATGAGTGGCTCTGCTGTGCCTGCTGTGGAGAGCTCAGTGTGCCTCTGGGTGGTGATTGTCCACGATGACAGTCAGACTGTAGGAGGGCATCTCTCTCTGCATGTGTACACAAAATCAGCTACCTGTCCATCCTTTTGTGCATCCAAGCACAGTGAGTCTGCTTGGACAGAGCAGTCAGAGATCTGGAGATAAATGGTTTGGGATGGACCCTATTTTCTGCTGGTCAATACCTATAAAAGGAAAATATTTCTGACTATCAGTGGTACCAGAGTATTAGTGGTACCCATTAAACAGCACTGTTCTAGCTAAAGCACTAATCATTCTAATGCCTCTTTCTTCAGCTGGGTGTCCATGGATACGCCTTTCTGAACACCAACAACGGCTACATCCTTTCCCACCCAGACCTCCGTCCTTTGGTACGTATAGCTGTGAATCTGAGAACCCTCCCCGACTTGAAAACAGTGTGACTTTCAGGGGTCTTTCCGATTTGGGGGTTTTATTTGAGCTGTGAAAGCTACCAGGCTCTGATATACAGGCACCCAGGAGCAAGAGGGCCGGAGAAAATAAATCCCACATACATAGACGTACATCTGTATACGCATGGGTATGAAGCGTAGGGTATCCTGCCTCCCTGTTCTCTGTAGGACTGCATGTGAGGGCTGTATTTGTGTGCACTTGCTGTACTGTGGGTGCACCTGTATCTGTGGCCGGGCAAGGTTTCGCTGCCAGGCTGCAGGAACAGGTCCCCTTGCTCAGGCATATCTCCTACAGGGAGATTCAGCACGAGTAGCACCCCAGTAATAACTACCCAGAGGATCTGGACATTTTAGGATTCTGAGCCTAGCAGGGTGTGGTACCACCAATCTTAGTAACACGGTGAGTCAGAAACCATTTAGAGACCAGTGGATTGCAAACACCTTCTGGAACTTGAGGGAGTGGACATAAGGACAGCGTTTCTTCCTCGTGGTGCCATGGGGAGCTCCAGGCCACCCATCTGTTTGCAAACACACAGCTGGCCTCATTAGTCAGAGAGCCAGGCACGCAGTGATTTTACATTTCCTACACATGCTGGTGGGCACAAATCCACCTGCACGCAGCTCTGAGTGGTAGCGTGGTCACCAGCGAGAGAAAGTGCCACCACAGGGCCACACAGCAGCTGTCTTCAAAAAGGCAGCTTTGCACAGGGAGACCACTGGCACAGGGAGTTTCTTTGTTATGTGAAGAGAAGGGGTGCATTGTGTTTCCAGGGACAGGCCAAGGCAAAGCTAGGCAGGGGCTATGCTTTATCCTTGCACCGTAACTTGGCCCCTCTCAGTCTGCTTCACGCCTTTTCCCTCACCTGGAAGATGACAGTGAGATAGCTCTCTTTTGTCAGTTAGGTCTAGATTGAAAAGTCTACCCTCAGTGGAGTCCAAACCTAACTCCTGTCAGGAAAGATCTGCTGGTATTATAATGTTAATGGGATTATACTCTTAGCTGCAGGGAAAAAAATGATTTTCTGGAGGCAAGTGTGTTGTACTGATCTGTTTAGAAGAAGGAGGCCATAGCCTTTACGTGTAAGTTTACTTGTGTTTCTGCCTTCTTCCAGGATCAACCTCTCCTGTTTGAATTCTCCTAGCCACTCACTGCCTGTGTAAAGAAATACATGACATAGGACCAAGAAGGCACTTGCACAAATGCTGCCTTCCTAGTCAGAGAATAAATGAGACACCCTTGTTCTCCAACCAATTCTTAAAGGGTTAGTTTAGAAAGTTATCTAGACACTTATTGGCTATTTATCTTTCTTTTTCTTTTTTTTTTCCCCCTCCAATAAACACCAGTACAAAGAAGGAAAGAAACTGAAGCCTAAGCCGAACTACAACAGCGTAGATCTCTCAGAAGTGGAGTGGGAAGACCAGGAGGAAATAGTGAGTATCAGAAAGTAAATTTAGCCTTGTTTGCAGTTCCTTCTTTCTATTACTTTGTTTACCTGTATGGAAGGTGTGGGGGAGCAGTGGACATTCCTGTGTTTTTCTATGCCTGACTGGCTCTGAGTAAGAGAGGCTGGTGGTCTAAAAGAGGACAAAAGATGAAGCTACTCTGCGAAGTGCTTGGCTTCCATCCCAGTATGAGTTTACCTTCACCAGGAACAAAGAGGGAAAGTGCTGGCACAAGGAAGGAAGTGCTTTGGAGGGTGCTCCATGGAGCCAGTCTATGCATACGTGGCCCAAATGCTGCCACAAAACAAAGCCAAGGTAGCTTTAGGAGTCTGGCAGTGTCCTGTGATGTTACCCATACATGCAGAATGTGAGATACAGCTGAAACCACTCAACTAATGATATCTGCAGCAAGGAAGAGAGTTCGTTCAAAAAGAGTCTAAAGCTTGGAGTTACTATTAATACCAGACAAAGAGGATAAGGGACTTTGACACTTAAGAAAAACAAGTTTTCAGAAATCACATTTTTCACAGGTGTAGAGGCACAGAAAATAATATCTGACCAGAGGGAAAAGATTAGAAAATACCTTTTCTACTGTCTTTTGACAAAAATTATTAAGAAGAGATGGACAAGAAAGAGCATGCATCTTAATAGCTGCATATTGCTGCTTTGCATAACTAGGAACCTAGATAAAATGAGAAGATAGCGAGGTTCCTCTGTGGCTGGATTTATTTTACTCAGAAGAAGTAGGAGAAAAGAGATACTTAAGTTACTAAGATAAGAACTGAATTTGGAGTAAGACAGAATTAGCTGTGAGACAGATGCTTCTGGATTACAGGGGAGACTGCTGAGATAAACGGATCTGATGCTATAGATATCCACTTAAACAGGTAGGACAAACAAACTGACCAGCAGCAGGATCAAAGTAGCCACTGCCACTAGTGCAGGCCAGGTGCAGTGGGTACACCAAAGGAACTTGGGAAGGGGAAGAGTGGAAAAACAAGGAAGAAAACACAGCAGAAGTGGGTGTAAAACATGGAAAGCAAGACAAAATAAGAGGCTTTACAAGTAGTGGGACCACCGAGATGCTAGTTGCCAATGGCTTTGTGTAGGTTCACTAATAACTTATAGGAGCTCTGCTCCCACTGTAATTTTTCTCTCACTGGAGCCACTTTTAGAGCTGTTGCTCTTTACCCAGTTTGCTATTAAAAAATAATAATAATAATCCAGGAAATGAGAGAACTTTGCTTTGCTCTCCTATTTATTTGGCTGGCAGGTTCCTGTCTGACCAAATAACACTGATATCTGAATGCAACTACTATGCAAAGTGTAAGGCTTTTATCCACAGGCAATCAGAATAAAACTAACCATTGAGAGGAAAAAAAGTCATGAAACAGGCATGAATAACAAAGCCACTTTGTGTTTCTCTGCACTTTCCAGAAGAAAGAAAGGTTGCACTCACTGAGGGTACAGAGACATTCGGTGACGTGAACTATATCTGCAGTGTGACTTCAGCAAGTATAGAGACTCTCAAGATACACCCACTGCAGCAGAAAGCTGCCAACATTTCAACACTCAGATTTGTAGCTATGGTATTAGATCAATGACAGACTCAACATCAGTTGCAGTATAATCTCGGCAACACTGATAAGCAGCAAATTCAGACTGGAAAAATATGCCCAAGTGCTAATGATGTGCAATACAGCCAGCTGCTAAAAGGAAATCCAGTGGAGGGAAGATGGCATTGTCTGGAAAATACCAACTGATGCACAATGGTACTATCTGCAGCCAGGCAGCAGCATGGGTTTGGGCTTGCTTGTGAAGCAACACAGGGATATTCACAGTGTGAGGGGGAAAAGTGGAAGGGTCAAGGGTCTAGAGCAGAAGACATATAAGGAATGGTTGAGGTCACTTGGTTTGTTCAGCCTGGAGATGAGGAGACTGAGGGGAGACCTCACAGCAGTCCACAGCTTCCTCATGAGGGGAAGTAGAGGGACAGGCACTGATCTCTTCTCTCTGGTGAGCAGTGACAGTGAGAGGGAACAGCATGAAGCTGAGTCAGGGAAGGTTTAGGTTGGATATTAGGAAAAGGTTCCTCACCCAGAGGGTTGTTGGGCACTGGAACAGAGAAGTGTCACAGCACCAAGCCTGACAGAGTTCAAGAAGTATTTGGACAACACTCTAGGACACAAAGTGTGATTCTTGGGGCTGTGTTGTGCATGGCCAGGAGTTGGACTTGATGATCCTCATGGGTCCCTTCCAACCTAGGATATTTAATGATTCTAAATCCAGAACCCACAGCAAATGCTGCAGGCTGTCAGACCAGAACAGAGAGTATGCCGTGGCTCTGGCAGGAGGTCAAACAACTCTTAGCCAAAAAGGAGTAATAGTACCAATCAGTATTTTCATTTCCAAGATGGGGGCCTTGGGAAACATGAGCTTTATATTCTAGGTCTGTAAATAACCCGCATCAAACAGCCATAGTAAACAAAGCTGTGGCCTTGTAAAGCAAATGCAGTCAAGACTGGCTAACACCTGAATGGAGGCTTGTCTCTGGAAGTAAGGAAACAATTTGTGTGAATGAATAAGTTACTTCCCACCTATTTTTTCTATCCAGGCTGAAGCAATAGACTGATATGCTCTGGCAGGCTGGACCTAAAGTCAAAGCCTCTGCACTAGTGGAAAAATTTCCTGGCTCTTTCTTGCAAGAGGGTGGGAGTCACTGTGAAAATTAAATTTTGGAACCTGGATTGAATAAAGTGGTCTTCTCACTGCCTACCCTGCTGACATACAGTCTTGCTTTGCTGCGCTGAACAGCTGCTTTGCTGCATCTCAGAAGTGGTGCTGAATACAGCCTATAATTTATAAATCAGTTTTAAAAATGTCAAAGAGCTTTGGATTCAGTCTGGGGGAGTTAGCGGGTTTCTCAGTTGTCTCCTCTTCCAGGCTCTCAAAGCACTGTGCTAATGACTTTCTGGCTGCCAAATTGAGAAGTCTGAAACTCGGACTGGCAATTTCATAGATTCCAGACCCCTTCTTTGTGCTAAAAAGACATATCAGCAGGCTTTCAGCATAAACCATTACTACCCTGTGTCACTTATCAGCCTGACTGAACAAGGATTCTGACCACCGAGAACAGGTTTTCAGTTTAAAGGAAGCAAGAAAGAGCTGTGAAGGAGAGGGAAGTTACAGTCACTCTTTCTGCCAGCCACTGTATGTTAATGACAAGTGTCTCTATTAATTCCTGTCCTGCCCTGCCTGGAGACACTAATACCAAACTTGTTCATCTCTGCAGCTGAGAACGGCCATGATCAATGGGGAAACAGGCTACCTCTCTATGGATGTGAAGGTCCCTGTGGACAAAGGGGTAAGAAATTATCCTTCTGATCAGGTCACACAAGGGAGTGGCTGGGAAGTGGATGCTGAAGAACCACAAAGGATGTGGTTTTAATGCTCAGTATTTCTGAGTGTGAAGATTTTATTGTTTTACCACATATATAACTCATGTGCTAAAGACATCTAGAAAAGCATCATTAGAAGTGCTCCTTACACCTACCAATATTCTGCTTTTAGAAAGGTATTGGAAATGCCTCTCAGCTCCCTAGTTTGTCCAGGCCAAGCCAAAAAGCATGTTGTTCACTGTTTATGGGGCTGTGAGAGGAGATCTTCAAGAGTTTAGAATGGGGAAGATTATGCTGATCTGAGCTAGACAGAAAGAAGTTTGGAGACTACTTTGCCACTCCCTTTCCCTACCCAAAACCCCTCATGAAAACTTTGTCCCTCACTTTGTCAGAATGTGATTTCCATTATTCAGGTCCAGGATTAAATTTCTATGCAAATATTTGCAGATGTTTTATGAAAAATCCTAGTGAAATGTAGACTTTTGAAAGTTCCCTACCAGTTTTAGGGTAGGGTTATACATCTTCCCTTGGAATCAGTGCAAGATTATCTTGTACATTTATGTTCACTGGTACTTTTTCATTCAGGTTTATTTAACTCTCTTGAAGATTTTGGCTTTCATCATTTCCTGTTAGGAAGTATTCCAGAATCCTGCAAGTTACACTGCCCAGAAGTCTTCCATATTTCAGGAAAATTTTCCATCCTTTACAGAGAGTATTTTTTTCAGTGGCTGGCTGAACTGCTCACAGCCACTGCTGAAAATAGTGCCACTTCCTAATGAAGACACCCCTCTGATTCCTCTGAATGGTTGTACTGCAAGATCTGGTCACTACATTTTCTCTCTCTATTCTTAGTGTTTGCAACTCTCAGGTTCCTGTCAACGGCTTGGCCTTTCTTCTCCCGGGCATTGCCAACATCTACGTTTGAAATATTTGCACACTTTTCAGTCCAAGCAATTCAGCCATTGTCTTTGCTCTCTTCAAGTCTTTTATCATTTCTGGTGCACAAGTACCAGGGCTTTGCTGAATTAGAGTTCTGTTTCCCTGTTGCTCTTTAGAGAGCATATATTCTCTGCAAAAAGATATTTCTGAGCAGGGAGCCCCAAATCTCCTTTCTGCTGTCCCTTCAATTTTTTCTCCCTCCCACAGCTCCACTGGAACTGCCGCCTTCACTTCTGTGTTTCTTAGCTATTTTTTTCCAGTTGCCATTTTTCCACAAGAAACCCACTCCTCCTCTTCATCCAGCCTTTCTAATTTTAAGGTCTGTTGAGACTTTTATTCAGTATGCAGAGAAATGTTGTTTTATTTTGTCTTACAGATCCCTGTACATAAGGGCTGCTAAGGCAGAGTCTGTCTGTTCCTCTCATTAGATCTTTTTCCCTTGATAGCCTGTTGTTTACTGTTTCTTTTTGTTTACAGTGCTGCAGCTGGTTCTCACTCCGTATCTTTTTTAAGCCCACTTTAACAGATTCCTTAGAATAAAATTTCATGAGAAGCTGTTTCAAGTGCTTTATATAAACCCAGATACATTGCATGTCCTTTATTTCTTTCATCCCTCTACCTTAGTTATTCTGTCAGAAAAGCAATCAAGGTTTTCAAGCAAAATCTATTATTTGTAAGTCTAGATTGCTTATTTTGCTAGCTTAACCTCTTTGTCTCTGTGCACCATCAACAACACTTCTGAGTCATCCAGTGACATCTTTTTGGTTCAATGTTTTAGAGACATCTTTCTGCTCCTCTACCCAGAGGGAAAAAAAAAAAAAAGATAACAAAAAGTAGCCTTGGTAGAGAGGAATTACCTGTTTCATTCTGCAACACTGGAAGCCTTATGAAGCACAACACAAAACTGAAGTATGTGACAGTTTTACTATTATCAGAATACACACAGTGAGAACCAGAAATGAAATTTAGCAACTCCCACTTTTACCCTGCTAGCTGATGAAGCAGATCAGCATTGAAACAAAGAAAGTGATGACAGAGCCTTGAAACAAAGAGAAGGAGGCAGTCAGACTGCAGAGAGAAGGCCTGAATAAAGGGATAGAATTTATTCTGTCGGCCATGTAAACATTGATTTCCCAGGTTGATCTCAGGAAGGTACTGAGAGCAGAGTGAGACAGAGAGGGGGAAATAAGGAACAAATACAAGAGGCGGTTCTTAGAGAGATCAAATAGCAAAAATGCCTTTGCTTGCAGCTGGAGTATAAAAGAGTTGTGACTGTGAAAGCAAAAGAGCGAGGACATGGGTAGGAGCTGTGGCAAACCACTGGCAATGGCAATAGCCAGGACTGGATACCTAATACAGTGACAACACCAAAACTGGAAACACACATGTTCCCAGACTGCAGGGGATGGTACTCAGCTATCCTGTCATGGTGCCAACATGCCCATGCTCTTCTCTTCTCCCTTGATCCCCACTATGTAGCAAAGTCCTGTCTGACCATCCTCAGCCCCGCTTGGCTCAAGGGTGCCTCAGCTTCTCTTCCATTCCACGGGTAAGTGGTGATACCTCCGGCTGTCCTGGAGCAGGCTGGCCACCCACTCTCTCCTCCTGCCCAAAAAGAGGTTTGCCCTCCCTCCATCAAGTTGCAAGTGCTGAGTGGTTGCATGTGCAGAAGAGGGGCAGGTCAGGGAAACAAAGGATGAGCAGGACAAGCCCTACTAAAGGAAAGGGTCTCAGAGTAGCGGCCAGGTCTTCTTCTCCTGCCTCCCTGCCTCCACCATCAGATCAGACAGGCAAGAAAAGGGAGGATTAATACCTCTTGTACCTCAAAATATCATCATGCCATGTTCTTCAGGGGTATCACAGCACTTTGGAAGATCTTGCACATCAGGAGGAATCACTTCACTGAAAGAGTTATTAAACATTGAAATGAACAGCCCAGGGAGGTGGTGGAGTGACCGACCATCCCTGGAGAGGTTCAACAAACAACTGCATGTGGCACTTGGTACTCTGGGCTAGTTGACAAGGTAGTGATTGGTCAAAGGTTGGATTCGGTCATCTTAGAGATCTTTTCCAACCTAAATGATTCCGTGTGATCTTGGCACAAAGAGCCCGTTGCTCAGCAGTATAGAGCTGCCATACATGGAGAGAGAGAGAGAGAGAGAGGAGGGAAGGGGCTGAGCCACCTGCCACCTCTTCACCTAAAAATATCCCCCATCCCCATCAGCCCAGTAAGCACAAAGTTGGTGCTCGCTGTGGAGCTGGAGCTGGCGCTGGCTCGTCCTTTGTGCCTCGTTCCACTTCCACTGCTGCATGGCTTGAGCAGCTTAGAGCAGGCACAGCTCTCCCTGGGAAACACTGAGTTTTCTGTGTTCACTCCCCTGTCTCCCACACACATCCTCTCACCTCGTTTTCAGACTGGGTCTAGGATTTTAAACATATTAGGGTTCATATACTGGCATAAGGCTTGGATAGAAACTTTCCAAAAACTTTTCTCCTTTGGAAAAGAGTTCCACTGAAATCAACACTTTCCTACAGGAAAAGGCCAGTCTGGCAAACAGATGAAGTTCTGAAGCAGCTTTCAATAATCTGAAATGTCTTCAGTTGAAATGTCAGTCTGAAAAAAATATTTGCATGTGACTCAAAACGGCTTGGATTTGAATCAGCTTTTTTTTTTTTTTTTTTCCAAATTTAAAACGTAAATTTTTTTTACTGATGTTTTTTAACAAAATTGGAATATGCTAATGTCTTGTCCCAATTTGGCATGAAAGCAAAGGTCAGGAATATTAGTATTTCCCACAGGAGTGGGGAGACTTGGCCCCAGCTGCTCACACACACAGTGGGTATGTTTGCCATCTTTCTACCTGCCCCACTGAGCCCCCCTCCTGCTGCAGATGATGATGATGATGATGTGCAAAGCTGTCAAGGTTGTTGTGTATGGCAAAAGAGCAGTAGGGCCCCAGCATGTTGGCTTGGAGGGTGTGAGAAGGAGGGCAGCTTCCCCCCACCCCTTCCTGCAACCGGTGCAGGAGCTCTAGAGCAAAGAAAGGTTTAACTGAAGCCCTAGTTGGAAAGACAGAGTGGCTGCCTGGATTCTGAAGGAGCTGGATATGCTGAATACTGCACATTCATCCCTGCTTCCAGCCAGCCCTAGCAGGGTGTGAAGTGCTGGTAATGATCGACTGCTTCTGCTTAGCCTTGGGGACACATATCCCTGGTCCCCATCACCACTATGCTCTTGGTCTGTCAGATGGTCTCTCACTTTTCTTATTCCTGCTCTTATTCCAGAAACGAGTTCTTTTCCTCACCAATGATTATTTCTTCACGGATATCAGTGGCACACCCTTCAGGTGAGCGAGGACTATGTGACACCAACACAGCGTATCAGAAGTATGATCATGGATCATGGACAGCAGATTGGTCCCTTTTCTTCACACAACTGGCTACAGCTTATGAGCAGAGCAGTGTGAATAACTGACTTCTTTGTTCCTATAGCCATTAAAATATTGTTTGGGGTCAACTCAAAAGGAATATTATGATTTATCTGAAGATCAGAATACAAAAGCTATGCCTTGGGTGAATCACATTTCATTTCAGAGAAATAAGACATCTTCAGTTTTCCATTTCACTGAATATGGTTTATGTTCTGATGTATGGCTTAAAAAGAAACCAACATTGTTATAAACTGAAAATTATAAAACATCAAATAACAAATCAAGCAAAGCATGTGTGTGAGATTGCTTGTGCGTTGGTTTTTCTTTTCCCCAGCTGAAATGGTTTGAAACTGACACAGATCTCAGTAGTGTTAGCATTGACCTGAATCTACAATGTTGGCTAAAAAATTATCACCAGGAATGCCTCATAGCTCTACAGACAGGTTCTTTTGCCTCTTGTGCTGAAATCGGATCTCACTTAATCCTCTTTTGATGATGTTCTTTTCTTTAATAGCTGTGGAGGGAGTTAATGTCTTTAAGGGTTGTTACTACAGGGAGTGCAGCGTCATGTTTAGGAATGACACCTTTCCTTGCTGACAAGTCCTCTGTTTTCCTTCCTGCCTCCAGCCTGGGTGTTGTGCTGTCCAGGGGGCACGGGGAGTACATTCTGCTGGGGAACACTTCAGTGGAAGAAGGTAGGTTAGTCTGAAAGGGCCATGCTGTCCCAAGGGACAAGGCAGCTACTCTGAACTTCACCACTTTTCTCCTCCACAGCCTGTACCTGTCTGGTACCCAACTGAATACATGTATTATCTGCTTTCAGGTTTGCATGACCTGCTCCAGCCAGACTTGTCTTTAGCAAATGAATGGTAAGTGGAGGAAATCCTGTCAGTGACACAGGACTTTGTCATGATATTTGGGCAAAATTCCCAGCAATGTGGCTTGCATTCACCACCCTCTGTGGCCTAGAGAAAAAGCAGTGCTCTTCAGGGGTTGTACCTGAAAAGACATGATTATCTCCAGGAAATTCATTTCCACCTCTTCCTTTGGGAGATCCCACCAAGACCTGGCACATCACTGTGCTAACAAACATCTGAGATTTATCCTCAATCTTCTGTGCTTAGACTTATTTTTTCCCCTCGTGTTGCTCAGAATTGTCTTACAAAACCTACGGTATGTCAGACCTGTCAGGAAATTTTGTTGCAAGCTTGGTGAGTGATTGAAATGCTTTTTTAAATCCTAGCGTATTTTTGGTTGGCATTCTTCTGAACTAAGCCTAGACCTAATTTCTAGTGAACACGAAGGTGATTTATGACCCCTGTTTCAATAGCAAGCAGAATTTACAGTTTTGCTTGGTTTGGATATGAAACAGGGTGAAGCATGGCACTTTCCATTTATTGCTGTGAAGTTTGGGGTTTTCATGAACCCAACATTCAGTTACACTCAGTCACAGGAACCCAGCCTGTATCAAAGCCAAAATAACTATATTCAAGAAGTCCTGCACCTCTTCTCACCTCTCATTACACTGCTAAATTTCACAGGCAGCGCATTTGAGACACAAGCAGTGACTTCTCCTTCTTCTACTCCTGACTTGGGGTGTCAGCTTACACACTTTACATATTAATTTCTCTTAGACTTCTCTCATAAATCACTCCTTTCAGCCCCTTTGTGATTTGTAATTCTCTCTTATAACCCCTTCCTCTCCTGACAATGGAGCGGTGATTTGGAAGCAGGATTAGAAGACTGGTTTCTTTTATAACACAGAGCATTTGTAACACATTCTTCTGCTTCTCCCCAAACTGTGTCCAGAGGCTCCTGCAGTTGTGTCCCCTTGGGACAGATTTTCTTGTCACCATATCATCCTGCAAGATCATTCCTCATCTCCCATTTTGTTTCTCTGTCTCTCATTTTTTCTGCTCCTAGTCTGGTCTTACTCACGTTACACAAGACCCTCTCAGGTCTCTCCATCACATTGTTATGGTCTACATAGACACATGTAGACATCTTACACAACGTGTAATACAGATAACTGCTGGAAGGATTTGGGGCAGATGTGTTGCATTGTGAGCTTATGCTGAAGAGCATAACAGCAGCCCAGCCAAGCTCAGTAGTCAGGTTAACTGGTGTTTGGTTTACTGGTAGGGTTTGACTCACAGCCACACTGTTAGATTTTGAGTGGGCACACCATGCAGCAGTGGCAAAATCTTTGCAGACTTCAGGTTTCTTCCTGAATTGTTTTTGCAGTTATTATCTTCCAGGATCATTTGGTTAACTGTGGTTTCTCTTTGCCCTTGCTTCTTCTTCCCCTCCCACCAGGATTTACTGCATTACTGACATCGATCCAGATCACCGAAAGCTCAGCCAGCTGGAGGCTGTGATCCGTTTCCTCACTGGAGAGGACACTGACCTGGAATGTGAGTCCCAGGCCCTGAAAGGGCCCTGCTGGGATTTTCCTGTACCCATCAGTGGGCAGGGGGGGACTATGACAAACTGATTGGTGTCAGACTGAGCTCTTTTGGCACCTGTTCACACAGGCAGGGCTGAACTCAAGCCCAGAATAATTTGCAAGTGGAAACAAACTGAGGATCGGCTCCTTTGATTCCATCAGAGGACTTTTTTTCCATTTCAAAGCTGAGGTGTAACTCAGACTTATTGGAGGTCTCAGCATAGGAAATACTGAAGGGTGAAAGGCTTGAAAGGAGCTTGGTAGGGGCTGAAAACCATGTTTAAGACAGACTGACCAGCTGGGCTAGATGGGACAGTGTCTGGAGGAGCCAGTAAAACTAGAGACTACTCTGCTTCCCAGGATTCTAGTCATCATCCTCCAAGGGTTCACAGTGCCATCTAGAGAGATGGGTTCTTTCAGAATAAGGATAACTAACTTTGCTTTCCAAACACAACAGGTAACTGATCTAGGGGTAAAAAATTATCACAGAATTATTATCTTTGCTGCTCCCCCTGCTGCTCATCCATTGCACCAGGCAACATGTAGCCACGTGGGCAGCTGATACAGCACCACCACAGTGAGATCTCTGTCAGGGGGCAGAGGTGGGCAGCTGTGCATGGGAACTCCTTACAGCAGTTTAGCTTCAGGATGTCCTTCAGCCCCCTTAGTTGTGCAAAGTACAAGCTTTTGCATGCAGTGCTGCACCTGAGAGGCACAAACCTCTGGCAGAAGAATGGGAATCTCTTAAAACTAAAATCAAATGTAATCCAGTAATTTTGCCTCTCTTTGCACAATGTGAGCAGACCTCCACCTGGCTCTCCTTAGAGCAGGCTGGAAAGAGGAGATGTATCAGCTGAAGAGGCCAGGGAGGAGGAAAGTTTCAGGAGAGCTGAGAAACATGCAGACTTGGAAGTGCTGTGGAGGAAAAACAGATATGATTTGAACACATCTTAGACATATGGGGCCTGGAGAGAGAAAGATCTCGTGGTGAGCTCTGATTTTGAGGTTTGAATTACAACAAGGATGGAGAGAAGGATCCTGAGAGCTGTGACAAAGAAAGTCAGGTGAACTTGAGATAAAGCATTAGGAGAGACTGGAACATCAACTCAGAAACACTGAAATGGTGGGGGTGTTTCCATCTAGAACAGCACTGAAAGGGGCATTTCTGCAATATGATGGTCATCATATTCTCACAGGAGATTAATGCAAGCAGGGCAATACAATAATGAAGCAGGTCAAAGAAATAGGGTTTGGGAATAAGTCATTTAGCATGTGATGATACTTTGAACTTGCCTAATCACTTCTTAGTTCCAAAGTGGATTAGACTGGTGGCCTGGACTGGCTTTAGCATCTAGTGGAAATCAGGACAGGACAGTTTTGTGAGGCTTACAGGAAGGAAGCAGGGCTAACAGAGAAGACAGTGAGCACAGGGACAGAGTAGAGGCCGTAAAGAAGTCACTACTGATTTTGCAGGAAGCTTCTTAAGTGGAATGTGGTGGCTGGTATCCTCTCTATGGGATACCCAGAAGAAAAATCAAGGTAGGGATTTGAGGCAGTGGCCTGTTCATTAAAGGAGATGGTTGAGTGAAGGTCTAATGACTAACTTCATTTGAAAGCCTCTCACTTGCCCACACTTGTTTGGGCACCACCCTTCCTCCAAGTTTGCAGGGGAACTGGTCTGATGACTTTGGACATCAGGAAGAAATACTTCACAGAAATGATGATTAGAAATTGGAATGGGCTGCCCAGGGGAGGTAGGTGGTGGAGTCACCATCCTTGGAGGTGTTTAGGAAAGACTGGACATGGCACTCGGTGCCATGGTCTAGGTGACAAGGTGGTGATCTGTCATGGGTAGGACTCAGCCTCAGAGGTCTTTTCCAACCTAATTGATTCTGTGATCTTGGCAGTAACATCTGTTCCTCTGCTCTCCACCATCCAGGGGGGTAGGTCCTCTTCTCTGCCCTGTGATGGGAGGTCTCCTTTTGTGCCACACTGCTTCATTGTCCTGGCCAGACAGATGTTCCTTACCAAGGGATTCTCTAAAACAACTACGTAGGAACACATCTTTCTCTCCTGATCTTTGTTCTCCTTCCTTCTCAGGTGATGAGGAGTTGGTCCAGGAAGTGCTGTTTGATGCAGTGGTCACTGCACCCATGGAGGCCTACTGGACTACATTAGCCCTCAATATGTCCATGTAAGTGTATGAGAAATAAATATGGATAACAGCATTGAAGAGGCATCTTCAGAGTATATGGGCTTAGGCAGTTCCTGAAACAGTCACAGAGCCTTGCACAGCATACAAAATACTTCAGAAATAGCTCAAAAAGCTGATAGAAATAGCTCAGTAGCTTTAGAAATAACCCAGAAAGTGTCTCTCAGGAGTGAACTGCAGTAGGCTGGACCTCTTTGGGACAGCCTTTAGTTTGGTGAGGGATTTTTTTAGTGAAGAAAAGGTAGTCTCTATCGGTGATGCCTTCAGGTTGAGCCTCAGGAAGGTAGTTGACAGGCTGGCTTCACTAAACAACCTTCTACTTTATTATTTCCAGTGATGCACCTGTTGCTTGTAGTATCTTGTATCATGTCACAGATCTTCTTTCAGCAGGCAGTATGTTACTTACACAGATATGTGGTCACAGAGCTCCTGTGTCAGTCCCTACCAGTAACAGAGGTGGAGCCAGTGACAATCATTAGGATTAGGGTTAGGATACCCACCCAATTATCAGCACACCCTTAAACAGCTACACCAACACACTCTCTTCAGAGACATCCTGCTACGCTGCCCATCCTCTGCATCCCTGATCCAGCCATTCTCCCTCTGTAGTTCCTCTCCTTCACTTCAGCCTTACTAGCCTGGAGCAGGGTTAGCACGGGGAGAGGAGCTTGTGATCTACTTAAAAGAGAATGAAATGAGCAAACTTTAAAGCTGGGAATCTAAGTACAAGTCTTAAGCCTGCCAAGTGTTAACCAGCAACAACCTGTTGCCATTAGTAGGGAGGAACCACTGTCACTCCTGATGTAAACAGGTTATATTACAAATTAACCACGTCTTCAGGTGTGGCTCCTAGTTTGAAAGGCTCCCACCCTGAGAAAAGGACGTGGCTTGTTCTTTTGAGAGCTGTTTGCTTCCGCTTGTGTGTTTCTGTTCCACAGGGACACTGAGGCAGGTGTTGAGATGGCGTTTCTGGGCACTCGGGCTGGACTCATGAGGAGTGTCCTCTATGTGGGCTCTGAGAAAATTTCTAACAGGTAAGTCCCTAAACTGATCAAGGGATTTCTTTCTGTCTCTGAAGAAGCAGTATGAAATCACCACCAGCCTTAGAAATGTATTTAGGGAAACAGAAACAGAATGGAAAGAAACAACACCTTGATGGTATTGGTGCTGATTCAGAGAGTCAGGTTAGGGGGCCTTTGTCTTCCTCTGGTCCTTCTGAGTTTTTCTTAAAACACTGTCTCGAAGTGCAGTCATTTAAATGGAAACCTTCAATCATTCCCTGACTTCAGTCAGCCAGTGCAGAAAATGTCCACAGTTACTACATATCCTGAGGACCATTTTGCAGTGTAAAGGCTCTCTGCACTCCAGTGCCCCGGTGACATTCCAGCTTGGCTATATTTGATCTTTCTATCTCAATTCCTCTTCCAGATTTATTCTGTTCTGCCTCCTACATTGCCCACATCCCAGCAGCATCCCAGTGCCTTCCAGTGAGGCATTAAGTGATGTGACTGACATCTGTCACATACAATTCGTTCTCTTGTCCTCTCCCTCAAGGCAAAAGCGTGTGTTCAGTGGAGGGTTTTGACATGGAAAGGGTATAGTTTGCATTCTGCTGCATTTTGAATATGCAGGCTGGTGCATGCTGCTGTAAGAAAGGAGAGGTCACAGAGGCACACCAGCAGATGGAACAGAAGGGGACCATGTTCATGGTGGTCATTAACTTCTTGGCAGCTGTTTCACTGTCCCCAAGTTCCCCAACTACATTCAAGCTCCGCTGTGCCTGAAAGGTGACACTCATGTTTTTTGAGGCAGTCTGAACAATTCAGAGTAATCAGTCACTGGCAACAAGGGAGAAAATGCCGTGTGCTGCAGGAGGCTAATATGATGATTCCCTATCCCCCACTGCTCATCAGGAGCAGCTTTCAATGCTTTCAAACAGCCACAGTCACCACACTGCTGAGACAGAGCCCTGCACATCACACAGGAGGCGCTTCTGGAATCCCCTGAAAGGAAGGAACCATATAAATGAGTAATTATCATGACGTCAAAATATACAGCAAAACAAGAGCCTGAAAACAAAGGGATTTGCCAGCCAAGCTTTAAGGACCTCCAGGGAAACCAATGACCTGATTTTCACGAGGTCTCTCCTGAGCAGCCGCTGCTTGTCTTGTCACACCCCCAGGACACATCCTGCTGCCTTCAGGAGCACCCCTTTGCTCAAACACTGCAGTCCCTGCATCACTAGGAATCGTAGAATGTTAGGGGTTGGAATGGACCTTAAAGATCAACTAGTCCCAACCCCCTGCCATGGGCAGGGACACCTCCCAGGAGACCAGGCTGCTCAGAGCTCCATCCAACCCGGCTTTGAACACCACCGAAGTCGGGGTATCCACAGCCTCCCTGGGCAACCTGTTCCAGTGTCTCACCACCTTCGCAGTGAAAAATTTCTTCCTAATGCCCAACCTAAATTTCCCCCCGTTCAACTTGTACCCATTACTCCTTGTCCTATCACTACAGCTCCTAATGAAGGAGTATCAGACACCGGAAGGTTGTTATGAGGTCTCCACTCCGCGAGGGGGGCTCCTGAGGAGATCGGGATTTGGCTACAGTACCACGACCTTGAGGTTGGGGTGGTTTTTGTTAGGAGACCGCCTAATCCCCCTTTTCCTCCCCATGCCCCTGCAGTAACTAATGGCCACGCTCCAGCGCCACGTGGGCTCCCTTTCCCCGCCCGCTCCCACCTGCCGCCCTTCACTCGTGGCACTCCCGGCCCTGCCCCCGCTCCCCGCGGGGTAACCCTCCCGGGTGGGGCAGGGAATGCCTCCCCGCCCCGCCCTTCCCGGGCTCCAAGCCGCAGGTCCCGGGAATCGGCGCGGCACCGCCCGCCGCGGGGCTCGGCCGGGCCAACAGCGGCACCTGCCGGCGGCGCCGGGCCCGGCAGCGGCCGCCCCTCACGGCCAGGGAGGGCCCGGCCCGGGGGGTCCCGCTGCGGTGCCCCCCGAGGAGGGCACGCCCTGCACCCCCGTGAACAGCGGCTGCCCTGGGTTCTCTCCCGGCAGGAAATTCCTGACACAGAAGGACAAGGAAAGTATCTTCACTATGGACCACTTCCCTCTGTGGTACCGCCGGGCGGCCGAGCACCCCCCCGGGAGCTTCATCTACAGCATTGTCTCGGAAGACGATTCAGGTAACCCCAGCCTGAACGCAGAGCGGAGGAGAGAGAAAGAGAAGCCTTTTCACCTCTCGCATCCCGGAGCACGCCCATCCCGCTGCCTTTATTGCTGCTTCCCTCCTGGTGGGAATTGCTGAGACCCGATCTCTGGGTGTCACCATCTCCCCAGTGTAGAGGCGCAGAGGTCGTGGCCGAGATGCTGGTCGGAGCAGAAAGACAAAGCTACGAGTCGTGGGGAAGGCAGCCAGGGCTGTGTAATGCAGGGTTACGGAGGAGGTGAAGGATGCTTGGAAACGCAGGGCTTGGGTAGATGGAAATATTTAGCGAGGTGGGAGCTGGGAAAACACAAGGTCCGTGTGGGGCTGGAGAACACATGAAACATGAGAAGGGAACAGGAAAGGTATTGCAGAAGGAACGAGACACACAGGTGTGACCAGGCTTGGGAGGGAACATCAGCCATACGGGATGACAGTAGCAGCTGGCACAGATGAGGGACCATCAGCACTCAGTCAGGAAGTCTAAGTTTAGAGGGTGTCATTTTTTCCATTGTCACTTTCCATGGCAGGAATGGATGGGTTTGTTATGGAAGATGGCAGAGGGGAAGGGTGGGGGGAAGACTATTCCATCATTCCTGCATCATTCCTACTAGAATATGGCATCTCTTGCTCAGTAAAGAAGTTCAAACACTAGAGGAAAGCAAGGAGTAGCTTTTCAGTGTCTGTTGCTTAGGGTGTTGGTTCCTGTGGGTATGCAGGGCCAGCCAGGACCTCCTGAAAGGCTGGAAGAGAGCAGAAGAGCCTAAAAACAAACAAACAAAACAAAATATTCATGTGAGACTCCTACGCAGAAGGCAGAAATCCCGCCTGTGCTCCTCCCTGGCCCCTAGCTCTCTGTCATGGAGCTCAGCACTTTAGCTGTTAA
The DNA here is from genome assembly GCA_036023395.1 of Myiotriccus ornatus. Lineage (NCBI taxonomy): Eukaryota > Metazoa > Chordata > Aves > Passeriformes > Tyrannidae > Myiotriccus > Myiotriccus ornatus. Next base: position 67,636,441 of record JAYRBT010000042.1, on the reverse strand, counting down.
AGCTTTTTGTGGCACAGTGGTGGGAGGCTGGTGGGTGGGAAAGCAAGTAGCAAAGTGAAGAAAACCAGGCTTGAAGGCAAGAGATGAACCAGGATGTAAAGTGAGAGATGGAATGAGAAAATACTTGAAACCTCTCACAAACCTCTCTCTGCCCAGCACACTTAAATATCACTTAAAAGTCAAGTGTGGAGAGAGGGAGAGGGAAGGCAGGAAGGACCTTTTACTCCCTTGCATGCCACAGCACTTGCTCTTTGGAATAGAGCATGGGTTAGAAAACCAGGCAGTGACACCCTGTGGGACTTCCTAGGGCAGCCGTTACCCACAGCAGTCACCCCTGGCTTAGCACTGGGCTTGTGGTTTGCTGTGGCTTTCTTAGAAGTCATGGGTAGTTATGCATAAAGACAGAAGACACGTAGCTGCCACTGGATTTTGTTTTACATGGCTGTTGGTCAGAAGCTTCAATCAAGTCCAGAACCCCATTCACCTGGAAACCCTGCAGGCACACTGTTAGAAGTAGTACATGACCCTGAAGACCTTGTGCCCTGAACTGTAAGGGAGATTAGTAGTCTCTTTAGGGATGAGCAACTGGGTTTAGAGGGACTGTGATCCATGAGATCACACAATGTGCCTGGAAAGAGCCAGGAAACAGTACTCAGTGCTTCTGAGCCACAGGAGTTCACTGTAAAGCAAAGTCCAGGCTCTTCCTTGACATCCAATGAAGCAGGGCTGCCTCACCTTTTAGCCAAAATAGGCCACCTCGTTTCTTATTAAATTCTGTTAGATGCTGAAGTCACCTTTTCATGTTTTGCATGATTCCCTGCCCAGTGACAAGGGGTTTTCATGGCAGATGGACTTCTAATCATATGAAAAGGAAAAGCCCCAAGAGCTCCCTGCTGGGAAGGAAACCAGCAGGGAATGACTGCAGGTCATCAGAACACTTTATCTAGGGCACCTCCTTCTAGTATCCAAAAGTTCCAGAGACAAAAAGACATCAGGGAACTCTCTGCATGTCAAGTAGAACTGTTCTTGCAGCCCAGATCTCTCATGTGTTGGATGAGATTTTGTTTTCCAGAAACACTAGCTATAATTCACTTCTTTTGCTTCATCTGAGGAAGAACAAGACATTTGAGATTCACCATAAAGGCAGGATCATGCCCAAGGCATGTGAGCATAAGCTGACTGGGTAGTGTTTCACAAGGGTTTTACTATTTCTTACACCCTTGAGCAGGTTAATGTGGCTTTAGTCCAAAAATCAAAAAACAGTGAGAGCCTCCAGGCTAAACTGTGGTAGACACTGAATTGTGCTCTGGACACACTGGGTGCCACCTAGAATGATGAAAGCAGAAATGGAAATCAGTAACAAATGCTGGAGCTGTTGGCAAAGAAAGAATCCCTGATGCATCTGTTTAGGCAGGAGATTTCCATACAGCATGCAAGGAGGGAATCACTTGCAGACTAGATCGATCATACTGACCTTTAAAACTGTCACCTGGCAGTCACAGGAGAGGTGCCCCAGCTGAAGCTAATCTAACAATTTTTAAAAAAAATACAGAAATGGAATCTGCCACATGGACAATTGCAGACTGAAACAACTGCACTAACACAGGGAGAGGAGGTGGGGTTCAGTTGCGTAAGCCTATCCAGCCATGTTATTTTAAATGCCCTGTGGGAGCTGAGAGATCTTCACAGGGCTGGCAGATGTGACACAGGACTTACAGGATGCTTAAAACAGCAGCTCAAAGATAATCGGGAGACCCTGGGGCATAACAGAGTTTAAAGTCCCAGAGGACCTTGTTTCTAAAATGGAGTACACCCTGGAAGTACCTGGGAGTGCTTTGTCTGCTCTGCAGTTTGTAGTGCTGGCCTGGCTCGGGTAACTGAGCCAGACATGAGCCCAGCCTTTACTGTGCAGTTGTTGTCAGAATTACCTGTCCTGCTGCTCCTTTGTCTACAGAGTTTAGATGGTGCATTAAGCAGAACAGCTTTCTGGCCTAAGAGAGGCTCTACATGTCCAAAATCGAGGAGGCCAGTCCTTTACATTTTATCTTAGAATCATGGAATGTTTGAGGCTGAAAGGGACCTTAAAGATCATCTAGTTCTGCCTACCCTGCCAGGTAGTTTGTCCCCTGCAAGGACACCTTCCACTAGACCAGGTTGCTCAAAGCCCCATCCAGCCTGGCATTGTACACTTCTTTTATGCTGAGGATGCTACTTTTATCATGAGACATCACCTATAAGACAAAAAAAAAAAATAAAATCTACTCGTAGCCCATTACGTTGCTTATGTGTCTTTAAAGATGCAGTCCTCGAAACTCTGAGATGTTTTAGAGTTGAGACTTGGGTACACACTGTCCTGGATGGGAAAATGTGTGAGCGAGCTGCTCCTGCTGAATTTTACTCCTCTCTGGTGGTGAGCTAACCAAGCCTACCGTGTTTGTGTCTTGACAGAGGGAGGTGACCTACCGAAAGTGGTGACCGTGAGCACGGCTGTGTCTGTGTCTGTGGATGGAAAGATGGGGATTGCTGCAGGTAGGACATTCTGGTGCCTCTTTTTATCTTGAATGAAATGGTTGCATTTTTGTATGGAGTGTGGGAGCTGAGAGCTGTTAGCTTGTCATTCAAGGGAAGTGATGGGAGCCGCAATAGATTGTGATGTTGAAAACTAGGCTCAACAGAGAGAATAATAGAGCAGGTACTGAATGGCTGACAGACTTCTGAAAGGGGAACTGGCTGTTTGAAGGGAAGCTTCCCATTGTCGTTTCCATTGCTGGAATTTGTGGATTGAGATTCTTTCTCTGGAGCACGAATAGGTTGAGAAGTCCGTAAAACTCTTTGCAGGAGACACTTTTGGCTTTGGAAAAGCATTATGTTCATGCATCTCCACTGTTATCTCAGCTGAAAAACGAAGTTTTGCTGGTGGAACGGGTGTGTTGCTAGATCTCCAGACCTAAATAGATTGCCAAACTTATTGTTGTATCTGAGCTGTAAATTCCTTTCGGCAGACCTTCACTAGACTCTGCATCTACTTTTGGAAAATTCGTACAGCACGTTATTTTCAGCAGAACCCCAAAGCTTTTGAAGATTTACCATTTTCTGTATTAATTGCTCCAGCCTTTGTGGAAGTACAGTAAACTCAGAAGTGAAACAGAGCACCCATTTAACAAAAAAAAAAAACATAAATCAATAACACTGGTGTCATACCCAACTTAAAAGCTCGGCATAGGAGTATTGGGGCAAGAGAAGATGTAGCTCTTATCCCAAGTTTTTTTAGAGCCTGGAAGTGTTGACCAAGGGAAGAGGTTGATGGAACAGGTAACGGAGTAATTATCACCAGAAATACGCTGTGATGCAAAGCTTCTTGTGAAAGAATGGTTAGTGTTAGTGGAACCTTGTATGGTGGAAGGAATGACTGACAGAATGGATACCACACAACAACTTTGTTATAGAAGTATCCAGTAGAGAGAAGGCCATACTGCAGGTACCTTTGGTTCACAGGGGCTGATATTGCTTTTGCCTAGACTGGGTAGTATACAGGGAATGATCTTCCATACTACTAGTCAGTAAAACTGTGGCAATTTAATGTCATCTGATGAAGTTTTCCTCAATTTTCAGGCTTCCAGTAAGTTCTAGCTGAGAGTGGTACTCTTTAAGTATCACCTGGGCATTAAGAAAGTACTTACAAGGTGAAGGAGGGGTGTTATGAAATAGCACTTTTCACTAATAAACCAGCATGTTAAGCCCAAAACCAGAAAATTGTTATGAAGTCTGTCCCGAGACTCCTGTAAAACAGAGATGGTTTCAGGAAAGTTCCCATTAATAGGTGCTTGGATCATAGAAACTGCTCCCAAAAATGATACTAGTTATACCCAGCAGAGAAAGAAAGAGCATTGAAACTGTACCAAGGGTCCTTGTGCAGCACTGGAGCATTTTTCTAAACGGTAATTAAGGAGGACAAAAAACATTTAAAAAAAACCAAACATGTGTTTTTCATGGTCTTTTTCCTTCCCTTTCCTGACCTGCGAGTTAGAGCAGAGGCACAAAGGCAGTTCATCTGGCACTCAGCATAAATACAGGGAAGGAAACTTCTTGGTGGAAGCACTGGAGCAAGAACAAGTGGCAGGAGGATCTGCCCCTGACAGAGCCATTTCTCTTCTGTCAGCAGCACTTTTCACAACCCCTGTGGAGATTTCCACCCACTCAGTTATGCTGAATACTGAATCGACTGTCTGTGTGGACATGCTGTGAAGGGGCAGGATCCTTTGCAGAAGGTGGAAAAAACAGCAGAGAATAGGGAAACAGATACTGTTTATACAACAACAATAAGGTAAAAAAATCTGTCATTTGTGGAAACAATACAGAACAAACCAGTGTTCTCACTGGCAAACACAGAAGTTGAGACACACAAATGAATTTTCAGTTGTTTTCATCCCTTAAAGGTACCATGGTCCCTGTCACTAGCAGGCCCATTAGGTGACCTATCCATAAGCATCTTCTGTTCTCACACATGGTGATGTTCTTCATTCCCGGTTTCTTATGCTTTGATGAAAACTACCCATCTCTCATCCACGGTGTGGGCTCAATGGCAGCATCCAGACAATTACTTTCTCCCAAAGGGTCCAAAGTCCTTCATCCCCCCATTGACTTCAGCAGGAGTGCCAGGGTTTGCTGAGATATGACCATCTGTCAGTTTACGCCATGTTTTGGGGGTTTCAGAGAGCAAAAAGGTACTATATCTATGTTACCCTTTGCTTTGTTTCTGCCAGTGACTAGATTCATCATCTGAATCTTTCATGCTAGTAGTCATTAAAAAAAAAAGACAATAATTGTGTCACACTACTTATTGAAATACTGTTTTTTCTTGAGGATGTCAGCCTTGAGAGTAAGGATGTAGGTCTCACTTCATCTCCCCTCTTGCTAATATTCTGAGGGCCTAGATCATGATTCTAGGGGGACTTCATCCCACAGCAGAATCTGCAGTTCAAATGATGCTGGGCTGTGCTACAATACCATCCTGAGTACAGCAGAGAGGTAAAGGAAGGGGAGGACACAACAAGAGGTAATCAGAACAGAATGGAATGCAGATTGTTGTTACTATTATTGTTATTCTGATGGCATCAGCCCTCAGTGGGATTGATGCTGTATTCATTTAGGGTTATGATACTAGCAGAAGTTTGGTATCCAGAACTGGTTCAGAGAAAGCCAAATATCTGGGTAGACTTGTGGTTTCTGAATAAATGCAGTCACAGTTCTGTAGAAGGGGAACAACAGAGATTTTTTAAGTGCCCCTATAAAAGAACAAGTGGAATGAACTGGCCTGTCATTCTGCCAGTGATCATTACTGTCACTTGTTTGACTTGATGGTGCTTGAGGGGATTTGTAAGCGCTTTGAAATGTTCACTATGTATGCAGTGAAAAATTAAGCTCCAGGATTTACAGCCGTGACCGCGGGGAGGGAGCACCCTCAGTGTCCCCGTGGGGAGAACGTCAGTGATGGAGTGTTGGGCCCCTTTTCTTCTGGCAGATGAATGTCAGTCCCTAGCCAAGGCAGAGTAAGGCAAACTGGTAAAATCAAATCTCCAGGGAGATGACACGGGCCTGGGTGCTGTCAGGGAGTGAGGGAGCAGTCAGATGGGATTAGAGAGTAGCCGGTCTAGAGGGCTGAGAGAAGGGATGGAGGGGGGAATACAGGGGCCTCCTTCCTCCCATTTCAGTCTGGTTTAGCTCAGTGGGAGATCCCAGAATGTGTTTGAAGGGAGTCCAAGCTGCTCCTCGTGCCATTAGAGATGCTACTCCACCCAAGGACAGGTGGGGAGGTGGCCAAATTCACAAGAGAAAAGCAGTGTCCTCTGCCCTGCCCAACCCTCCCTCTCCCCTTTTTACTCATCCCTCTCCTTCCCCCATGGGCCAATCTTGGGGCACAAGGTGAGTGCACAGGGGGTTCAAAGTATGGAGCCAAGGGAGAGTCCACTTGTGTGAGCTGAGCTGGTGTGGCCTCTTGGGTGGGAAGCCACACAGTGAAACCCCCCTGGCTTTACTATACCTGTTTCTTGGAACTAATAATATCTACCTGCTATGTTGTGCTTTGCCACTTCAAAGCATTATGCAAACATTAAGTAATGCCTGGATGATTAATTATAATTAACGAGAAGGCAGCTATTCTACTGGGATGTCAGTCCAGAACCTTTCACGCACACTAACTTCGTTGGAAATGAGAAATAAGGCATGGTGATGGCACCCTCCCCAAGCCATGTCCTGCCCCAGATAGCACTGTCATCTGCTCCCTCCCGTGAGTCAGTAGCCCGGGGCTTTCTGGTCCTCGGGGTGCAAAGGCAGAAATCACATGTAGTTGCTGACAGAAGCTTTTAGTGGTTTAAAGCCCCAGTGAAGCTGCTGGAATCTGCACAGGAGTTCAGCTGTCACTCTGGGCTGTGTCTGATGTCTCTTTCATTGCCTGACCTTCTTGCTGTTCAACTTCCATGGCTGTCAGCTGGCTGCCAGTCCTGGCAGGGGCAGGTAGGGGTTTCTTTCCATTAGGTTCCTGGCCATGGCTGTCATGTTTCAAGGATGGGAAACGGGTGGTGGGACATGCAAAGGCTCCATGGTGCCCAATAAAAACAATCCAAATGGGCACTTGGGAGATGCAGGTTTGTTTTATACCACACTCAGCTCCTCTGTTTATATTGAAAGTTACTGTTCTTACCAGCAGTGATGGGAGCACGGTGAAATCGTTATCCCCTGACACCAACAGTATATACAAATGTATTTGGGGAGAGCTCTAGGCAAGCTCATACAAGGGCCAAAGAGGAGAAATATTGCCTCTATTTTAAAGAGAAAGTTTTGGGACACTGAGTTATTAAGACCAGTATTTTTGGAAGAGCTCTGTACTCACAGCAGGAACAGATTAAAAAAAAAAAAAAATAAAAGCTTAGGGGTTTTTTTCAGAGGTATTTGAAAACAATCAGTCTGAAAAGTAGATAATGGCAAGTTATTTTGTCATTTTACCAGTGGTTAAAATTCAACCTCTATCATTCTGACGGAAGCTCTTCATTTGAAAAGTGATTCCTGGCCAGCATGATGTCTCTTCCTTGGTCCCCAGTTTTGGCTACCTGCTGTCTGTTACCAGCAAGCAGGGACAGGAGTTGCAGGTGGCTTTTTGGGCAGTTCTTTTGCTGTGGCATCTTTTCAAACTCATCTACACACAATTCTATATTCCTACAGTTTTGTTGCTTGGATGGATAAAACTTTTCAACCTTCTCTCTAGAAAGTGACAGTTGCTTCCATAGAAGCTGCTAAAAGGCATGGAAATAAGCTATAATAGCATAAGCATATTTTACACTGGAATAGCTGCATCTAACCTAGAGAATTAATGTTATTTCACTAGTCTGGTTCAGAAACAAGCAGAAAGTTACCCGTACAGAACTGGAGGGCAGCCGATCTCTTGAGTGTGTGCTGCAGTATTCAGAAGGAATGCTGTCCCTCTTTTGATGCTGAAGGTTGTGCCGAAGTCGTCCCTGTGCACAGACTTCTGTCAGCTCTTGATGCATCACCAGGTGCCTTTATGGAAATCGCGGTCCCCCCAGAATCCAGTGGTAGGATGGATAAAAAGAAGGAAGACTCAACTCGTTTTCAGCCCTATCACCTGCTATGTTTGGTTTCTGTCTGATCTCAGCCCCTTCTGGCAATCCCCGAAGCACAAGCAGTTTCTCCCTCATCCATTTGATCTGACAAAAATGAGAGACATCTGAACGGGCCGTGCCCTGGCACTGAGTCATAGGAAGCGTTGGGGCACTGCAAGGCAGAAGTGCTGATGATTTCAGTGCTAACAGCAGCCCTGTCTTCTCCACCTCTCCGGACACCTGTCTGGGGCACATCTGGAGGGTAGAACAGGTAGTTCATGGGCCGTGGTATCCACATTACATGGTGGCACTGGAGTACCAAACTCAGTGTTCACTGCACCCTTCATCTACCTGTCTGCCTGCCGTCCACTGAGTTCCTCTTCTGTACTGAGCCTGGAACAGGAGAGACCTGTAAGCATACAGGCTGCTTTTTGGGGTGTTTCTGGGGCAGACACAAGCTGATCTATGAGCCAGACAAAAGTGAGGTGGCTGCATTATTTTACAAACTTTGCCTTTCACCAGGGTTTGGTGTAGGTGCTGGGGCCACATGGTTCCCTGTTCAGAGCTGATTATCCTCCAACCACGTCAATAAACAGGCAGAAAGAGCAAGCATCTGCCTACAAAGCTCCAAATACATGTTTCCATGCGTAGACAGCAATTGGCAACAAGAGGGGAAAATAAGTTGATTTTATCCTCAAAAGAATGCTGAAAGTAGGCATGTGAGACATCTTCCATAGTTTTCTGTTCACCCTGGCTGGACCTTAGCAGTATCCATTTCTTCCGTGGTGTATCTGCTGTCTGCACAGGCTGTAAGATCTTTAGTACAGGAATGATGCCTCCTCCCTGTGTTTGCAGGCATTGCCTATTGCCTTGGGAGGAGTCCTTGTCTGGGGAACAAGTGAAGACAATAGCCAATTCTGTAGAATAAATATTTCCTTCTAGTCCCTGCTGAGTGCCAGAGTTTGCACACTGTACCCCTTACTGGGAAAAGAGCACTACGTGACTGATCCCCCTGTTCCTCAGCCCATGCAGGTGGTGCTTCATCCAGCACAGAGCAAATGCCCTCACCGTGGGTGGGTGCCTGTGTCCAGGCCCTGCCCTCACCAGCCCTTTCAGAAAATTTTCTCAATGGGACACCAAAACAGATTGGGGGTTTCTCTTGTGGGGTCTGGTGAGGCCTCTCTCCAGAACATCCTCAGTCCTGCAGTCTGTTCCCGGCTGGAGCTCCAGCCCAGGACCCTGTTCTTGCCTGTGCGTAGCAGGAATCTTCTAGCCTAGGGTTATCCATCACCACTGCCTCTACAGCTCCTCTGATTGCCATGGTTGTCACTCTTGAAGGGAAAAGAGCCCTTGACACCGGCTCAGGAGAGACTTGCATATAGCTGGATTTTTTGGATTGGCACCCGGTGCTTTTGCCATGTTCCCTTTGCTTGCAAATTATTTGATATCATTTTAATTCTGAGCCGAATTAGAGCAGTGCACAGGTTGCCATAGCAACCATTTCCTTGTGCCTTTTGGTCTGACTCATTGCAGACAATTACTCTTGTGCTCCAGGATTCACAGATGTGATAGGAGAAGAATCATGTGCTGGGCTTTCAACTTTTTTTGCTTTTAATTTCCTTCTCAGCCTCTCTCCCTTTAACTCCTACATAACCAGCATCAGCAGGGACCTGTATCTCTGCCCAGGGCCATGTGGCCCCAGGGGAGCACATTGCAAGTGGAGTATGTGTAGATGCACACTGTGTGAGGGGACTTGTGCATACATGTGTGTATTTATATACATAAACAGTTTCTCTGCAGTGTGTGGCTTGGATACCTGTCTGCATGTCTGATTAGGGACGTGCAAATATATTTATACCCATGGAGAGATTTGCACTTATTCCTGTCTCTGGTGGGGCTACGTGCTCCCACGTGTTTTCTGTGTGTACACGTGGATATGGACATGATTAATCCCTGTGGACATGGAATTTTACCCACTCTTCAGGGTCAGCATAAACTGAGTATTTAGAGGGACTGACAAAGTGCGAGGGGCACAAACAGTCCAGGACCTTCCATTTGGAGCTGCGTGGAGATCCGAATGTCAGGCAAGTGGCACTGACACCTCTGACCAAACAGGGTCCAAACCTAAATCCCTGTGTGAATTCAAGGACAGTACATTACCTTGCTCACAGCCCCAACACCCCATGTCTGTGCATCTGAAGTCCATGGAGTAAAGCAGAGTTGTCCGTGCAAGGACTGCAGCCTTAGCGCAGCTATAATCGATGTCATGAGCTGTATTAGGACCTGCAGTTCAGCAGAGGAGCAAAGTCACGTGAGAAGATGCTGGAAAGGATCACACAAGCATATGTGATCATAAATATGAACATAAGCAGTCTGTAGATGTAAGGATGAAGGTGGCAAATATCACAGCAGAGGAGGTTATAAGAAATGTCTGGTAAGATGGTTTAGCTGAAGTTCAGCCAAGGCACAAGCAGGCAAGTTTTGCAGGGTGAGAACCACAGAAACTTAGCAGATCTGAGTACAGCTCCAGTCTACGCCTAAGATACATTCTTTTCACCACCAAACTCAACCTGAATTCTTCTTCTGCCCTACCTATCACCTCAGGCACACATCTCCCCATAATAAGCCTATATAACAGGACTCTGACTGCCATCTCTTTCCCTTCACAAAACCTTTTTCTTCTCTTCCTTTCCCTCACTGGAATGCGGAAACCCCACTCATAGGATCACAGGATAATTCTGGTCAGAAGCCACCTCTGATGGTCTTTCTAGCCACCCTTCTGCAGGGTCAACTGTGAAGCCCAGATCATTTGCTTAGAGCTTTATCACATGAAGAGTCCCAGAAATATTTCGTGTTCCTCCCTAGTGCTCTTGCCCTCTGCTCTCCCTGGCTGTACCATGCCAAGGCTGTACTGATGGCCATTCCCTTTCTCCTTGTCCTTGTTCTGTGTGAGGACTATCAGCAACTCTTCATTGCCCACTGGGAGCTGTGGAAGGGCTGAAGGCAGGGTGGTTTGCAGTGTGTATGGGCCCAGTGTTGGACGCTGAGGTGCAGAGGATGTGAGAGGAGAGGAAAGAGTGGAAGGGAGGCGTCCTGCTTCTGCATATGGGAGAGCCCTTGCCTGGAAGCCTTGGGGACTAGCAGGCTTTCCCAAGGCAGTGCAGAGGAAGGGAAGAGAGGTTGTGTGTGCAGGATATAGGCGAGGTGTGGACTACACTGCTGCCCAGAGTGTGTGGAGGGTGTTCTGCTGTTGGCACTCAGCCCTGCTTTCACAGGCAGCAGTGCAAAGTCTGGAGTGCGGGGAGGGAGCAGTTCAGCTTTTGGGTACAGTGTGAAGCCCCCATTTCTGTAAAGAGCCCAATTCGCTTGCCCTCCATCTGTCTGCCACCACAGGCAACTGCTTAGGCTGCTTAAGCTGGCTCTGCAGAGAGCCCGTTTGGAATGGAAAAAGAACAGACAGCAAAGAAGATTGCCTTGGCTTGCCTTGCCCCTGCCCTGCCTTGCCCTGCCCTGCCCCCTTCTAGGGGTCAGGAAATGTAGGGATAAAGTGAGGATTGCTTACAAATCAAGCCAAGTTAGACCTTGCAGAGCAGGTTAAAACAAAGAGCAGAAAATCCCTCACCTATTTCAAAAGGAATAAAAAAAAAAAAAAAAAAGAAGAATTAGGGCAACTTCTAGGCAATAAGAGTGCAGTTGAGATCAAGGAGTCTACAGCTTGAGACAAAACCAAAGAGACCTCTGTGCCCAAGTTATTGATAAAGGCAGAAATGTCACCCTTGGGGAAAATAACAGGCTGACTACCATGAATAAGCACCTCAAGCTGCTTAGTGCACTCACAGTGCTGGGCCTGGGTGCTCTCTGGCCCTGGGAGCGCTGGCACGTGGAAACACAGACTTACAGCAGAGGGCTTTTTTCAACTCTTCCCACAGTGGTGACTCCAAGCAGCCTGGAAAAGTGAAAATTCAGCAGTTAGGATTAAGGAAGGGCGAGAAATAAGTTTGTCAGGCCTTTAAGTGGGACCTCTGGAATGTTTGTAGCACTTTAGGGGAGATCTTTAAGGAAATTATAATTATTACCAAGCAGTTAGGGGAAAAGGGAGTCAGGCAATATGAGGCTATCAGTGCTGGATCACACCAGACTAACCCAATAGCTTTATTTCAGATGATTGTTTTCATGGAAGGCAAAAGACATTTCAAAGGCCTCATCTCTGTATTTCACTAAAGCACTTGATACAGTGCTACGTAAGAAACAATTAGCTAAACTGGAGAAGATAAGAAAGGCAGAGGAGTTGTGAGGGGCAGGGAGGGAAAAGTTAATCTGGGAAGACAGCAGCAGCAAGATCACCTATCAAAGTCTAGCAAAAAGGTTACCTGTTACACTCCCTTGTGCTCGCCCATGGGATTAGCCTTTATTAATATTAACCTGAGACCCTATAGCTATAGATAGTGAGGAAGTACCCTGATAATTCAACACTAGAAGGCATTGCTAGTGCAGGGAAGGACCAGAATATCATAGAGAAAGCCTTATTTGACCTTGGCAGGAGTACCAGAAACAGAATGAATTTCAGTAGCGACAGACAAGGTCATATGCTTGACAACTAAAAATAGAAATCTTCTGTAAGCTGGGAACTCTGTGAGGTCTGGCAGAGAGCACAGCAAGCAGGACTAGAGGCAGTCCGTGTCTTCTGGGAACTGTTAGGCCAATTTTGCCAAGACTCAGTGAGGATCCTCAGTCTAAGCTGTATTGCTCCCTGCTGTCCACATAAAATTCATGGAACCTTTTTATCATCTGCCAAGATGTGTCCTGAGATTCTTGCTGAAAGGCATCTGGGTAGACTCATTAGGTAAACATATCCTGAGAAAACTCAGGAAAAAAATGCTGGGATGGTGTGGTGGCGTGATCAAGAGTGAGAAGTGTGATGCAGTTGTGGACAAAGCAAATGCTGTTCTAGAAAGTACTTAGGGAAGTTTTCCCCATGGGTAAATGCATTGGCGCTCCTACCCAAAGTTGTGTGAGACCTCTCCTCTAGTTTGTGTTACAGCTTTGGTCAAAGGAATACAAGCTGACACAGGAACAGACAGGATGAAAAGATGATGCAAGGAAAGGGAAGTCTGACTTTGTGAGAGGAACCTGGGAGCACCCAGCTTGTTTAACCACATGCAACGAAGCCACAGTGGATAGGATTGCTGTAATAAATGCATCTGGGAGGAAACATTAAAACTAAAGTACATGGTTGTATGGTGATAGTGTAGTACAGATGGGCAATGAAGATCTTTAGGGTGGAAAATTAGAAGAGGGTTTCTATCTGTTAGGGTAATGCATCTTTACCCAGAAACTGAGGTAAAAAGACAAATGGGTTTAAGCTGGGGCTTGAGAAGTCTGTAAGAAGGAAGTGGTGCCTTAAATAGAAATAGCTGATTCCCTGTTAGTCTGCCGTCCCTTCTCCATCACCAGGGAACAGCTGAGGTCCCTGGTCTCACCATGCCACAGTACAATAATCAGCAACGAACAAGGTGCAGGATGGTCACTCAGGGAACTCCCTGAGTGCAGCATTCCCTTTGGGCACAAGGCTGGGCATTCTTACCATATAGTTCACACACTCTATGATTTTAATCATGACTGAATAAAAGTATGTTTGTTAATGCAGCTGAAATCCCCAGCACAGCACCTGGAAGGCCAGAACGTAGGGCTGATCTAAACCCTTCTCTCAGCCTTTGACAGTGTGGCAGTTTCTCTTGACTGATTTAGGTATTGCAAATATTAGAGAATTGTGAGTAGAGAAACCCCTGCTTATGATAACAAGCCCTTAAAAAGCAGATGGGGATGTGGGGGCTGGTGTGTTTTGTGGCAGCTGAGAAGTGACAGTTGAGCAGAGGAGAGAAGGGAGAATCTGAAAAGCAGCTGGTCAGAGGCACTCACTGAAAAGGAATGATCAGTCACAAGAGGATGAAAACAAGGGGGAGAGAGAAAGAATAACTGGGGAATCAAAGACATGTGTGTCCAGTGGGAGAGATGTGAAAAATAACCGTATAGGCCCTGAGTGGATGAAAAAAGTGGAGAATGCTAGAAGGGGACCATCCTCTTAAATAAAGGGCTAGATTTTCTCTTGCTAAGAATTGCATAAATCTGGAGGCTCTTGTATAAAATGCAGTGAATTTTTACTACTATAAAGGTGGCTGTGAGTGGGATCAGAACCAGTTACCCATAATCTGGCTTCCTCAAAATTACTAGTTAGGGGTTTGCCCTAGTATTTCCATATGACTCCATCTTTAAAGTAGGAACAATGTTCACACAGCCTAGTGAGTGTGCTGTCAGATATTGGTGGGGAGGAGTAGGGAAAGGTAATATTTATTATTTTATGGCAAAATCATGTAGTATCTACAGTACAGAGCACAGATATTCATAGACGAGAAGAATACTTCTAAAAGGAGGAGGAAAAACTGGAAACAGTGTGACAAGAGGCTACAGTGTTGTTCCAGAGGTGAGGAAATGCTTTACAGGCAAAAGACTTAGTGAACTCGATCTGCTTACTTTATCTAAAAGAGGACTAAGAGATGACTGGATTTACAATGCCTTCATGGGGAGAGGTGCTGGTTACTGAAGGTTTATTTTTTTAATCTAGGGGAGAGAAGCATAACAAAAACTGTGATGGGAAACCAAATAAATTCAAATTAGTTAGTAAGCATGAATGCTAACAGTGAGCATGAATAATTACTGTAGTAAAGTACAAAGAGAAACGGGATTTTTCCCTTTCTTGAATGTTTTTTAAATCAAAGGTAGATGCCTTTCTGGAAGATTCGAGTTAGCTGCATGTAAACACTCACTGTTGGTCTTTCTACAGGATAACTTCTTTAATTTCTGTTTCATAAGCTAAACAGATTGAGCTTTTTAAGCCTTTCACAGGAAGGCATTTTCTGCCACCCTCAAATAATGTTTGTGGTTCTTTTCCACACAATTTCCAAGTAGCGTGCAATACGCAGAAGGTCAGACTGGATGATCTAAAGTCCCTTCTGGCCTTTATATTCTCTGAATCTCTGCCTCTGTGAATTCATTAATGTTTGCAAGCTCCCAGAGAGCTGCCAAAGGCAAGCACTATAGAAATGCAAAGCATTGTAGTTTCTCTGCATATTTCCCCTGAGCTTTATGCAGAGCTGGTTGAATATCGCAGGGTATGGTCTGTGCGTGTTGCCTCAAATGAAATAACCTGCATTCCTCGCTCCTTCGGCGCCCTTTGCGACTTGATTTTCCGTGGCTGTTGTAACAAACAAGTTTATTCCCGAGTTAGGACACAGAAAAGGCAAATGTGAAGGGGCAACTCTCTACTTGGAGCCCCGAGCAGAGAGCGGCACGTTGTTGTCCTGGCCCAGCAGGTCCGTGCAAGGCAGAGTTATTCTTAGCTTGGCTTTCTCCTTGGCTCCAGGTGCCCTGCTCATGGCCTCTTGCCTGGCTGCAGCATAGCATAACCGTGGCAAGGAGACATCTGGCCCCTGCTGGTTGCTTTTCCCCCTGTCCTCTACAGGGAGAAAAGCTGTGGGTGTGCTGCCTTGTCCCCAGATTTGCAGGGCTCCTACAGATGGGAAGAGCTCTCCGAAATAACGCGGGAAATTTTTATTTACTTGGGCTTCATTCTGTAACCGTCCTCATTGAGGAATGCTTATTCTTTTTGTTTGTATTGTTCTTGGAGGGAGGGCTTTTTTGGTCCTCAGAAATCCCATTCTAGGACTTGCACTTACCTGATCAGAGGATAGAAGCTGACCCTCTGACCTGTTCTTCCAATCAGAGCTGGCAAACGTTCCTCAAGCCAGCACAGCAGGCTGCTGATGAACAAGATACTGAAGAGGAATTCTATTTTATAAATTTTATATGTTATATATACATAATTACATGGTTATATATGGGGTTATATGTGTGCATGAGTAGATACGTAAGCAGGACAAATACATTTGCCAATATAAAATAATAATCAAATTATAATAATCGGATTGCAGAAAATTACAGCCTGCTCCCAGATAGTTCATGAACTGAAAAAGCCTGGAGTCATCAGATGAGTGTGTTGGCTTTCATTTTTTTCTGCTCTGTGTTTCTGGTATCATATGAACTGCTTAGTAGTATCTGTGTGCACTCCTCTACCTACATGGCAAAATTAGATTAAACTATGTGTCATAGACACCATACTATTAAACAGTAATGGTTCTCCTGCAGCACATACCTTTTTAGCAGCACAGATGCTTCAGCTCCTATCAGATTAAGAGTACCTGGGTTCTGTTCCCAGTTTCTCTCTGAAGATCAGCCTGAGACTGACAGGGTGACTTGAGTATGGCAGTGTGAGTACGGTGGCACAAGGGTTTGCTTGTGGTGGGGCTTAACAGCTTTTGTGGTTCCACTTGCGTCAGGATGAGCTTTTTCTCGCAGGATGAGAATGTGATGAACTGTGTATGCTTAGCACTGAAAGTGGCAAAGTGGGGAATTTAAACTTCTTAGCTGTGTATGATAGACCAAGCCAGTGAACAGCTGGTGGAGAGACTCTTTTAGCTCTAGGGGTGACAGCTTGTGTACTTGGGGTGCAATAGGATTAGACTGCAATTTCCATCCGTTTCAAAATAACCTTGCTCAAGAGGGTCAGGAATCTGGAGATGTAGGAAGCCATAGCTCACTATTTGTTACATTATGTTCTAATTAAAAAAAAAAAAAAAAAAGCTTTTGGAATCAAATTTGACCTGAATATAACTCCATTGGCTTCTGCGTTCTTACACTAGGGATTAATTTGGCCCTTTCTACTTTTATGTAATGAGCTGATTGCCACAGTATCTTATCCTTGTTACACAATCACCCTTGTCTGGCTGTGTCCCTGGAGCACTGTGTGTGTGTGTGTTTCTAGATTTAGGGTCTCACCTTGACTGTGAGCCTAGTCCTAGAGCCTCACCCTGACTTACACTGATACACCCTGTGTGTGTGTGTGCGTGTTCATTCCAAGTTCCAACGCTGTGCACAAACCAGTGTGCATGTGTGGGACTCGAGGGGCTTCCTCGTGTGGCTGGCCGTACCCCTCTGGTGTTTGCTTTTGCAGGGGGCAAGGAGAGAGGGAATTTTATTATCAGAGATCTCATTTAAACAAGGAGGAGCATAGGAAAATACATTCTTTATTATTATTCTGTAACAACAAGCCAGAAATATAATATACCTTTAAAAATTTTCTGTCTCATGCCAAAGAAACCTCCATTCAATCATTTTAGAAAATCTTGTCGCTCTCCCTCAAACGGTAACAAAAAAGAAAAAGGAATTACAAGTGCCATCTGTTCCCTGCAAGAAATGTGCCTGTGCCACAGGTGGGTGTGTGGGGAAGGGGAGTGGTGGGGGGAGCAGAAGGGGTGTTTCTGGTGGCCCTGCCTGCCCCTAGATCGCCCTGGCACCTGGACCTGCCTGCCCCAGAATACCATTTCCTGAGTGCAGGCACCTGCCTGCACCAAAGGGTGCATTCGGGGGGTCTCCCCCCTGTCTAGCCATGCCTGTAGGGATAACAGGAGCCCCTGTCTCCACACACCAAAGGAACCCATTGGCTGAGCACACAAGGAGCGCTGGGTCTCGTTCTGTATCCAACATCCCACAGGAGAGCTTTGTTTCGGACCATGCTAAATACCGTGTTCCCTAGTGTGCCTGTGGACAGTGCAGCAGCTCAGTCACACCGGGGCAGCCTGTTTTCCAGGTGTGCTAGGGGAGGGAAGGAAGAGCCTGTTTGCAAACAGTGGCATGAAGAGGGCATTTCCCAGTGAACCCAGTTGCTCTGCTCTGCATGTGAGAGGTCCTCATCCTTCCAAGCACAGTATTTGCTTTCCAGTGGGACTCCCCATAGCAGCCAGCATTCATATTTCTCAGCAACACTCAGTTCTCTCCTTTCCTGGGTGGGTTTCTAAACATAGCAGTCCCATGTCTAGAGTTGAGATAAATCCAGACTTTCTGCTGTATAAATTAAAACGAAAAAGGAAAGGATGGGCAAGGTCATCACCGGCCCCACAACACAAGATATAGAAAATATTATTAGCAACAAAGAAAAATTGGTCAGGGCTGGAGGAAGTCACAGAGAAGGTGCAGGGAAAGGAGGATTTCAACCCCTCAACCCCTGCAGTGTACCCTGCCTTTCTCCCATTCATTTTACGTCTAGTCTATTCCCTTAAAAACAGTCTCTCACTCTCTTGCTCACTCACACACACACATACACACACACACATATATAGATCCCATTTGTTTTGTGCAATATTTCACCATTATTTGATGCAAGTAAAATATAGATCTATAAATATACCACTCTGACTCAAGTCCCATTTCAAGTATGATTGCAGAGTCCAGTATGGAAAAGGGAGAAGTTCCCCTGAGAGGGACATTGGGGAGAGGTTTGGATTCAGCAGGCAGAGGTTAGTCCTGGCTTGCTGGGAATGTGGAGCAGCAGTGACACGCATGTGGAGTCTGCAGTGCACCAGTTCAGCCCTTTAGAACGGGCTATACTTGGAGCAGATGGGTTGGTTGGAGTGGCTATACAGTGTATGGGGTGAGAGTCCTTTCTTCTCATGTCTTGCCAGCCCTGCTCCTCCTCTTCCTCTTCCTCACAAGCAGTGTGCTGGGAGCAGTGTGTGCACACTTGTGGGTGGACTGCTTCTCCCAGTTGTTCCTCTGTGGCAGCCTTGTCTTCTGCTTCCTGAAGAATATCCTCCCCCATCCCATGCATCTCTGTGTCGAAGGGAAGTCATGCTTAAACAGTCCAGAGTATCCTGTCTCCTTGCCTCTGGTCACCCTGGGTAGACCAGGAGGGATTTTGCCACTCCAGGCTTTGATTAAAGATGTTGTGTGCCCGTGGGTCAGTACAACCACCTGTCTGGGACCAGAAGGGCATGAGGAGTCAGTGTGCACTGCTTCCACAGGGATCTGGTCACAGCGAGCAGGAGGGCTGTGAGATGTCCGAAGGCATCGGGATTCAGATGGAGCAGGTGGAAGAGGTGATGTGCCCTGGCAGGGTCCACCTGCAGTGCATGCTGGGCTCTTAACACAGGTTGCCAGCGAAACACCCTGCAAAGCTGGGCTGGCTGCCAGCTTGTTTCCTGATGGCAGGGATCACACCATCCACAGGCACTGTGGATGCACGACCTCCGGTGTCATCTTCCTCGCCCAGGAATACCCACTGTGACGGGTTAGAGCAGGTTACCATGGCAATGTGCACTCTCCCCTGGAGACAGCATTTTATCCCACTTCCAGTGATACAAAATGAGTCCTTATGTCGAGTTCCTTTCATTTTTTTCCCCTCTTGCTTTTTTTTTTTTTTCCCCCCCTGTCAGGTCAGAATGAGCAAAGACTAATAGGAGGCACTGCAGTCTGAGGGCTTTAAAGTCTGGCTGGGGGAAGTCACCCTACGTGACAGTGGCAGTGTGCGCAGTTGTGTGTGTGGGCACGCTTGTGTACAGCTGTGGATGGCGTCAAACACACCGGTGATGGTGAAGGGAGTGTTTGTGGGCTGTGCTGCCTTCCGTGCCAGACCCTTCCTGGGCTCTCCCTATGTCTGCCACGCTGTGGTCCAGGTTTCAGCCTTCAGCTCAAGATCCCCCAAAATCGTGCCCACTCTTCTCAGTCACCTCAGCTGCATCACCCTGCTCCACACACCATGCTGGCCCCTCTGCCAGCCACGCCAGTTGTGTGACTTCTCCCCCTGACACCTTTCCCCAGGCTCACACTACTCAGCGTGGCTTACGCTGCTGAGGCTGGGAAGCCACCTCCTCCTCTAGTCTTTCCTGATGACCCAGTTCTACTCTGCCAGCCAAACATTTCTAAATGGAGACTTCGTATCCTTACCCTCTCCGTTTATCAGAGAAAACATAAAACAGATAAGAAGAATACACCTTATTTTTTTTCATGCCGTGTACTTATTCCCACAGACTCATGCTGTAATCTCAATAACTTGGCCTCTCTCTGTCGTCTCCTGCCAGTTTCCACTGGCTCTGTGCTAGGGCTGGGATGTTTCTGTTAGCTCCTCAGTGGCGGTGTGCATGTCTTTTGTCTGAAGCAGAAGGCGATATGCACTGCCGTGATCATGGTAAGGTAAAGTGGCTGGATGTGTTCAACACACAGAGGGCAGATCAGCATGGGCATGTGTGGCTCTGCACGTGCAGGTGGGGTGCCTGGATGTCTGGAACTGGGGCTGGCTGTGTGTGTGTGTTGGGATCAGAATGAGTCAGTGTGTGTGTGTACAGGAGGGTGACTCCGTGTCTGTGCACCTGTAGGAGATGACGTGTGTGTCAGCTCACAGATTTGGACTTGGCCAGGAGCAAAAAGAGGGACGCTGTGCTCCTGGCAGTGTGTTACAGGTTATCTTGCCACCTTTAAAAATGAGAAGAGAACTCTCCCACTGACTGTTGTCCTACCCTGGGGACCTTCCCTCCCTTCTGGTGTAAGGAGCACTGACTTGTAGGTAGACAGCAACTTACTGTCACACAACAGCAGTGACCCTAACAGTGAGGCATGGACACTTCTGGTGTCCTGCTTCCCACATAAGCTTTCCCAGAGCTGCTCTCAGTGTGCAGAGAACTCTTGACAGGATACAGGACGACTCAGGACCAAAGCTGAGAGAACAACACAGGTTCCCAGAATGTGCCAGCTGCCTTTGCAGCAGGCATGTGAGGGAAGCTCTGTGCGAGGGCATGAGGCACAGCAAGCACTCAAGGTCTGACTCTACTTTATTTTGTCTGGGAGGCCCCAAGAGTGAAAGGGCACAAAATGGGCCTGGGGCAGAGGAAAAGAAATTGAGCCAGGTGCCCTGACCCCCCAGAAGCATGTTGCACTACTTGGGTGAGTGGAGCAATAGCACAGTCTGTCTCTCTGTCTGGGAAGATGTATTTTGGGAGGACCCCATGCTTGACTGCTCTCAGGTACCTTTTTTCATCGCTGTCCCTTCCTTCCTAGAAGAGTCTCACGCCACAGAGGAGATTTGTTTTTGTTCTTCATGTTCACCTTCCGTGTCACCCATGAGCGGCTGCCTCTTCTTCAGCTCCCGGTGGTACTTGGCCATGAGGGAGGCATAGATGCAGCCATAAGCAGCTGCCACCACCATCATGATGCAAACGATGCCGCACACCACCCCTGCAATGATCACAGTGCCAATGGCCCGGCGCACGCTTACAGGCCTATATCGCTGTTTCTGAGGGCATCCCACACTGGGCTCCACTTCTGTTTCTGGGGCTGATTTAGATTTGGAAGGAGCTGGGCTTCCTTTAGTGCAGGGTGGGCCAGTATTGTCCAGCACTGTAGAGCTGTTCTCATCATCCAGCTGGGAGCAGTAGTTAAACATCTCCATGGGTACCATTCGCATATCCTTCCCTTTCAGCTCCTTGGGCAGGGTACATGCCAGCTGGTCAATTTTCCCACCTGTTCCAATAGAGATAACAGGAGTGAGTCACAGCTTCATCCTGTGACAGTGGTAGCAGAGATAGATCCTGAGGTCGGGTGAGTTCATGGGCCCCCGTTCATATCTGCTGAGTATTTTCCCTGCAGAAGTTTCAACCATGTCAGCTGGCTGATACGATTCTGCCTAGGCTGGATTCCACACTAGAGCTCATGGTGCATGATATGTGCATAGACATCTTTCAGGCCAAGACACGAGAACCCTCTGAAACCATTTATTAAGTCAGCCCCATATTGTTTAGTGAGTTATGTAAGTGTCAGTAGAACCGTTTTATAAAAGGAGAAATAAAAGCAAAAAGACAGGACCAGGCTGTACCTTCTCAAAATAACAACAGATACATGGTCCCATCTTCTAACAACAAATCCATCTCTGTGAAAATAATGACATATGATGAAGCAAATGCCTGAGTGAGTTTGGGCAATTTGTTTGGAGGGGGAGGAAAAAAGCAAAGTTACCTCTGTGTGCTTTCCATTGACATATCGTGTGATATGGGAGTGAAGAAAGAAAACAAACCAAAGATGAAGAAAAAGAGGACAGTGGCACTTGTATGCTTGTTTGATTCTGCTCACACAAACGCATATTTCAGACTGCAGTGTAGCCATAGGCAGAGATAATCTTCTTGCAGCATGGCTGTGATCAGCAGGGATGTGACAGCTGACTGTTGCTATCCGCATGATTTGAGACCCTTTCCTACTCACTGGCTCCAGTAACAGAAGGTCAGGCCTTCAATCGTCATTCCTGTAAAATGTGCCATCTTTCTTTGAGTTGCAGCTCCTAAAAATATGTCATCCCATCAGCATTCCCCATAAGTGATATCTACCTTTCCAGCCTTCTGTGTTTCAAGGAAAAGCTGGAAATGCAAACTTGTCAAAAACTGCTTGCTTTAAAATGATGATTTTATAGCTAGCCTGACTTGGGGCCTGGCTTGTAAATTTGAGCTTTAAGTTTGGGTTTGCCAGTATTAGTTGGAGTGTTTTTCCTGTGGCACCTTTGCCTATGGTTCTTTTGTTGGCAGAAAACCTGATGCTTTACAGCCAAATCTGACTTTTTGTTCCCTTGGCTTAAGAAAGAGAATGGGATGGTTATTTTCAAGTGTGAAAAGCATTTCTTCTCTTTAGGCAGAAAGGGTGAGGTGAACTCATAATCCTAAAATTTTGATGTTACTTGGGGAAAGTTCTTTCTTCTCCTAGTGTTAAAAAAAAAAAAGAGGAAAAAAAAAAAGGGGGTGGTAATTGTTCAGAATAGAAACAAAACAAGGAAATAGGAGTTCTGGGGCTGCAGAGGACTCCCCAGCCTGGCAGTGTTGTCGTTCAAGTGTGCAGTGGCACCAAACTGTAGCATGGTCCTCATGCTCTTTGGTTAAGGTGTGTCCTTCAGGTCAACCTGACCTGACAGATGTATCTGCTCATGTTTCTCCCCTGCCTTTGTTTGCCCTTCGGTGGAAGAGCAGCACTTCCGCACTTCCACTCCCGCAGCGCGAGCACCTACCTCGGTAGGAGAACCACTCCATCCAGTGCTTGAAGTCTCGGAGGTTGCAGTCACATTCCCAGGGGTTATCCCCAACTTGGAGTAGCTGCAGGCTGGTTAGCGGTTCGAAGGTCACCCTGTCCAGGCTCTGCAGGCGGTTGGACCTGAGAGAGAGGGAGCGGAGAGCAGGCAGGTCGTCAAAGATTCCCGAGGGGATCTGGGCCAGGCCGTTGATGGAGAGGTCCAGCTGACGCAGCAGGGCCGTGTGCTGTAACAGGTCCTTGTCCAAGGCCCGAATGCTGTTGTTCCTCAGCTGGAGCTCCGTGAGGTTCCCCAGGTCACTGAAGATGTTCTGAGGGAGCTGGTCCAAGAAGTTGTTAGATAGATCCAGCCTCTGTAGAGCGGAGAGGTTGGAAAACACTGCTCCTGGCAGGATGCTGAGTTTGTTGTTGAGAAAGAGGAAGGTCCTGGTGTTTGTGGGGATGTCTGAGGGAATAGAAGAGAGGCCCAAGCCACTACAGTCCACTTCCAGGTTGCCACTGTTACACTTGCAGGAGGAAGGACAAGCAAAGAAGGACTCAGCAGCACATAGTGACAGCCAACAGCCAAGCACTGGTGGGTGAAAAGCAGGGAAAAAAGAGTGCATGTATTAGAACAGAGCTTTCCCACCCTCACCCATCACCGCCTGGAGCACAGCTATGACCACAATACAACCCTCACAGCAGGACCCCTCGCTGCAATGCCCTGCAGTGTAATGAGTTTCCTCACAGCTACATCCCTTTACTGCTGGGCTGCACCCTCACAGCGTGACTTTCCCCTTAGCCTTTCTTTTTTATGAGCAAGTAAATATCCTTCCAGTTTCACAAAGAAGTTGGAACAGTGCATCCCAGAGGACTTTGCTGACAGATACTGGAGCACAGGTACCTGTCAGAGGAGAATGGAGCAGAGAGCAGTGGGAGGTGTCACCTCTGATAAAGGACAACTCTTTCTAAACAGTCAGGGTAGAGAGAGGAGGGACCAGTTTATATGTAAGAAGCTCAATTTTTTTTTTTAGGAATACACATGTTATTGAAAAGCTCTTAAGAGAAAGGAAAACGAAAACGAGCTACATCTCATTTGCTCTCCTGCAGCTTGAATTCTAAGATTTGTGATAGATCAGACTCAAGTGCTAAGTTAGCCTCTACATCAGGGTATCATTTGCTTTACCATATTCATAGTGTGTCATATGGGCCTTGTGTCCACTTCTAATGAATTAGATTACATTACAAAGGGATGACCAAGAAAGCTGTTCAAATGTAAGAAGAAGTCCCTGGACTGGACATCTGGAACTTGCCACTGCTCTCAAAACAGTTTCATGATCCTATAGCAATAGCCCCAGAAGTATCTTCTCTGACTAAAATTGCCCACAGCAATGGAATGAGGAAAAAAATTCCAGGTTGGTAACTGAAGAAAAGGGTGTTAGGAAAAGGGTTAGCATGTGCACCCTTTCTCCTGCAGTGTCTCAAAGTTAAGGTCAGACACTCCACAAATCTGCCTTTTTTTTTTTTAGAGCTGCTCTGGGTCACCATTCCAGACGTGGGTCCAGATCCTCTTAGTGCAATCAGGACACTTGTTACCAACCCTCCCTGGGTGCCAGTGGCTTCCAAGACTCTCATTTCGGTGACAAAGAAGCAATAGCAACAGGAAAGTGAGTTTTGTGCCTCCTGTAATTAGAGGAGTGGGAGTTATGTTTAAGCAGACTATGTAAAACATTTGCATCCTTCACTTAATTCCTTTCATGGAATTGAGATCACACAATGAATTCCACAATTCTTCAATGTGGGAAGCAAATTCAGCTCCCTCGCAGTTTTTAAGGTGACAAGTTTGAGTATTTGACTAAAACTGAAGCAGTCGGTATGTCATGACCTGTCCTCTCCCTTTCTCTCTTTCCTGCAGAGAAGGCAGTCGCTTAGGGGTCAGTAGAGTCTTTTTAGGGGTGAATGGTGGCTAAAGTGGATGCATTTATTGTCTAACCATTCTTTGCTAAACTGGAAATCAGTTTCTTTTGTCCTGCTTTTTTTTCCAAGAAACAACACTCAGGTGTTTTGCTTCTTAGCCCTAAAGGAATTGTGAAAGGACTGCCTGAAGAGAGGGAGCCAGTGGAGACACGAGCTCTGGAGTAACTCTCCCTGGAACAGTTCTGAAGTCAGCCGTGCTCTTCCTCTCTTCCCCTATGCCATCTCTAGAGCTCAGTCTGACCCATAGCCCAGTTTTTATATCGACTTGGCTTCTGTCATCAAGGTGCCTTCATACTCAAACCCTGTCATCCTGCATAGGGTGTTTTTTGAGTTCCCAGAGATCCTTGTGAGAACTGGCAGATTTGTGGACTGGTAGCCTAAGAAGTACCTATTTTGGATCCTAAGCTATATGACCTCATCAAGGACCAAGGGATAAGCGTTCAGAGAGAGTGTCCCAGCTCTTATTTTATCCATCTTTTGCAACCTTTCAAGAATTTTTTACTATCCTACAGTTGAGATCTCAGTTGTACATCAGCCCAGGCCATGCCAATATGTGTGACCTTTTAATGATAATCATGGATCCTTATGGTGAAATACAAGACAGACCTTTACCCTGAGCACCAGGGTTGGGTTGGGGTCCACAGCAGAGGTTGGGTGGTCCACAGCAGAGATTGCCATGAAAACAGATTGTTCCCTCTGGACTTGCAGTACAGGTAGTGACTGGCTGGCTGATATTTAATTCTGTTCAGAATACATCACAGCCTTGTTGTAAGAAGAGAATTAAAAGAATGGGAGCTAGAATGGGGAAGGGAGAGAGCCATGAGTCACTCAAGTGACCCCATCTTTTTCCTGGATACTTAACAAAAGCACGGTATTAATAATAGATTGACAGCTGTGATGATGAGATAACACTTAGCTGCTTTGTACACCAAGAAAGGCAAGAGCAGACCGTGTGTAATGCTATACAGGTGGCATTCTGCTCAGGGCTTATCTCTCAAAATGCCTGCCCGCCTCCGGCGCCGACTGGGTGGCTGTGGGGTTCCACCAGTATGTGCGCTGGCAGCGGCTGGTAGGAACAAAGTCTCAGGCAGCTGGCTGTGGTTATGTTCAGGAAATGGATTTATGCCAAGTTTCTGCAGCCATGTATGGGATATGCCAAAAATGTCTTGTTGTTACCCATACATTGCTATATGCTTTCGAAATATTTTACTAAAATCATACAGAGGAGAGAAAGCCTGATTTCATTTTCGTCTCCTTGCAAGAAGTGCATCACACTGGGATGTGAGCTGAGACCAAGGAACTGATCGCGCTGGTTAGGATGCAGCTCCACGGGAAAGAGAGGCAGGGAACCCATAGGCAGAACCTGGAGATGTCTTCCAGCCCTACGGTAGGATGAGTAATATGTGTTTTTGTGTTAGGGGACTATGAAGTTACTTTGTGGGGTGTTTGGTGACTCTAGTAGGTGGCAGAAAGCTGATGCAGGTATATCAGATTAAGTCAAGACTCAATAGCATTCATTATAAATAATTTAGATAGCAGTCTAGCCTGTGAGGATGGATTACAAAGATGCCTATTTTACGGAGAAGGAAATAATTCCTCCAGCTTCTTACAGAGGCAGCACCAAATTTGATCAGGAGGACTGGAACAAGGAAAACCACAGACTTACTTGGTGCCTGGGCATTCGGTAGTGATGGACAAACTCCAAGTGTTTCCTTTCCTTTGCTGTGGTCCCCAGGTGCTTCTCTGAGATCCAGGTACATTCCCAGAAGGCCACATCACCCTAGCAGTCTCTGCTTTGTGCTCAAAGGTACTGTAGCAGATGCCCCAGTCCACTGGGAATATGCACAGGCTGAATGCTTACAATTTAATTTGAAAGAGATCTTCTTTATTTACTCCTTGATTTTCACTACATGTGGCAGTGCCCAGTAGGAGAATTCTGCCTTCACATCCTGCATTCCCTACTAAAATCTGTTTTGAGTTCTGCTGTGAAGAGCTGGGAGCCTTGTTCAGCAGCCTATGTATAAACCCCTACCATAGAGAGGATCCTGCAGCTTACAGGATACTGATTTGAGAAATGCTTGGGGTGGATCTTTGTGTGATGGTATCTGTCATGCTGTTTCTCACCTGCCAGGCCCACTGGAATTCAGAGGCAATCATCACTCGCTGTCCCACTTTAAGCCCATATTCAGCTTTAGAATCTCACTCTCCCTCCCAGCTAGCCTGGCCTCTAAAGGAATCAGGAATTAGTTCAAACATCTCCATTCTTAGCTGTCCCTCTCCCGTATTCTTAACCCTGATGTGACCTATTTTCTTCCCACTCCCTTGACAAACAGGAATATCATACTGAGTACCTGAGTAGGCATTACTTACGACAAGCCTCTTGCCACCTCATGAGGAACCTGCTCCTCCACCGGTGGCCAGCAGTTGTAGGCAGCATCGTTGTCTTCTCCAGCTTGTCTTCACATCCAACAGCCAGCCTGGCACACAGCCCCAAAAGGAGAAGGAATGACCTTGCAGCCTGCCTGCCAGGTCCTGGAGTGAGAAAGCAGAGCAGAACAGATGAGCTCCAGTTCCCTGGGTGCAGAGCGTGGGGCTGGGCTCAGTGTTGTCCTTTCCCCTCCCTAGCTAGTGTTTTGCCTTTGAGGCATCATCTTTGTTTTGGAGGAGAAATGGAGGATGTTTCAGGAGGCACAGCATGTTGAAGGCTCAATATTAATTCATTTTGAATTAACAGAACTAAGGCCTGATTCACCTAAGTGCCAGAGAGAGAAGTTCGTGCTTGAATAGCCTGCCATGGTGGCTACATTAGCCTCATGTTCAAGGTTAGCCTGATGAATTGCTAAGGTGACCCTGCCAGGGCAGCAGACTCCAGCTCATTCCTGTCGCCTCCACGCTGCCTGGTGCCACCTGTGCATCCTCTCCCTGACGCACGGCTCAGGCTCACGGAGATCTATCTGGGCACCAGCGGCTGCCAAGCTGCTTTTCTCCCTCCCACCTCACCCCCCCCTCGCCTCTCCACCCCCTCCCCGTATTTCCTACCAGCACTTCCTGTCTGTTTTAAGGTAAAATGGATGTGGTGGCTAGAGCAGCACAGCTTCAGCTTGGGGATTTCCCACTGCAGCAACTGCAGGAGCTGAAGAGCAAGGGAGCCTCGGAGGAGGAGGAAGGACCTGGGGCGGGGGAGACAGAGTGGGAGTGTTGAGAAGAGGGGAATTGCATCTTAATTAGAAGAAGGAAAAATCCTCAGTCTAATTAGAAACCCAAAGACCATAAACTATCCCCTGACAATAAGTGACTGACAACAGGTTTCAACTTCGCTCCTGCTTCCCTTTTGGATGTAAGGAGGCAGGAAAAAGGAAAACACCACGAACCCTTCTGTCTCCCTGCGTACTCCCTGACTCTGTGCCACCCACAGTCGCAGCAGCAGTCAGATGGACGCATTTCAACCAGAGTACCGAAATAAACCCTGCTCCATCCCCTCTGAGGGGCTCTGACAACATCCACAGCTGTTATTTTAGCTGGGCACTGCACTCCCACCAGGATGCTCTCCCCACACACGTGCCAGCTCCCTACCCTCCCCCAGGCTCCCATGACTGATTTATTTTATATGGGAATGTAAACCACTAGAAAAATATTTAAATTAGCATCTTGATGAGAATGATGAGCAGGTTGAGTGCCTGGACTAGTATATTTGCAAGGCTATTTAGATCACTTACCTAAATGTCAATGCACCAAATGGATTAATACCTCTCATTGTACCGAAACTGATTCGACCTTCACCCGCTGCAGCCCCCCATTCCCCAAACTGAGCTGAAGCCCTTTCCCTGCAGCCCCCACTGAAGGAGAAGCTGCAACAAATAGCTGTCCCCATTTGATGTTTGCGCTCGACCTGAGGAGACTTTCAGCTTCCCCCATATAAATGTCTCCATCCTAAATGCCACCCCTGAAGTCTCCTTTCCTCGCCTGTCCGTATTGAAAAGGAGGATGAAAAGCCACAAGCACTTACCTGGAGGGGTTCTGCCTGCAGCCACTTCCACCCGATTCCCCGGACACTGCCCAATTACAGCCTCTTCCTTCCCTTTCCCTCCTTGACTTTCATTCCCCAGCAGCAGGCTTTCCGTGTGCTCTATTTAACTCCCTACAGCACTGGAATAAACGGCAGAGTTAAGCTGACAGCCACAGAGCCTTATCTGCCTGCTGGATAGCGCGAGTCGATCAGCTCCAAATCCTGTTGCCAAATGATCACGTCCTTGCTCTCAGCATCAGGGGCAGCCGCCTGCCACGCTCTGTCTTTCCCTCTTCCCCACCTTCACTCCATCTAACTTTTGTCAGGGTTATAGATAGCTCTGTTCCTTGTGCTCTTGCTTTTTGGCTCTGTTTTGTAACACCCCATCTGTATCAGCTGGCTCAGTTCCAACTGGGGGGCTAAGCTTTTTTTTTTTTTTAAAAGAGAGCAAAACAAAACCAACTTCCTTGGGTGCTTTGTGACTCAGTTTCCCTCTGTGATCTCCCCCTCTCAGGCCATGGGCTGGTGTCTCTCCCACACCTCTCGCTGCTCTGTGCGATTCATCTGCACCATCCCCAGGTGACAGTGGGGGGCTGAGGGCAGGACTGGCACACCCAGGCATGGGGATGGTGACAGGGTCAGGGTTTCTACCCCTAGATCCTTGTGCTCTGGCAGGGCAAGTCCAGCTCTTGCACCGGTTTCTGGTACCTCACAGGCGCCTCTTTCTCTCAGGCAGCACCAGGGCTCAAGCAGAGAGTGCAGGGTGGGAGGAGCAGCCGTGTATAAATAAGCTCTTTCCCTATGTTTAGAATTTATTACAGTGCATAGTGATTAACACCTGTTCAGGCTTTAATGCTGTCTCCTGCACTGCAACATGCACAAAGACGGAGGGGCCTTGATAAACCCAAGATTATTTTAAAAGCATGTCACATACACGCAACACTCCCACCCCGTAGATAGCAGCCACCCTGTGTGCACTCATACACGTGTTTCCAAGACTTCAGAGTGACTGCCTTCATGTACAAATGCACATACAGTCACCAGTCTAGCTTACATTTACAAACATGTGCACGGACTTGGGCTTGCACATGTGCCGGGGACTCTTCTGTAACCCATATTTATCAACCTCCATGTCTTCCACAAAACTGCCTGCTTCTCCAAGCACACCATATGCTCAGGTGGCAGAACAGTAGATTTGGAACAGGTGGAGGTTCTTGGCTGCTGAAGGGCAAAGGACATCGAGCTTCTGCATTTGTACCTTGAAGTAGAATGTTTATGGAGAAATTTTAATTCCAAGGATCCAGAAAAAAAAGCAGTTTCTCCCACGCATTGACTGCCCATAAGCACATTATTTCCTTAGTGATTAATATTCCACAGTCAGGAGAGAGCAAGGAAGCAGAGAGGATTTTTGAGAGTTTCTTTTTTAAAGGTTTTCTCTGACTTATCTTGAGTTCTGACTTTATTAGCTGTTTTGTTGTGGCCCAGGAGATGTCTCCTGCTCTGCAGAGCACCAGGCCGACTGCGCTCGCTGCCAGTGCAGCACTGGGAACGCCCAGTCTTGGGGCAACTAGCACCTGCCCACACCTCAAGCCTCTCCACAGCAGCACCAGATCTGTCTGGCTGCTTTCAGCCAAACAGCCAGGGATTTTTTGCAGCAGTGAGCACTCTGCCAGACCTAGGAGTGCCCCCTGTGTGCCCCCAACTCAAGATAAGAGGCACCGTGCTGTTCCAAACGCGCCTGGCATTGCTTGGGTTTGGGGGCTCAAGGCTGATTAGCATTGCTGGAGCTCTGAGTGCTCTGAAGTCACCCAAATCACCCAAGGGCTCCACAAACCCGGCATTAGTCTTTCTCCTGGGGTTACTAGATGGTTCCTTCTCCCTGGAGCAACATGTCAACTGAATGCCCTGTGATCCATGGGACATAGTGTCCAGGACTTTCTTCCGTGTACTTGGAGTTACATGTCTTTTCCAGATTCTGGAGAAATTAACAGAGTAGCCTGTGGTGCTGGTGATGCCCTTTTCTTCTTACTTTTTCATATAGGACAGTAAAAGACAACTTTTTTAGTTTCAGCTCAAAGCAACAAAATGAAGTCATCCATTTCTGGCCCATGGGCTCCAGTGGCCAAAAATACACCGAGTTGAAGTGCCACTTGGACATTTGGCCTGCTGTCAGACTCTAGAGGACTCTCTAATGAGGATTCCCCTAATTAGATTGAACAGGGAACTTTACTGCTGGGGGGGGGAGGGGGTGGTGGGATGCAGAGGAGACTGTAATGGTTTTGCAGCACTTGCCAGGGCATAAAAGCTACAGCAGACACTACCCCTGTGCTTTGCTTCTCTCTACCCATACACCAGTGTTTGTAGTATCACTCCAAAGCCTTAGCTTTTGTGGGTAGGGTCCCAAGGATCACGTTATGAGAGTGGGGAGGGTTTCAATTAACTCCATCCACGTACTGGTTTCATAACACTTCCCGATTCTGTGGCACCTGCTATCCGAAGCTTTCCCTCTGCTCTATGAATGGCTCTTACCATAGCTGTAGGTGATATTATTTTGTATTTAATGACCCCCCAGAAGTAAGGCTGAGATAACAGCCAGTAGTGCCTCTGCTCTGGGCAGGTGGATAAAGGTATTCCATTTTCCAGACAGCAACACTAAGGCTGGAGAGACAGGTGACTGTGTCACTAGGATGAGACATTGTGAGAAACAGAGCCCAGCAACTTCTGTCTCTGATTATCTCTCCTAGTCCTTTGCACTAACCCTTGGATCATGGCTCAGGGATCAGACTCCGTTAACAGCCTGGCTTATGAGCATTGGCAGGGCATGTGGGTGACCTATATTACAGAAGGGTAGGTAGCAAAGGCTGCAACAGATGCCAGCAATAAATTATCAGAAAGTATACACAGACTTTCATCCCTCCCCCACAATATCCTTGATAGCAAAGTCCCTTTCCTGTTTCTGATGCTGAATTGCTTTAGCCTTCATCAGGAAAACAGCAGAGTAAGGGAGGGCATGGAGTATGCTTTAAGGAGATTATCGTCTTCCCTTCCCCTTTCCTTGTTGCTTTTAGGATTCATGTTTTATTAGTATCACCCCATAATGGAGGGGGACAGTGGTACCCCAGCACCCAGGGACTAAAGCATGTTCTATGCCTGCTCCTTTATCAGCCCTTGGGGGGCAAGAGTCACGCAGCAGGAAGAGATGTCAGCTGTGTGGCCTGATTAATACACCCCAAGTGGGTTTAGATGGCATGGAGATGATGCCCATTCTTGGTCCCCCAAGAGACCTAAGTTAGTCATGCAAATTATCGATCACCAGAGGTCACATCGTCGCAGTGGCAGCTCTTCATTTGTCATCTGTTGGGACTGCAAAAGCACACAGAGGTGGCAGCAAAGCTCAGCAGCACTGTGGAAGCATGGAGTGTGTGTTGCTGCCCCAGTGAGCTTCTAAGCTAAATAGCTGAGGGCTTCATTTGCAGCACTTGCTGATTTATTAACATATGTGTTCAGGATTCATTAGTGTTGTGCTGTCACAATCAATAGAAAGCACATTTTAAATTCACACAAAAAACCCAGCTGCAGAAGAAATGGTGCCCTCTGACTTGCAGTGATCAATCACTGCTAAGCAAAGCACCTCATGCAGAAAGCTGTAAAGGAAGCAGAAAGTGTGCAAAGACCACTTGGTATTGTAAGGGACTCTGCCACGTTCCTGACTTGGTGTGAATAAAAACCACATCCTTTTCTCTGTGATGTGAAGAGGTCAAAAAGCTTCTGATTTTTGGATTGGCAATGTGTAGGCACCTCTGAAATGCAAATGTGTTGATGGTAAAAAACATTTCCTCCCCAAGGCCCTCCAAGGAAGATCAACTTTATCCCCTTATTATGGACAAACTATGATACAGTAGAAATGGCTGTTGAGTTTGGCTGGGTGAAATTTCAGCTGCCTTGCTTTTAATGCTTCATCATGAGCCCCCATTAGTTCCCTGCTCAGGATTTTCAAAGCTGTCAAGAGCAGCACTTGCACTTGGGCTTGTAAATACTCTCCTGTCCTGCAGAGAGTACTTGTAGGGCTTACCAAAATTACACAGAATAAGGGAGTTTTGGCCAGATTTTCCCAAAGTTTCCTGACAGGCCTGTGGCAAAAGCAGGAGAGAAGACAGTTTTCTTGATTCCTCATTCTGTACCTATACCAGTAAACATTATTTGCATCCCAAACCTCCCTGACCAATGCACAGTAATTAGACTGGGAGATGCTGGAGGGGCTGGAAATACTGAGGACATAAGGCCTCAGCAAACCCTCTGAGAAAGTACAGAGCGTCTGAAGGGGAGCCAGGGAGGGTAGCACTGCTGGGAAAGACCCAGATTGCTGTGGAGATGTGGAATTCCTCGGGAAGCTGTGGAAGCAGGTGCGGAGACTGGGATATCCAACACGGGAGTGACAGGAAAGTCCCAGCACAGTGTGAGTGAGGCATATGGAGGAGGCCCAGAGCAGCAGCAGGAGGAGAGCTGAGGGGGCAGTTGACAGGAAGAAATCCAGCCCTGTGTGTGCCAGCATCTTCTCCAAGTATTATTGAACGCGACAGACCACGTGCATGTTTTCTCCATGCAAAACGGAGGCAGCTGAGAAGGCAGGCGGGTGAGGGAGTGGGAGAGGGGCTCAGAGGAGGGACACGTGAGTTGACTACCCAGTTTCCTCCTCTTTTTCTTTCCACAGAGTGATGTTTTTGCTCTTCTCACACTGTTGGCAAAAATTGGTAACCGAGATGTGGAGGGGGGTTCTACATGAAGGTTGAGATAACATTTTCTGATCCAGCCAGGAACAGTTGGCTGTGGGTGGTGGCTTGTCACCAGCCCTGCCAGTTCTAATCCAGATCCCAGTTTTTCTCTTTCTCTCAGCTGTGAAGAGCCTTCTCTGCAACTTTAATTTCCTGCAGGGGTTAATCCCATGGACAGTGGTAGCTCAGGCCCTTAATCCTTTTGCTCAGTCCCTTGGCAGAAGGGCTGCAGCTGCTCCTGACCTGGCAGGTCTGAGGGAGGCACCCTTCTGCTCCCAGTTCCTCCTTTACCCCCCACGAGCATCCTCCAGCTCACTGGCATTTGAAATGTTGCTCCCCCCTTCCTGGCAAGCCTACCCTGGGGGTGTGGGTGGGTGGTACAATCCAGGAAAAGGTTCCAAGCAGGGAAGACAGCTTGGTGGGAGAATCCTGGTTCTTTGGTCCTCAATCCCCTTACCACTGCACACACAGATATTTTCTGCACTTCTTAGTTGAATGGTGCTCTGAATCCCAAAGTATTCTCTTTCTTGTTTGTCTTTGGGTGGTGTTCAAGAAGAAAGGTAGGTATAGGCCCACATCTATTAAGGATTCTCCAAGGGCTCAAAACTTTTGACACGACCTGGTACCTTCCCCGGGTCTCTAATAAGAGTCAAAGGATGCAGCAGATCTTTAAGAGGGAAGGTGCCAGCCTGTCTGAGATAAAAGATACATTTACATGCACAGAGTAGTAGATACAGGTGCATCAATTTAGCAGCAAGATAGGAAAATATAAGGTTTTTAATCAATACAAGCTCTCATTTCACAGTTCTGTTCCTGGAGTGCTAGGCCAGAAGTCTAACCTGAACAATATGGCCAGACTGTCAAATCCAGGGCCTTCCAAATCAACACCAAGATATGTTATATTATGGGGACCAAGGCTCTTCAGCCATAAGCCTTTCTCCTTGTGGCTTCTCATTCGTAAAATGAGGTGAGATTCTGCAAGCCTTGGTGATCTCTTGCACCCAAAGTGCCCCCACACTGGCGTGTTTGCCGTCATTCACGTCTGCATTAGCCCAAAAACTGCCTTTGCCTTTTTCCATAACCTGTATTCTGAAATACACCAGAACTGGCCTTCCTGGTGCTTGACTTTTGTTATTCTTCCTTCTTGTGGAGATGCCAGCATGGTGGAGAGCTGCTGCCACCCAGGCTGCTGAGTGAGGGCCCCCTCTCCATCGCTCACCACCTTGGCTGTGCTTCCCTGGATACCAGGTTCCCAGAATGAGACCACCAGCTGCAAGGGCAGTGTCTTGCCGCTCCGGCAGCTGGGGCAGGAGGAGAGAGAGGAGGCAGAAAACATGATCCAACAAGGGAAGAACTTCCCCACACAAGCCTGCGCCCTAGGTGTGTTCACAGGGCCAGGGATAATCCATCCATGCGTGCACATTGCTGGGCCGGAGCACAAGATGCCAGCAGTAAAAATCCTGTCAGCTCTTATCGTGGGGGGATTGGTGACCCAGAGTGCACACGGCTCCTGGCAAACCTGCCGAGGAAAGGCCGACTCCCACTGCTCACACACAATGCATTTGTGCTGGACTCTGAAGGAGGCCTCTTTCTGCCTTAGTGAGTTGCATAGATCTGTCTCACTTGGTTGCCACTGTGGCACAAGGCTGTTGGTGCTGCCTGCTCGAGGGAGCCTGCAGCTCTTCTGCTGCCCCATCACCTTCCCAGAGCACCCAAGAGGAGCAACCCTGCAAAGTCCACACAAGCTGCATGGGAGCTAAGCTGCTGCCTGCAGCTCCAGGAGTGCCTGCAGTTCTCTGGGACACAGTTACGCTCTTTACAAGCTGGGAACACTGCCCATAGCTCAGCAAGATGTGGTGACAGCTCTTACAATCCAGAGTTCCCGCCAGGATCTTTGGATGCATCTGGGTTAGCACAGATCACAGCCTCATGCTGCAGGGCTTGCTGAGGCTGAGGAAGGTCTTCAAATTTGATGTGACTTTAGTTTTCTGGGGGGTTTGTAGCCACAGAAGAAATAGGGTTATGGCAGAGATCACATCCCATCAAAATCACTAGATGCAAGTGGTGTGGAAAGAGCAGGGCCCACCTTCAGCCCTTCTGCCCCAACGCAGGTGCCTCACAGCAAAATCACAGCAGCACCCTGCCCTACTCTGGGCAGCACTGGCAATAGAGACCCTCACCAGGAGTGGAAAGAGAGCCCAAGTGATAAGTGCCAAGTTAAGTTGCCTCTAACAGCTTTTCTCCAGACTCAGGATGTGGTCCTACTTTTTTATTCCTTGTGTGAGAGCATGGTTCATGGGGAAGGAGTCTTCCCAGCCTCCTTGAAGTGAGGAGGATCGTGGTAGCAGGGCCTGAATTCGAAGTAACAGCTTTTGCTTGCAGTCAGTCGGGAGGTTCTGACTTGTATGGCCCTGCTGTAAATTTTAAGTCTCAGTCCTTCCTGTGATGGGTTTGGGGCATTGCAGTGCACAAGTAACAGAAAGTCTCTTGTTTTCCCATTCATAAAGAAAAAGAATCAAGAAAGTATCACTTTACTTTTAAAAAAAAAATTGTCATGTGATAAAATATGCTATTTGGCTTGCAAAGCCAAGCACTTAAATGTGAGATAATACCTGGCCAGCCTTCATTCAGCCACTTGCACGTCTGCATCACAGAAGTTCCTTTGCTTACCCAACCGAGTACTATTTCTCTTTTTTCACAGTACCCCATCCCATACTCAGTGCAAAGGACACATGATAGTCAAGCCAACAATGAGGATGCTGTAATAAATAAGGCTATTTTTGTACGGTCGGAATTGAATATTAAACCACAGTTTTGGCAGGAGGCCACAGTCCATACATTCCTAATTTTGCAGGTGCCCAACGCAAGACCCTAGGGGCCATTTTGCAGAGCTGCTGAACACTCACAGCAGTTTTTCAAAATGCTGGCAGCTTAGCCATCAAACTGGTCTCAAGGACTCAGTGGCACCGAGAGCCAAGAGGCCCCAAGCTCCTGCCCTGCACCTGCTGCTCCTTCCCTGTGTGGCTAAAGCAGAAGTCTCTTTTCCCTTCAAAAGCAGGGAAAATACCCACTCTCTCTTGCCTCGTGAGGAGCATAAATTCTCTATCATCAGCTACAAGGCAACTGTAGCAGCTAACATCTTCAGAACACCACAAGACAATGAATAATGATGTATTGCCTCCAGGGCTTGGATGGCAGGCAGTAAACAAATAAAACAGGCGCACACTTTGCAGTACCAAAAAAAATAACAACCCCCTGCTTCGCTTCTTGAACACCATGTATCCAGTATCCTGAATGATCAGCTCGTGAAAATACAGCATGTCATCCTACCAGTCAGGACTGCAACCCAGTGCAGATGGCAGGCTGCCCCCAATCCCGACATTTTCCAACTTTCAACTGCTTTTTTTTTGCAATGTGAATAATATATTTCACATAATCCCACCCTTCAAAGGCGAAACAACTTTTCCTTACATCTCTTGAGTCTGGAATTGAACTGGTTTATATAAAAAATGCACATCTTCTTGCTGTTATCATATCCTCAGTCACACAAAGCTTTTTTGTGAGCCAGCATTTTGGTAAAGCCACAGCAGGAATAAGGTACGTGGTACAAGGTATTTCCGCGCTGCGGAAGGAACATCCCAGAACTCCCACTCCAGCTCCTTTTCCACTGAGAACTGGAGTGTGTGTCAGTGTGTTTCAGCTCGCTGAAATATTACCCAGCTGGCAGAAGCATCCCAGTATGGTCATTTGATTTATGGCTTGAGCCACCCAGGACTGGGACAGATGTCAAGCAGTGTGAGCAGCTGCTTGTAACCAAACATGGCAAGTGCAGGAGACTGCCTGGTCTGTCCTGTGAATCAGCAACAGGCAAGTGCTGAAGACTCACCAAAGAACTGCCCAGAAATGCCATCCC
The DNA here is from genome assembly GCA_036023395.1 of Myiotriccus ornatus. NCBI lineage: Eukaryota > Metazoa > Chordata > Aves > Passeriformes > Tyrannidae > Myiotriccus > Myiotriccus ornatus. The sequence continues at coordinate 67,599,229 of JAYRBT010000042.1, read as the reverse complement.
ACAGGCTTGAGCCTGTCCCCATCCTGTTCCAGCCTCTGCTGCTCCCTGAATGCTCCTCTACAGACATCCTCATGGCCCTGTGCTGTTGCTGACCATCCCAGCTCTGCTGAGACATAGGTCTGCCTTCATCATGCTTCTGTAGTTCTGAACAGCCTAGAAAATCCTTTCTGCATCAGGCTTATAAAAAAGCCAGAGGAAGGGCAGGAAGCTGGAGTAACTCATGAAGATATCCAAGCTAGGAGTGCACCTTGCTAGCATGTGGCATTCACATTGCTGGAGGCAAGGGTAAAGCTATGATCTGGTATAAAAATTACATAAGACGGCTTTCCCCCCTTTCCCTTTGCAAACAGCCCCTTTGCTCAGGATTTACCATAATTCCTCCGAGTGGGCAAGATGCACTAACAGAGGCAGCACTGATGTCTGACAGGGAGACAACTCCCGCAAGCCTTTCGCTCATGTGGAATAATTCCCTTGCAAATGTTGTTTGCCCACAGCAGTTAGAGGAAGATCCACCCCCTCCCACCCCCAAACAGACCTGAGCGACAAAGCTCACAATAAAAACGGTCTGCAATTCTGGAAAGGCTCCTTCACTTTTAGCACTGTCCCCTTGCTTTGGGACAAGTGCTTTTGTGCCTCTGAGGATTCTCCTGTCTTTTAAGGGTTTCCTTCTTTAAACTCTGCAACAGCAGGTGCTCCAGTCCTTTCCCAAATGAGATCCTAATTTCTCTCTCCATGCTTGAGTGGCAGGTCAGGCACCAGCAGCAGAGCAGTGCTGTACCCTGCTCGCTGCCATTCCCATCAGAGGTGTGCTGGATGTGGCACATTCAGGCTACCTGGTGGGCCTGGGGCCCAGCTCAGTCATGACCTGGTTGGAGCAACAGCTTAAAAAATCCTCTCTCCCCAGATCTGGAGAGCTCCGGTTCTACATGTCTCTCTTAATTAGCATGAGATGCAGGGACAGCAATAAACTGGTCAGGCAGAGGGAGAAGGAGGGGGCAGAATGCCCTGTGTGGGATGTGTGTTGTGCACGTGTCTGTGCATGCGTCTGTGTGCACACACACACCATACACACACCCTAATGCTTATATATATACCTCTATCCATAGGGAGCATCAGCTCATTTGGGACCTCACTCTTGCCCTCTCCTCAGTCAGGGCTGGAAAAGGCTGTGAAACTTCTCTGTGCTGTGTTTCACCCAACCCCCTCAGTGCTGTGCCTTCCACCCAAAAGTTCAGAAATTGCAGGCTCAGCCTGCAGAGATGCTGAAAGCAACTTGGGACTTATTTTTGGCTCTTCTTGTGATTTGGCATCCTTCACTTCATGTCCTGTGGTCATGTCCGTGAGCACACACACCCCCGCACCATCCTAAAGCTGTGTACTGAGTATTGAACGTGTGCAATTTTGGTCCTCACTTCTCCATTTTAGGTTCTTACTAAGACAGCTGAGTCCAAAATGATAGCCAGCAAAGTCATCACGGGCCAGGCAAGTGGCACCTCTCATGCTGACCCCTTTCACAGCCCCGAGGAGGGGACAAAAGCCGGGGCTCCCTGGGAGCTGCCCGGCACCTGGTGACCACACAGCACCAAGCCCTTCGCCTCAGAACTGCACCTGAGCTGCCCGTGGTGCAAGGGAAGGTGCTGGTGCCATCCGCAGCCGGGAGAAGTTGCTTCCAGCTGCCGGCACGGAAACTGGACTGGAACCAGCACCAGCCACCTCTGCAGCAGGTTTGCCATTCTGCTTTGTCGGGAAGATCGCTGCCCGTCAGTCTCGCACAGCCGAGACTTGTGCACTGTGCTGTCTGGCAGACAGTGCTGCTCCTGCTGACACTCTGCTCCCCGGGGAAGCGGGTTCCTGGGGGGCAGCTCCAGTGATCTCACTTAGCTGGGGTTGGGGGGAAAAACGCAAAAGAGAGGTGTCTTTACTTACCTGTCTCAGGCTGGAATGGACCCTCCTGTGAGAATAGCAGCTCTTCCAGCGAACCCGGTACAATCCCAAAACAAATCCGGCAGAAAGTCCCTCTGTTGCCAGCCGGGATCTGGGTGGACCCTCGCTGGCAGGAGCCCCCTCTAGCCAGTCGCTCACCCCGCGTGGAGGGCAGAGGAGCCGCACGGCGAGGTGACAGCGTGGGAAAGGGACTGTAATCCTCCGTAAATAATAAACAGGGGGAGAGAGAAAGAGAGAGAGAGAGGCGGGAGAGGGAGCGACTGTGCGCGGTGAAGTGACAGCTGGGGGTACATCTGCGATGGCAGCAGCACACGCACAGGAACGCGCACAGACAGTGCAGAGGAGTCACCCCGCCAGGCAGGCAGGATCTGCTCCAAAACACTCAGAGGAAGGAGCTCGGGAGGTTTTCGTTTCTCTCAACCCATCCTGGAGAAAGGGCAGTTGCTGTCATTCCCTCTCTCCCCCTCCTCCCACCCTTGCTGCCATCCCTCTCCGGGTGCCAGGAGCCGAGGGGCTCGAGGAGGGGTGAGGAGATGCCAGGGCGGGAGGAGCTCCCCACAGCCCCTCGGGAGGCAGATTGGTCAGGCACAGGTTACAAGAGAAGGCACCGAGCTGAATACCTCCCCCTCTCTCTCCGTCTCTCTCCCTGCCTGCTATGTCTGATGACAATAAACCCGGAGAGAAAGGCATGAGGATGAGAAGGGCCGAGCCCTGGCTTTTGTACAGGAGTGAGGCGAGCGGTGGCAGTGAAGGGGAGACAGCAGAGGTAAAAAACAGGGGGCTTGGGAGAAGGGCACCCCCTTTCCACCAGTGCTCCAGAGATGATGGGGGGATGGCAGTGTGTCCAACAGAGAGACTTAACTGAGAGTTGCCCACGGTGGGCTGGCCACATCCTGTCCGGCCACAGCGGGTGTCCCCAGAAGCTGCTGGGGTGCAGCTGTTTTCTTGGGGATTCAGGGATAACTTGAGGAGTGCTAGTAGGGGATAGCTGGGACAAGGGGAATGGGCGAAAGAGAGAAGAAGAATCTATTCATTCCCCTGAATTTTGTGTGCAACAGGGAGACTGCTCAGCCATATGTCCAGTGCAAGTGTTGGGTGTGGGTACACCCACGCAGTGACAGAGGCATCCCCTGCCCTCCCTGACAGAGCCAGCTGGTACAGGGGTGCAGTAAACAGCTGAATCCACTGCCTCTGTCAGGATTCCCTCTGTGCTCTCCCATGGGCTCCTACAAACTCAGACCCCTCTCTTGCCTCCCTCCAGCTTGCTGAGGACCTTGGTAGCTCACATTTGCAGAAATGACTCTTTTGCTGATCTACTTGAACTGCCTCTTCTATCAGGTCCAGTGTCATAAACAGGCTGGTTTGGGCCTTATGTTCATTTTTATTTGCCTGGGAGTTATTTTTTAAGTAAAATTTTTAGAGGACTCAAAGTCAGATTTCAAGCTGCTGGCTTGAGAGGGAAAATGGGAATATTTCAGAAACAGGGAATGGAAAATGCAAACAGTATGGGCATGGCTGCTCTGGTACCTTCTTCTATCTGAATCACAGGTTTTATTTAACCATTGGGCTATCTGCCATGAAAACAGGTTGTGAATGGCAAGGTAAATCTTGATAAGCACTCTGCAGGATGTAATCTTGTGACTCTTTGTTATGCCTTTTTGTTGTGCAGCAGGCCCAAGAATTAAATCTTGGGGAAAGCTCCTTATGAGAACAACATATGGATAAATCAAAGAGAGAAGCCAGAGAATGCAGATAGAGAGAGAAGCAAGCAGAGGATGAGCTAATGAAGCAGGCATGCTCAATGGAGAGATGAACAGGTGGAGGGAAAGGCTCTTATCTCCGTGCACAACTCCAGAGAGAGCCCACTGCAGCCATGGGTTTGCAGGCAGGGTTCCTGCTGGTGGGAAATAGTGCACAACACAGTGAAGCAATGTCTGCCTGTGCAAGGTGTTCAGCAATGCTTTGTCCTCGTGTTCTATTTCACTGCTGGGATGTTACAGTTGCACAGGTTACTTGCACATTACTAGGAATAAAACTATTAGCCATGGTCTCTCTGAAGACTCTGCAGCGGCCACTCATCATTTCATGGACCTCAGATCTTCCCGCTGATGCAGCTTACTTTTGCCACCAGAGCAAAAAGGCTCATTAACAATCAGTTATACTGTGGAACAAGCACGGAAGAGTATTTTTCAGTTTTCTCCCTCTCACCTGAGCTGTAGCAGCATCCTTACCTCAGACTGAAGTGCTGCTTTCCTCCTTTCTCCTTGGCTTCACCAACAGTGTGAAGATGCCCAGGCGAATATTTGTTACTAGCACTGGGGGGCGGTGATTGTGGCCTGTTTCTCCTCAGTTCCTGTGTCTTCCCCAGGTCACCTGAATGTGTGAAAGTTTCTCATGGCTCTTGCCAGCAGCTGTCAATCCATGCCAACCGGCAAGGAGTGGTGCTGCCGGGCAGGAATGTGAAGCAATCCCCCCATTATGGTTCCCTGCAATGTGTGAAGAGGAATTAAGAGGACTGGGAGACTCCACTTTCTGTCCCTGCCACTGGCCACCCGTGCAAACCCCCGGGTCTTCTTCTTCCTCATGTTTCAGGCAACTCTGTCCAGATTTGGTTTGTGCTAGTCATGCCTCCTGGGCAGGAATAAGGATTCACAGCCAGGGGCTAAAATCCCTCTGAAGAACAATTTGAGACTAAATGTTCCCACTGGCAAAAAACATGAGCCGCTGAGTAAGTCTCTGCATTGCAAGGTTAGTTATGTAGGTAACTCACTCTTCTTCAGGTCTCATAAAAACTCTGTCCTGGGTAATGCTCAGCCCCATTGATGTGATCTGCTGTGATAAGGCGAACGGCGCTTTCCTGAGGATGGCAATGAATTTATTTAAAGCTACATCCCAAATCGGGTGCGTGGGCCTCATTGGACTCAGCAGCAACAGCACCGTTTCCCTTCTGTCATGGACTGCTGATTTGTCAGCAGAGGCACCAAGCCAAACCATGCCTGCGGTAGCCTCGCTGAAGGTGACGAATCTTCGCCCAGACTCGACTCAGCCTTGTCCTTCCTCCTTTGTTTGCACTGTTTGTCTTGTCTGGTTTGTGCTCTGTGAGGCTCAGGGCAATGCAGCTCTACAAAATCAGTCCTTTCCCCCACGTACAGGCAGTCAGATTCAGTTTGCAGCAGGCAGGGGCAGGTTAAGAAGTGCGCCTCTGATACGTGGGATTTTGTAAGATGTACCAGCAGTGGGAATGTGACAAGGACACTGGTATAAAAGGTAAAGCTGATGCCAGGTGCCAGGGTCTCTCTACATGCGTCAAGAAAATACACCATTGCATACTCCAGTTTTAATTCATACCCATCTGAATTAGAGCATCAGTTCATACTGTTAGTTTAAAAGCACCCACACGGCATGATTCAGATTTAAAGGATCTGTTCCCCCCTTTGAAGCTCTTTCTAATTCAGAGGAAATCTGTAGAAACGGCATCACTTCAAGCGCCTGATATTGGCGGTTGTGAAAAAAGGCTCAGAATCTCCCTCCCCGTGTTCCTTTTTCTCCCTCACTTGCACTTTATATTCTATTTCGAGGTCCTGCTTGAGGCTGTAATTCCTCCAGAGCTCTAGGATTCAACTAGCTGACACACAGCCCAGTTGTTCCCCATCACCGTGCCAGGCTGTGCGCGGCTGCGCTGGTTGTTACATGTGCAACCTACCCGGGGACAGCTGGGTTGCTCTGTTATGGAGACCCTGCACCCTTCCTTCTCCTGCCTTACTTCAGGAACATGATGCTGGGAATAGAAGAGAAATTAAGCCAAGAAATTAGGACACACTTCATTAAGAGACACACACACACACACACACACGGAGTTCTGCTTAGCCTACCATGCAATAGGCTGGGAACGGGTAACAAATCACTATTCCTAATCACACCTTCTGTCAAGTGGCATTCATAATTCTGTGCATTTGTAGTGGCTTAGGAGCAATCTAAATCTCTGTGATTCCCCCTTGAGACAGGTGGGTTTTCAAATTAATCGCTTCCTCACGCTGGCCTGCTTTATTTCTGATTGATGCTGCGTGGTACAGGACTTGGGGCCGGGATGATCACAAACATCCATTCTGGCCAGGCAAATCTGAAAAAGGCAAAGAGGAAAGTTCATGATATCCTGGAGGGGATCTTGGGAGGAAATTTTATTTTTTGTTAATTTGCTTGTAGCTTCATAGTGCTTAGTGTGAGGGAGGTCTCAGTACCTCAGTACAGTCAGCGTCCCCTTTTCCTCGCCCTTGTTAAACCTCTGACTCTCACTTGGCAGTCTGACTCAGTGCTGATACCCTGATGCTTATCTTTCACACTTGGAAGCAGGTTGCAATTGTGATTTCCATGCCATCACCTTGGGAAATGTTTACTCCTCTTTTTCCAACTTGTACTTGTCATTCCTCTCTTGCACATTCCTCTCTTCATCCTCCCCTCTTTTTTATTTCCCACAGCGGTGGGCGTGCAAATTAAGCTGGAGTTGCTCCAACGCAAGTTTTGGATGGCCATGCAACAGGTAGGAGCGTCAGCAGTCGTGCAGAGAGACAATTTAATGCTCTTTGTCAGCAAGGTTGATACTATGTTACATCACATACGACGGCATTTTGATGAGGGCTTTTGCAAAATTCGTATTAAATGATTTATGAAGTAGATTAGTTTGAAGTCACACATTTCTGTAATCCTTTGACGGCACTAATGCCGTGTGAGCCATGAGTCTGCTCCGCAAATGCCATGTTGACAGTGTCAGCATCCTGGCCTGGCATTAGCTCTGCTGCATATGACACATTTAATTGTGGAAATATGTTTGTGCTCATTCAGCCTTTCAGATACCTCATGGAAATCTGCAATTTTGGGCACGCAATAAAAAAAAAAAGTCTACTGCCTTTTCTTATCATCTTGATAATGATAACAATACACTACCAGCTTGCCAAAATAAAAATTATTTGCTCCAGGGATAGGCTTTTGTTGTTGTCCTAATTTTTTACACTCTTGCTGGACTGTGAGAGTGGAATAATTAAAACATCTCCCTCTAGTCTGAGAAGCAGGAAAAGTGAAACACCTTTCCCTTACCACCCAGGGGCTTTCTGCCTAGGCTTTACTTTCAGGGAGGTCTACTGGAGGGGTGATTTTGGTAGGACTAAAGCAGCACACAGGAGAAGCGGCTCTTTGCTGTCAGGGGAGGGAACTGTCATCACATGGGGATGACAGAGAAGATGGAAGGGCAGGAAGCTGCTGACTGGGAGTGAGAACATGTGGGGAACAAAAAATCCCAGAGCTGACTGGGGGGGGGCAGGAGCACCCTCACAGGTGGGCAGATCACATAAATCTAACTTGAGCTAAAAAGATTCCTGCAAAGCATATGAGAGCATCCTGAAGCAGCAACAGAGAGTATCATTTTAAAAAATCTCCTGAGGGCCATACCTAAGAGTTCCCACAGAAACAAGCCCTCCTGGGTGTTAAGTGAAACCGAGAAGCCTTATTAAAGAAGCTAAAGGAGGCCTGTGTGCCACGTGTCTGCCGGCTGTGGCCGTGGTAGGTGCTGGTATGAAAAGCGCGTGCGTGTGCTTTCCCAGGACGTGACCGCTGTTTGACAGAGGAATGACTAAGAGATTTTGTTTTCTCTCTCTCCCTCTCCTGCTTCACTGCATGCTGTGCCTCTCTGGATGTCCACGCTGTGCCTCCCATCTCCCAGCCCAATGACAGTGATGTAAGTAGACAAAAGCTGGGGACGGGGAGGCATCCTGGCGTGGCCTCGCCGCAGCTTTGCTCCGTAATTGTGTCGTTTGTGTGCCAGCATATTATAGGCACTGGAGATGGTCCAAACCTGTCAGAGGCTGTGTTTGTCTTCACAGTAATTAAGTGTCTTTGGCAAAGCTGAAAGTACTCTGGGTCACAGAGACCTGACCAACAGCAGGAGGATGCTGTGAGGTAGTCTGGTCTCTGAGGAGGGAGCTGTGCCTGAGGCAGCAGATGTGGTCTCACAGCAACCAGGAAACACAGGTTCAGTTCTGCCCCCACCTCAGAGACTCTGTAAGCTGCCAGTGCTCTCAGACCAGGGTCCTCACTATGGTGCTGCTGCTGTATGGCCAGCCCAGCACTGGGCACTGCTAGAACTCCTCCAGGTCTGGCAGAGCAGCGTCAGTGGGACTTGGTCCTCACGCTGCTGAGGAAGATGCTGTGAGACACGGGCCCTTCTTGTGGGAAACCAGCTTGGTTCACCTGGGTTTCTGTTCTGATTTCTGAACTCTGGTCTCTGTATTTGTTATCCCCCAAGGCCATTATAGTGGTTCGTTGTGGCCACATTTCTCTGAAGGAAACCAACACAGGGCCACCTCTAGGAATACATCCAGGGAAACAAAACAACCACACACTGTTTTGTGGTGAGGCAAGGGTGAGATGGTGCTTGCAACTGTGGATAAAGGAATGTTCTTAAACCAACATCCCTAGAGCCTCAAAAAGCCAGCTGGATTCAGAGTGTGAACATGTGATATTACAAAGCCATAGGGCTTGAGGCAAACTCAGGCATCTCCAAGCCTCCTCTGAAGTTAAGCAGAGGGACAGCAAACTGAAACCACTGGTTTTGTTCTGCAGAGCTCAAGAGGAGAAACAAATTCTAACTGAAAGTTATGGTCTTGTTGTGGTCTGAAATGGCAAATTCACCTCTTGTTACTGAGAATCATCCAGGAAGGGGGTTGGAGTTTATGTCTAAGGGTTTTGAGAAAATAAAGGGTAGCTGGCTGAGAGCAGACAGGCTATGTACTATGCCAGTGTCCTTCCCTGACCCCAAAAATCCTCTGGCAGGAAGGGGACCCCATGTACAGAAATGGCAACACCATGTCAGCTTTCTTCCCTCTGCCGCTGGAGAGAATAGAATTAAAAAATAACATGAAGAGACAGGCACATGCAGCCACAGCAAACTCCAAACAATTTTGAAATCAATAAGCACCTGAAGGGCTTTGTTACTCACCACTTAACCCCTCATGTTCCCACCCGGATCAGTGTTGTGAAACACATGTCAGGTCCACTACACAGAAATCCTAAATGAAACAAATGGATGGTGCCTTGGGCTACATGGCACCATTCACATCCTATTTTATCATTAGCTGTCTGGAGAATAAAGAAACCAACAGCAACAACAACAAAAAAATCCCTGCCTGAGAAGAATCCTGATCTAAAATACGCTTAGTCTGGATACTAACAGATGCTGAAATGCATTCAGGTTTCTCACTGGTGCACAGTAACCTTCACTTTCACCCTTTCTTGACAAGTGGCACCTCTGCTTGGAGTGCATAGGTACTGCTGGAAGCATGTCAGGGAGGCAGGTGCAGGATCAGAGCCCTCAGCAAAGGGGGTGCTGCTCAGAGAGGTGGAGAATACGAAGAGCTACCGAGTGGCCAACTTGGGGGGTGGTGCCTGTGCCTGCTGTAGAGCTTATCTAGGAAATGCCAGCTAAATTGCAGAGCTTTATGGGATGCCATTATGGAGACCTTTTATCTCAGCAGTCCCAGGGGGAGGCCGTGAGATGAGATCATGCCGTGTGCTGAGGGATATGTTCAGTGCAAGTAGCTCAGGGGGCAGTGGCAGGTTGAGCTCTGGGTGGTGGGAGCCCAAGACAAGAGGCCTTGAACTGGCACTGACTCTTTGCACAGCAGAGGGCACAGGGACCCGTTGGCCAGCCAGGTGTCCGGCCACCCAGAGGCACAGGAGGAGCCACTGTCCTACCAGGACGATTCCAGATTATCACACAAATCAACTGTGAGGCTATAAAAGAGCAGGGTCTCTCCTCAGAGGCACCACCTCAAGCTGTTTCTGTGTTACTGCACCATGAATAAATTGTTTTAAGGTTCTGGATGTCTGAGACTCTCCTATGGGAAACCTGTAGTCAAACAGGTAGGGAAAACTTGTCTGACTTGTGTGAGAGTAGGGTGTGTAGGGAGTCAAGTGGCAACCCACTGGGTCACTGGAGCCACCTCCTGCAAAGGGGCTTCAGTCCCAGTGGTGAAAGTCTCTGGCAGTGGAAGTGTGAATGGCAGAGTGGCTCCTGCATGATCAGACAGAAAAGTTTCCTAAACACCACAGTTAATGCTCTGCTTTTCCTTTCCAGTGCAGTGCCTTCGATGGTGCCTGTCCGCTCAGCTGTCAGGATGATGTAAGTTGCCCAGCTTCCTTCTCTGTAGCTGTGATGGGTGAGATTGACTTACCTGCTCTGTGGAGATCTCTCTCTCCCCAAAAGAAAGGTATTTCCTGTTGTTTCCTTGCAAGAGATTGCACAGCTGGGGCAGGACCTCATGCTAATGAGAAAAATTTACAGTTTAGGTCTTCCGATCAGCTGTGAGATGCCAGCTGGGCCAAGGCAGGGGCTTGGGGGTTCCAGCCAGTGACTCTAAGGAACGTCTGTCTCCTCTGTCTCCCTGGCATCCCAGATGATGTTGAACATGATAATGATAAACAGGAAAGAGTGGTTATCATGCCACTCCCATGACGTGTGCTGGACACCTCTCTTTGTGTTTAAGCCACTGCTTCAGCCTTGTTCCCAGGAATATCTGGGACAGGAGCTCCTGTCCTGAAGAGTGGGATCACCAGAGATTTCTTACTGAATGTTCATGTAGGATTTCCTCTGCACCCTAGTTTTTCTCTGCAAGACTTAAGGGTTTTCATCTAAACGCTGTGCCTCCATTTCCTGCTCTGCTAGATAAAAATAAGAGCAGCACCGATACTCGGTGGTGAGGAGAGGGTTATTTCATGAGTGGTTAAAAAAGTCTAAAACCTAAAGATGGAAGGCATTAGACACCATGTTATTAAAGAGAAGAGCTCTCCAAACATCCTGTCTCTTCCTGAAGGATGCCTTGTCTTAAGTATGTCTCGCAGCCTGCTAGGCCTGCACGCAGCTCTGGCAAGAGGCAGTCTGTGTCACAGCTCGTGAACTAAATATCTCAAAATGGAGGCAGAGAGGGAAAAGCCAATTGTGTAAAACCTGTGGTAGCTGAGCCGTGGGGCTGGCACGGAAATGCTGAGGCTGTTGCCATCATCACAATCCCACACCGCCCCATCCTGAGCACGTACGTACAAACACGGAAAAAGCCATCTTTAATACTGATTCTCTTTCATCTCTGCAGATTCTGAATTGCTTCCTCCTTGATAACAATGGCTTTATACTTGTTTCCAAAATACCTGAAGAGGTAAGAGAGCATAAGGGAAGGAGGAGGGTGGGGTTTGCTTGTTCCTGAGTAACCCACCAGAGCCGGTTAAAACAAGTGCAGTTCAATTGTGTGATAAGGGTGGCTGTGGTGTAATTAAATTCAACTGTGCAGTGAGGGGGAAGCCTCTCAGCAGAGTGACAGCACATCCGAGGTGAGGAAGGAGTTAGCAGTGATAAGGAAGGAACTAGTCAAAATACCTCTTTATCAGAAGTGAGGAAATTAGACTCCTTTCCCTTGGCACAAATGCTACTGAAAGATGATCTGAGACAGTCCCAGAGGGCAGATATGCCAGGGAAGGGAAAGGGAAAAGGAAAGGGAAAAGGAAAGGGAAAGGGAAGAGGAAAGGGAAAGGGAAAAGGGAGGAAAGAGGAGGGGAGGGGATGGAAGGGTAGGGAAGGGAGCAGTGCTTTTGAGCACTTCTGAAGTTAAAGCAGGTGTTCTTCAGGAAAGGAAACTGAGGGAACAGTAGGAGCAAAATGCTAAAGGGAAAAATTAAGATGAAATCTTTTAGACAAATTGGAAACCAGAACACACCTAAAAAACCTGGAAAATTTACTGGACTCACAGAGGTGAAAGGAGTATGGAAAAAGGCTCAGAATTGTAATGAAAATAAGGGGTGTGTTTCCACAACCATTTCAGGAGTGCAGTTTGTGATGTGACATCCTGTGCAGGCTGGGTAAAGTCAACACTACCAGTCACTACATGGTTTAGCTATACTTTTGTGTTCTCTGATAAATTCACCACACAGCTATTTCCTTCAAAATAATAAAGCCCTATAGTTCTGGATGTCAGAAAGTGATATGTTGGAACAGTCTCATAAACTGCCAAGCAATAAGTCTGTAGTAAGAGTGGTCTTATAGAAAAAATAGGAAATGAAGCAGTTTTGTTACTGTCAGAAGTGTGGATTTTCATTAAAGTTGCCATTGTACTGGAGTTAACAAATACAGTGTGGGTATTTCCAAAGGGCAGTAGATCCAAGCCCAGAAATTATTTTCTTCAGGATGTGACAAACAGGTTGAAATGGAAACTAAAGTAACAAAACTCCCAACAGATGTGACTGGGACAAGCACCACAGCTTCTATAGGGAAGAAAACTTACAATCTATATTTTTTGAAAGTGAGAAAATCGAAATATAAGGGAGGCTGAGTGACCTACTGCATTTCAGTTCTGTTCAGCCTCGAACAGAGTCCCTTACAAGAGGCTGTTGAAACAAGTTCTGGTGAAAGAGTGAAGCGTGAAGTAGCAGCAGCACTGATCTCAAAGTAGATGGGACAGAAAAGAAAGAAGAGGAATTCTTAGATGGATATTTAGACAGAAAACATCAGTTATATGAGGCCCATGGTTTTCCATCTAGATTTGTGTTGGTTAGCATATTCAGAATGGGCTGGCAAAAGGGAAAGGTGAGGTGGTGCATCCCGCAGGCACGGCACAGGGAGCTCAGGGAGGCCAAGAGGGAACTGGTGAGACTCACAGAGCAAAATGAATCGTCAGCTCAGTGGCAGCAGGGGGTGATGCAGGCAGATATCCAGGGGCGCATATTGCAAGGAACAACCAATCTCTCTTCTGTAGGAAAGTGACCTCCTACCCAGTACACCGAATAGTCCAGTAAAACAACCCTTTCAATTCCCTAGTGTGCCACAAAAAAAAAAAAAAAAAAAAAAAGAAAAAAAAAAAAAACAACAACAAAAAAGCAAAGAAAACTTGAAAAATAAGGGAGGGAAATGCTGTAATGTTGTATTGGCTCCCTACCCTGGAAGGTCAGATCCTACTGCATGGCTGGGATGGCCTGGTAGTCTTAGGAATTGATTGTTCTTCTTATGACTCCCATGGCATTTTCCAAAGGTGCTTTACTGAGTCCCATGATGTGTCCATCAGTGGAGACAACTGCACCCTTTAGCTACTATGTCTCTTGTTTATCCTCAACACCATCCTCCTGGGTTCTGTCTCTATTTTTTCCTGCATCTTATGAAAAATGGGTTTTCCTAAAAGGTCATCTCTGAAAAATCTGACTAGCAGAGACATAGCGTTATAGTGAATTTGGGTAAATTATAAACATTATCCACGTGCCTCCAAGATCAGGCATTTTGGCAGGCACCAGGGCTGTCCTCCTCCAGCTGTTACCTCCGCTGACCTCAGAGGGTTCACCACTACTTTTCTTCTGATTTCTTTATCTTGTTCCAGTTGCTGTTTTTATCTCCTGGTGACACCATGAGTGTCCACACCGTTAAACCCTACAGGGAATTCAAGACAGCAGCAGCATTAAATCAATACTCTGGTTTTCATAGCTATGTGACCTGGATTTTTCTTCATGGGATCATTTGCTGCAGCGGGGCCTTCCCTGCCCCATCCTACACTCTTTCCTCAGTGCATCCTTTATCATAATGCCAAAAAAAAAAAAAAAAAATCCCATACCTGGATTTTTGTGGGTATTTTGCCATTCTGGAGAAGTCAGCTAGTTCACTGCTTTCTCTCTCTGGTCTCACCAGCAAAAGTGGCTCAGCTGTCAGGGTTTCAGCCCAGCAGCGTGGAGAAGGGCAGCCGCCTGCACACTGTGCTGCCCCTCCGGCTGGGGTGAGAGTGAGCTCATGGAATGCCTAAGGAATGAGGCTGCACAGGTGAACCATCTACCCTGCTGGGCCATGGGAGCTGTGGCAGCTCCAGCACCAGCAGGGCCCCAGGCACATCCCTGCTTTCCCCAGGAAGACAGCTGAGGAGCTTTCATATCCAAATGCCTACATCCCAGGGCAGAATGGAAGCTAACAATAGCGGAGAGGTGCCAAAGTGCCTGTGTCCTTACAGCCCCCAAGCCAGGAGCTGGTGCTGGAGACTCTTTCCCTGGGCTCTGAGAGGTTTGTTCCATCTCTCTGCTTGCTTCTTTGGGGACTGTGATGTTTTAGGTTGCATTCAGCCCATTGCCTGGCCAGAGCTGCCCACTGCCCACTGCCCCTCCTTCTTGAGTGACCACTTGTGGGTCTCTTCCAACTCAGCATATTCTGTGATTCTGTGAACGAGTTCCCTGAGAAATGGGGAGAGGACAGCATGGCTCAGGCCCTGCTCCCCTCTGCCCTTTGGGACGGGGGATCAGAATGGGGGGTTGGCAGGATTACTTGGAGAAGAATGGGTAATCTCTTAATTTGAGCTGATGATCTCCCCATCTGACTCTGAGCCCCATCTGGCTCAGAGGAAGCAAAGAGTTAAAACCCAGAGTCAGGAGAAGGGAGTGAGTGAGTGAGAGGACCAGATGATCTAGAGCAGGGGATGGAAGAAAGGTGGGTGGCAGGCTCAGGCTGCAGGGAGGGCTGCTCTGTCCTGTGTTTCAGCCAGTGTTTGCAGCCGTGGCCCCTTGACCACCCCTGAGTTTTTAACTGCCTTCCGTTGCCCGTCGTAGGCACAGCTGTGGATCACAGGTCTTGAGCTCCCTCCGCCTGCTGCATCCAGATGTTCCCTCACTCACTAAACCTCTTTTCTAGGACTGCTGCCATCTCCCTGAGGCATTTTGCAGGGTATGTCTGCAAGCTCTGCCCAGGCGGGACTCCAGGGGCAGGGGGCAGGGGGGCAGCCAGAAGGCCAAGGTCCCCCCAGGGCTGGGCAGACCTTGTGGAGAAGCAAGGGCCATTTGAGCCATGCAGCAGGGAGGCTGCCTGCTTTCCCAAAGCCTGGCTTATTTGGCAGACCCTGTTTGTCTGCAGCTTTTGAGTGTACAAAAAGTGTAAATTGCTCAACGAGCCAGCAAAGGGTGGATGTGTGTATGTCTGTGAGCAGTGATGTAGCTTTTGAGCCGTATATGTGCTCGGGGTTGCATCTCTTTCCTGTGCATAGCCTGCATGTGTGCTTGTACTCTCAGCTGCAGGAGGATGTGATACAGCACGTGTCACATGGGTGCAGGGGGATGAGATACAGCGTGTGTCACGCCGGATGCCAGAGCGACGCTTTGTGCTGTGAACCTCTGCCATTGCAAGGGCCTGTGGAAACTTGCCCAGAGATGGGACTTAGGAGAAGCACAGCGGAGGGATGCCTAGGAGAGAAGCAGTCACTGGAGGAAGCAGGTTGTAATGAGAGCTACTTTGCAAAATGTACAGGACCGCTTTGGTTTCTACCAAGTGATGCTTTTCTGTGTCACTCCCTGCACAGGGTGCCTAAAACAATACCAAGCTTTGAATGTCTGGTTTGATGTTAAAGGCCAGTTTGCTGATGCTTTTCTGAACACACTGCCTAGGCTATACTCTCATTTACACTGGTAGCTCCTCATTCTTTTACCTGTAGGAGTGACATCTTAGCTGGAGAAATTTGGTCAGACATCAGCAGCTCTTGACAGGACAGGAACCATTTACTGTCTGCAGCTCGCACTGTGTTAAATCCCACCACTCCAGCTCCTGCTGGTTCTGCAGACTGGTATTAAATGGAAGCAGCTGGCCTCTTCACCACCCTAATCAGATTGAAAGAGCAGGGACAGTGAAAAAAGTTAGTGCTTGCTCAGGCACATTTTACTATGTCTGAGACAATTACAGCCTAAATGCTTGAAGGGGAGTTGATGCTATGTATTGATTTATACAGTGAAATGACTTCTAAAGCCTGTTGGGAAGAAGCTCATAGCCATGTAACACTACTTTTAGATGATTGCCATGTGATCTTAGGTAAATCTGCCTAAGGGTTCAGGTTTTTTCAGTGAAAATGTCCCACTCAAATAAATGAAGTCATCTGTCATCTGCTAATACATGCTAAATGACTGCTAGCCTATCAGTGGGAAAGCAAAACATCCCCCCAGACTGCGTGAATGCTTCCGTAACACATGGGAGCTATTTACTGTGTCAGGATCCATGAGCCAGGAAAATAGACAGAGGACGGCTCATATCTGCGTTTTTATTATTTATGAATATTTTATTTACTTGCCTGCAAACAAAGCGGTGGACTCAACAGATTTGAAGCATTTTTGCAATGTATTTGTCGTGGTTTAGTAATAAGGAAAGCTAGTATTGCTGTGTGTTTGAAGAATTCTTTAAAGCAGCAGTTCCCAGGTTTGGGATTGGGTCTGTATTTGAGGTTATTGACTCCAAGGCGTAAGTGGGACCAGAAGACCACAAGCTTCTCTTTTAGTCCAGGCATGCAGTGGGATGGGGGAGTTGTTTCCCCACCAGATGCAACTTTTGCTAGGGTGGAGCCTGTGCAACAGCTTTCTCTTTGCCAGTGCATAGTGTGTAAGCTAAAGGGATGGATGTTGTGTTGTTTGGGTTACTTCAGTCTCAGAGCTTGCACAGCAGTGTGTTGTAAAATTGCATTTGTTCCCTAAATAAATCTGTACATCTCACTTATACATGGTGGGGCAATTCACCCAGGGCAGCAGGAGAGCAAGGTTTCCAAAGCTATGGGCTAGCAGAGAGGTGGTCTGGGCTAGCAGAGGGGCTCAAATGGAAGACTCAGGCATTCAGATCCAGAGAACATGGATTCCCAAAAACCCACAGGAGAGCCCAGGCCTCTGGTGACTCAACATGCCTGGGTCTCTGCAGCTTGTGAGTCTGCCTTTTTCTGTCACAAGCTGCAGGGACTTATGTGGGCTAAATCATTTCCAAGCGTGGTAGGAATGGTGCAGGATGCCCAGCTGGCGATGGGGGAAGTCCTCCCTCAAGCTTTCCAGGCAGCCAAAGGACAAAGCTCAGCGTTACCTCCTTATAAAACACTCGTTGTGCATAGTAGGCCTCCAGACAGACTAGATCGGCTGGAGCCTTTGAGCACTTGGAAAATTTACTGTTGTCAGTTTATTCTGTTTTTTCCTTTTTTGTACTTGCAGACTGGAAAATTTTTTGGTGCAGTGGATGGCTCAGTAATGACCCAGCTGCTAAACATGGGCATGTTCAGGCGGTAAGTGGGGGATCTCCGCACTGCACTTCTCGTTCTTCGCTGGTGTGTGGGTCAGAGCATACTGGTACTTCTGAGAAGCACTTGAGCAGGGTAAAATGCACATGCTGATGATGCATGTGACTCTCTTATTTAGAAACAAGAGCTCCTTTAGCTACCTGCCCCTTCCCCCCAACTCGCTCAGCCATCATCACCACACACACTGTTTCTCCTCATCTCCTGCTTTTCCACCTGCTGCAAAACACAGAGAGACACAGTAACTTCCAATCTCCGTGTGGCCAGAAAGTTGCTGCTTCTCTGTCTCTTCCAGGGCAAGATGTTAGGGGAAACATTTCTTGCCATTTTGGGTACAAAAGTGCTTCAGTTCCTCCTGCCACTCGGAAAAGCCTTTCTGCAGAAGGGTTGTCTGAGAGCCCCCCAGGATGCGGCATTGCAGCTGGCTGACCACATTTCTCTCTCTCTTAACAATACCTCTGTTCATCTCAGTCCGCTCCCCCAGCACATGTCAAAGGAGAGTTCAGAGTTTCAGTGGCTTGAAAACAGGAACTAGGGGGCCCTGAGGTAGTTACAATCATAATTCCTCTGCTTCACAGCCTGCTTTACTCACTCTCTGAAATTAGGGACATATTTTCTTCTGACTCAGTTGCATTAATCCGGAGCCTGTATTTCTTGCTCTGCAAGATCCAGCAGTGGCCCAACAGCAAAGACACGTGTAAGCAGGTCTCCGCTTTAGGTCATACAGGAAATATTTCACACACAAAATTTTTTAGAAAAAGCTGACGTGTCTGTCCCGTAGGCAGTTGCATTGCTTGCTTTTGACTGTTGGCTTGTTTTGTTTTGATTGCAGGGTGACCATGTATGATTACCAGGCAATGTGCAAGGTACCCTACCACCACCACAGCGGCGCCCGGCCCCTGCTCAGCGTACGTATCTGTCAGCATGCAGCCCTCCCTGGGCTGGGCTTTCTCCCAGGGCATCTCCAGCACCCTGGGGCAGCGCATTTCCCAAAAGACATTTGCTTTCAAGTGGTGGGAATGGTTTCTGAGGCAGTGGTGGCCTCTGGCTGTGGTTTCCAATGTGGGTCTCTATTGGCATGTAGGATCTCACTGAAAATTGGAAGGATCGGGGAGAGGACATGAACTAAACCATGGCAGGCTTCCCCTAAAAGCCAAGGAACCAGCTAGCAGCTGAAATGAACAAGAATCCTCTTACAGGGCATGGTTTTGCTCAGCAGCTCCAAAAGGAGAGTTGCTCTGTCAGGGAACATCTGAGAGAAAACTGACAGTCATTTGGGGAAGTACGAGTGGAGTTGGAGCAACAGAGGGAGTGGTGATAGCCCAGGGAACAAACTAACAGAGGGAAGAGTTTTACCAGTACCCAAATGCAACCTCTCTTTAGGCTGATACAAACCAAGAATCTAATCCCACTCTACTTTCCCAACCTGGCCTCAAACAGGCAGAACAAAGTAGTTACTCAACACAGGCCTCTTCAAACTAGTTGACACAACCCTAAACAGAGATTTTAACTCTTTTAACAACATGTTACATTTTTAACAACAAGTCTGTTTCGGAGTGGCTATACTTCAGCTAGATAAAATATTGTGATTGTAGTGAAAATATTTGCTTGATCATATCCTCCAATTCTGATTACTGCCACAAAATACGAGCTATCAAAAACAAGGTGAACTGGGAAGGGAATATAAAGGTGAGCATTCAGCCTTCATCTCTCATCTTCCCCCTTAGCAAAACCCTTGAAAAGGAAAAAAGTCAAGAAAAGTGTGTTTTTCATATACACACATAAGAATCAGTCACATTCCCAACAATCTCTACATTTTACTATTTGCTGACTTATTTTGGCTGAAGATAAGTCAGTTAGCATAATGGAACATTATCTTGTGTCCTATGACTACTGCATCTGTTTTGGGTTTGAGGACACAGGCATGATTATGAGAGAGACAGATGAAAATTAGACATGGTTACCATGAAGAAAAGAAGCAGCAGGATCCTCTGCAGATGAATTGTCCCTGGGATAATGCTGGATTTCCAATTTGTAGCTGAAAAGCAGGAAGATGATAGAAGTCATGCCATCTTGAGGAAAAGCTGGATGAAAGCACAGTTAAGCATAATCAATCAATGGAAGATAATACTAAATCCTGGGCTTGTCCCAGAAACACCACTTGCTATCAGAACATAAAAACATCCTAAACTGGTGGTGTCCCATTTAGCTGTGTTTCTCTCCTGCTCTGAGCTCTGAAGGTCATCCATACTGGAGAGAAATCATCAAGCAATTACATCTTCAAAGTCCTTCATGCATTTGTGATAAACTCCCTGACCCTGATGGGGAGAGGGTGAGAAGATATTATTAGTAGCAAGGCAGCTCTGCTGGCTTTTTACATCAAAACATTTTGAACAAATTCCAGTGATGCCCAGACCTTGAATTTCCAGCCTGTCTTCAAGAGCTCTGATCAATGGAGGGAATTGGTCTCTGAAATGTGGGGTCCTGCATAACAATTATAAATTCTCTGACCAGGTCCTTATGGTATTTCTCATTTCTTCTTTTGTTCTCCAGCCAATTTATGCCTTTCTAGCTGCAGTGAAATGGCTGATAAGTGATTTCCTCATGTGAGTACCAAAAGATGGGGGTGTTTGGGAGGTTCAGATCAACGGGGGCAAGAGCTGAGAACACTGCAAGAGGAGGCTCCTGCGTAGGGCATTGCTGTCAGCCTTCTCCTGACATTCAGCTCAGCCTCGCTCCTGGGAGACAGAAAGTTATTACTATTCCCATTTTGAGAGGCAGAGGCCCAATGTGGGTCTGGGATTTACCTGAAGTCACTCAGTACAAAGTGCCTGAGTCAGAAATAGGACTTGGGTCTCCTGGGGCCCTGTGCAGATCCTTGATGCCGAATCCTCTTGCCTGTCTCCTTTGCCCGTGATGAGCGAATGCACACCTGCCTTTCACGGGGGGAGAAGGCTGAAGGAAGCAAGCCAGGGAGCTCAGGTCTGAGTGACAGGCAAGGGAGAAGAGAGGGGAGGCTCTCCTCTAGATTTGGGTTCCCCTCAAACTTCTGGGGTGAATCAGAGTTCAAGCTCAAATTAGGATGAAAGTGCCACTGCTCAGCTTGCTGGGTGTGCAGAAGGGTTGATGGGGAAAAGATCCAGCTCGGAGGGCTTGAGCCTATTGGTGCAGAATAATTCAAAGTGGCATGTAGTTACCTCCAAGTAGACAGAGTATGGGCTTCTGATGGCCATCCATGCCTGTTCCTCAGGTGGGGCCCACAGTGACTGAATCCCCTCCCAGCCTCAGGAGTTGCTGTACTCATTCCTTCCTTCACTGGCGAGCCCCTCGCACTGTATATGCTTCAGAAAAATGCCCATTCCCATCTTCCACAGTAGAGATCCCACGATACAGAGTTACACTCTATCATATGGAGAGGAAAAAAAAAAATTAAAAAAAAAAAAAATCAGACTTCCACTGCCAGCAAATTTGCAGTAAACATTTTAGAACTGATACTCGCCGGGCGACAGGGCCATCTCCCTGACACCTGCATTCTTTCAGGCTGCTGAAAAAGCATCCTCTGTTCTTGCTCTTTTGACAGCTTCCTTTTGGAGTTTAACATGAGTAGCTTCTGGCACTCAAACAACTTGGCAGATGGTGAGTACACAAGAGTCCAGCCACCCCATAGCACGTGAGTGTTACAGCCACGGGTGACAGAAGAAACTGTATAGGGAAGCCTGGCCTTGTGCGAGGAGCCCGCCATGTGCCCCACACCCCTTCCTCCATGGACACTGTAATCCAGCTTCCAGATCCCACCACCACTACATCTTCCCCCGTTTCCACCCCCATTTCAGGCTGCCATGGCACCAGAGCGGTCAGGGTGAGGTGTCTGCTGCTCAGAGCTTGCTTTCCTCAGGGTTACTTACTGAGGAGGTGGGAAGTGCTTCTCTCTGAGGACCCGTGCCCTGTGTGCAATGGGGTCATCCACTGCAAAGCACTTCAGCTGGAAAGACTCCCTTCCAGTCTCCGACAGGACAGGACAGAGCAGGGCTGGAGCAGGAGGCTCTCCAGAGCCTAGCAGGGGTTCCAGGAATCTAGACACAAACCTTACAGTTCAATAACACATTGAGGGTCTTCACTTACCCACTACTGTGGAAGAGAGAAGATGATGGGACATGGTATTGCACAGCAGCTGAGTGCAGCAGAGGGGTATGTCTGGTTTGAAATCCCGTGATCTGTCCTGCAACTGTAGTGCTGCCTGCTGGAAACATCCTGGGAGTCTCCATGGTCCCATCCCTGGCCCTGCAGGCATGGGGCATGTTAATGGCCCTGAGGAGACTCCAGGGGAAAGGTGAGGTGTGCTCTGTGCAGCCCTGTAAGGGCTGTTGTTGCATTCTCACTAGTTACTGATCACTATTTTAGTGGAGACAGTGGTACCTTCTATGCTAACTGTGGAGCTGAGTCTTCTGCAATGAACTGTCCTGGTGTAATGGGGAAATAGTCATTTTTAGAAAGCAAAATTCCCTTCTTCTCAGAAAACAAGGCCTATGTCTGGGTACTGTTTAGGTCCCACTCACTTCCTCCAAAGAGATGGCAGTAGAAGCTGCAGCTATCCTCCAAGTGGCCCTGGCTGCTGCCATCAGGGTAACAGGGGGATCCCCATGTGGAAATCAGTGAGGAGGAGTCAGATGAGCAAGTGCAGTGCTCATGCCAGGGCAGGAGAGACTGCTCTTTCTGGAGGACAGACTGACCTGGTGTTCCCAAACTGAGCTGCTGTGGGTGCTCGGTGGCTGCAGTTTGATTTAGTCTTTGCTTGAGGAAATGTGAGGGAAAAGGGAGGGGGTTCTCACTCCTGCCCTGCTCATCACCATTTCATTTTGTGCTTTCTTCATCTCTTTCCCACATCACCTCCATGACTGCTGTGTGTGAATCCATGTCTTCATTGCACTGCCATCATGTGAAACCGTCACGTGGCTCCATCGTCACTGTGTGTCTGTGTGTCACGGGACTTCTCCAGCCAAGGCTGTCTTCCATCATTGTAAGTAGAACCACTTAACAGAAAAAAAAAAGATAACTAACTAGGAATTCCAGGCTAGGAAAGACTTTTTTCCACCTTTTGGACAGTGGGGAACTTGCAGAAAGGTGTGACAGGGACAAGGCAGTGCCTGGCTCTACTTCCCTGCTCTGCAAAGAAACAAGAGAAGCTGTTGCTCATTTAGCTGGCTGAGCTGGTGATTGAAGGTCTGTCACTGAGAAGTTGATAAAAGAAGGAACACACAAGCCTCCTCAGGGACTACAGTCACAGACAACATCATCACTCATTACTATGGCATAGCTGGGCCCACAGCCTGTGTACCATGGCATGTCCTTCACCTTGGTTCCCAGCAGGCCTGTTCTTTTCAGTTTTTATCCCAAGACGAAAGACCAACCCACGCCTTCTCGCAGAAAAAACTATACGAGTCTCATAGACTTCAGTTATTAAGAAGCAACTTAAGTCTTCTTTTCCACACCCTATGGCTTAGCTCCTTCTGATAAATCCCAGCCCAGCTCCAGGATAATGCAAAACTGCTTTCAAGCAGTTCAACTGATAAGTATGTGCTCTAGCTCATAAATCTGCTCCTACAGGCGAGTTAGAAATTCCTCCAAGACGGAGTCCAGACTGTGGCTGTGTTTGTATCTCCCTGCTTCCATATCTAGCTTGTATTTGCTGATTTGCTCTCTGCCCAGCAAGACGTATGTGTGAGACAGAGATAGAGAAATAGAGACAGTTGGAATGCATCTCACTGTATGAAGAAGAGGAAGAGAAGGAGAGTGTGCCTACAGATAAAAACATGAGTGTCCATGTGTGTGGGGGAGTAGCAGGGTGGAAGAATACTATTGGGGCTGGAAGAAATGGATTGCACATGTTGTTAAGAAGGGGCTGTAGATTTTTGCCAGAGATGTTAACATTTTCTTGACTGCATGCCAAGGCTGGTGTATGCAAAAAATATGAAGCGAAGGAGACATTTTGTGAGAGAGAAATTGAGCACACATTTTTTCCGGGTTATATGCAGGGGAATTAATGATCAGGGATCTAATGCTCACCCTTGCCTGACTGTGTACCTCTGGCTCTGCAGCACTGAGCCTATTGCTGTTTCCCAAGTTCTCTTGCTTTTTTTGTGAAGGTGAGTCTTGCTGTTGGAATATGGGTGTGATATATTCAGACTGCACTCGTCATACAAATCTGCTTTTCAGAGGGGGTGAGAAGACGTGTTTGCTGCTGTAGATTTTTCACTGCTCTCAGCATCTTAATTTCTTTCTGTGTTTGTAAGGGCTTCTGCTTTTATGAACATCACCAGGTTTGAAAGCTCTTAATTAGGCCAAAAATACTTCCAGCCAAGGCATGCAGCCTAGAAAGGACTATTTCTAGAATTCTGTAGATTGTAAAAGTTTCCTTTTTTTTACTGCATGGTAATGTACACAGAGGATATTTTACAAGATAATTGATCAAATTCTGTGTTTTTTTATTGGTAACTAAGTGGCAGATTTTGTCTCGTGTCCCAGGGTAAATCCACTGACTCGGGTGCATGATTTATGCTGGTGGGAAAGAGTTCACAATCTGGGCTCTATAGTTCATAACAAGGCATGGCAGCTGCCTTTGCTGCTCAGAAGGATTGGTTGCCAAATGTCTGACAAAGTCTTTCTGGAAGTGCAGATGGTAGCAACGACAGCCTGGAATTAACTCACTCTTTGCTATAAAGTTTGCAGTATGTTATCAGCTCCTCTGGCTGTTTACTAATCCCTGACCACCAGGCTCTCAGGGCGCTGATAACATTTTGATGTCCAGCATGTGCGCTGAGAGGCTCAGCCCAAGCGTTTTGCTGATGATGGACATGCTACTGGGCTTCTCTGAACTTCTCAATACTGCTGCAACTGCATTGCTTCCGAGAGAATTAAGTGGCAGTAGGCTTAAGCATAATCTCTGTCATAGGTCTTGTCTCTGTGCAGAAGTTAGGAGGTTTTAAAGTGGCTTCTTTTCGTTCAGCTTGTGCCGAAAAAATCCGAGTAAGAATTGTCTGTGTGGGGCACTTCTGAATATTTAGCAGAATTTAAAAATACAGCTTGGTGCACACAATGGAGTTAACCCAGAGCAACTCAAATTGCAGAGGGTTATGAAAGACTCAACCAGAAATGTCCTTTCTGAGACTCACATAGCCCATAATGCCAGTGGCAAAAGTGCCCCTGAAGGAACCAAACCTGATGCACTTCCCACTGCACACGCTGCTCCTGTGAGTGCCACCATGGCACAGTTCAACCAGAATTACCGACCCAGTGTTGCCTCTCTAGTCCTGTGTCCAGAGCTCTTGCCCACGTGTGCAGGTCAGGCCAGCAAACAGTGCTGTCCAGGTATGGACATGCAGTCTCTTTAATTCCCCTTGAGGTCCAAGGCCATTCTCCAAGCCCACCAAGACCAGCATGACAGCCCTCATTCGTTGCTGGTTGCGGCTGGGAGGCCCGAGATCCAACTTACATTCCGTGTTTTCCAAGAGGATGGTCTCTTTCACCCCCTCCCTGCACCCCATCCTTCACACCACTGTATTTTATGTTACTGTAGCTCCATCTGCCTTGATGATATTATAACAGGAAGCGGGAGCTAGAGAGGGATGGCATTCTTTACCAGGGATGGGGGAAAAATGAGGTCCTGGATGAAATCCCTTTTGTGTCAGGACCCTTTGCCACCCCTGACATGAGCAATATGCTAAATTCTTGCAAGCAGTTTGCCCCACCTTTACCAGGTCACCTTTGTGGTCATCACAGCAACTCTTCTGAGCAAGAATGGCACAGTCTATTGCCAGCAGCTGTGCTGCAGTGACAGTGATGCGAGTCCAGGGGTAACACAACAGGACTTTGATGGTTTGTGGCTGAAAGACCAGGGTGTATAGTCTTGCCACAAGCATGTCCTTGAGAAGGTCTGTTCCTGGTCCAGACTAGCTTGGTTGCCTGTTTTAGGGTTTGAGCTGCTTTCCCAGCCTCAACAACAGTAAATTAAGGCTGAAAGAAGGGGTTCCCACTCTGTTCCTCACCCTCTGTTGGTCTTAGTGTAGGGACTTTACTGGCTAGAATAGTTACCAGTCCTGGAGGTGGTCTGAGCTAAAAAGCATTTGCAGCTTCTCTCCTTGCAACACAGACAGGGATATTTTGCATGTTCCATCAGAAATGTCTAAGCCTTTGAAATTCACCTCAGAAACAGGGTCGTCTTCTGCTCATCCCAAAACTCCTCAGGACCGTTTGTCCTTGTGACAGAGGCATTCTCCATTAACAAAAAATGGGAGAGGCTTTTCTGTGCTTCTGCAGTGTGGGGTTCACACAGAGGGGCAGCAAATGGTGGCAGAGCACAGCCAGGCAGCTCCTGGCTGATGGCAGCCCCTGAAATGATGAGTTTAGTTGATTAATTCAGTGTAAATCCAAGGTGAATACAAAACAAGGCACCGTGCTGAAATCGTGCTCTCTGTGCTTTTGCATCTGTGCAAAATTAACCTAACCATGATACCTACAGGTGGGTCCCACAGTTTGGGAGGATTTTAGGGGGCTGCCTCGTGAGTGCTGTTTTTTGAGAGTTCAGAAGAAAAGCGCAAGAAAAAACCTACCAAGCGCTCAGTACTGGAGAGAAGGGTTTGAGTACCCATTATATTCACCTGGGAAAGGCATTAGAGGGGAAATTGGGCTGGAGTTCCTGAGAGAAAAATCAGAGAAAATCATCCATTTTTTCTCCTTCTCATTTAATCCGCATTGTTTAGACGGTAAGCTCCACTGGGTGGTGCCTGCTGCTTTCTGCGTGCTCTGGCAGGGTCAGGGGAGAGGAGACCATTGCTCTCAGTGAGGGTTCTACAGTGATGCAAATTACCCATCGGAATCGTGGTGCCCTCTTGGTGCCTTCTTAACATACACTTGCTGATTAAAACCCGTGATGCTGCATTTTTCTGTAGATCTCCAGCGCTTCTGGTGCACGGGGTAAACCGGGCATCCTCCCCACCAGAAGGACCCTCCTCCCTGCTGGTCCCCACCCGGCCCCCCCGGCAGGGCTGCCCGTGGCTGCTGGGTGGGAGGGGGGCTGCGAAGTGAGGCTTTGTGCTCAGACCCAAAGCTGATGTAGAAACCATTTCTCATACTTGCTGTTGGCTGAGCTGCAACCACCTCTGCCCTAGCAACAAAGCTCGGCGTTTCCATCGGCAGCATTCCCCTGTGCCTCACAGAGGCAGGAGCTGGCTTTGCTACCTCCAACTGCAGAAAATAATTGCCAGAAGGCCCCAAGGCGGTAGTTTCAGGCAAGACAGATTTTGCTGAACTCCTAGAAAGAATGCTCTTGCTTCTCAAGGGAGGCTTAATAAGGCGGTCCAGCTCCCCCTCATCCCCAAATTAGTTTGGAAGTCCCACAGAGTGTGACTGATGAGTGATGGAGCAGCTGCTCCCTGCCTCTGTGGTGGATGGCTCCCTCCAGGAGCCACTGCTGTGTGTGAGCTGGGTCTCTGCTGGTCCTTGAGAGCCGTCATCTGCTTTCCTGTGGTTTCAGGCCAGATCTGTTTGCTGGCAGTGGTTTCTTCTTAGAAAGACATATTCAACCCCTCAAATATCCTGCTGTGGGCTTGCTCCGAAGCATCAGAGGGCTCAGGAGGGATCAGCAGTTGATGAATCCCACTGTGGACACACAGGGTTCCCGCAGGGGCAGATCGCTTCGCACAGGCACTGAGGACCAGCCCAGTCACAGGTTTCAATGTTTAGAAAAGTGAACCAGGGCTGGGTTAGGCAGGAGGGACCTCATTAATGCTGCTGGTTCAGTCAGACCCCGCTGCTCCTCTGAACAGAAGGGTACCAGTGCTCAAATGACCCTTCCTACCGGGCAGGGGTCCCTGGGCTGCTGTGGCCACTGCAGCCCCACAGCTGTGGCTTGGGCACAGCAGGGTCTGGGCTTGCTGGGGGAAGGCAAGTGGCAATATTGTGTGCATTTCTCACATAGGCTGGTTTTCCCACACCACCTAGTGGGAGCAGGGATCACTGCCAGGCTGCTTTATGCAGCGTCTCCTTCCCATTATTCTCTGGTAGGCACCTGCTTCTCTGCCACTCTGGAGGGGGTAAGCAGGCACACAGGGCTGCTCCTCCAAGCCGTGTCACCAGTTTTAAGTGTTTCCATCTCAGTGCAGGCAGCTCCTGTGTGATCCCCTGCCCTTCACATCTCACCCTGTCTCCTTGCCCTCGCAGCCCACAAGCACAAGAAGCACGACATGCTGCAGCCCTGCGACACGGAGTACCCCGTTTTCGTGTACGAGCCGGCCATCAAGGAGACCAACGGGCTGATTGAGTGCGGAGACTGCCAAAAGTAAGAACTGCAGCTTCCCTTTCATCTGGGGGGTCCCCCAGGGGGGTGGCACACCGGCCTTGTCAAAGGGCCCGTTGGTGATGACAGCAACCCGAGAAGAGTCACCTGCTGTTTGGCCATGGCACGGCCACCACGATACCTCCAGCTCTGGCTGCAGAACAGAGCTAAACAGCTGTGCTGGACAGGGAGGAGGTGAAGAGACCAAGTTACTGGTTCTTGATAAAAGAGAAGAAAATTTAAAACCATCTGTTAATAAGCAGAAGTAGCTAAAGAAAAGAGCATTAAAAAAAAAAAAAAATCTTTCCATTCCACAAGTTTCAGAAAGGAACTTCTTCTGTTTTCTCATGCTTCTGGCAAAGGTTTTCTTAGAAAATTTTCCTTTTTGCAATGCTTTCGGCTTTTCTTTTCTTTTTTTTTTTTTTCCTTTTACCCCTTTTCTGTTTTCCTACAGAAACAAAAAACAGAAAGCAGGGATGGGGGAAAAAAAGAAGCATTAAACTGAAAGAAATGAAAACAAGGTTCCACTTTTTTATTTTCCTGTTTCATTTTAAGGGAATGAACAGCCCAAAGTTAGATAGAAAAGTCTTTGTGGAAAAAGGCTGTTTTCAGTCGCTTCATAGTGCCGTCAGCAATCACGTGTGGAAAGGTGACAGAAAGATGAATTTCCACTGGTCCAGCTTTTCCTAACATGAGGCATCCACACAGATCTGACTGGAATTCCTATTTAAAAAAAAAAAAAAAAAAAATCCCTACCTAGTCTGACTTCAGTGTTGGATCAACTGCAGGAAAGACTTAAAGGTTAGGAAAACAGCCTGTGGTAGTCAGCATGACTGTAGGAAAACCACGCTTTGCCAAACATTGTTTCAGAAGAGATTGCAGATTTGGTGACAACAAGGTATTGTGTAGGGGCATTAAGCTCTGGGCAGATCCAGAGGAGTTCCCTGCCCTAAACTGGCCTGTTAAGCTCTTTCTGCACAGATCTCTGCACCAACACAGCCTGGGACTGACCCCTCCTTGCTGGAGGCAGCACCTCACCAGCGTCATAGCAGCAGGTGCTGCATCCTGCTCAGCAACTTTATAATTATAGGGGTAGTTGAAGCCTCTGGATCCCAGGTGAATCTCCGGTGTTTGGGAGAGACACACACACCCCCGTCACAGGCTCTGTGAAGCGTTAGCTCAGGCATGCAGGCTTTCCTGATCACGTTCCACAAGCCCAGGTAGTCCCTGGTGGAGTGAGGGTGGGCTGGGTGCTCCATCCTAGGCAAAAAGTTAGTGCATGGAGCACCTCTGTCCTGGTTAGTGAATTTGTTAAAGCCTGCTTGTCAAAGCTCCCAAAGCAGTCATTAGTCAAAAAGCCACCAATGAAATGGTCAGCTGCAGTGTGCAACCTTCAGTACCTCTGAAAGGGAACACAGAGATCACGGGAGGCTAGAGGGCAGCAAGGCAAGGTGGTGAATAACCAGGGAGACAGGGTGTTCCTCCAGCACAGCCAGGTTGGACAGTGCAGTGGGCTCATCCTCACAAACCTGTATTTGTAATCCAGAAGCCCTCTCCCTCGGCTGAGAGGTGTTCAGCAGGACTGGGAGCGCACAGAGCCACCAGTGCAGGCACACTGAGCCCGACATCCCCAGCCTTCCCTGTGCCCAGCAGCTCCGGGACAGCTTGCCAGCTCCCTGCCACGGCTGCACAGCCACCGGTGCCCGGCAGCACCTCAGCCTGCCAGCAGGCAGTGGGGGGTGGCAGCGTGGGCAGCTCAGCCTTGCTTTGGGTGGCTGCAGCCTCTGTGCTGGTGAGTGCCACGCAGTGGCTGCAAGGCATCGGGCGGGTTGCTGAGGCGCCCAGGCGTGCAGTGCCTTGCGGTGGCACGGGCGCCCGCGCGCTTGGACACGCACCCGCTGTGACTGGTGCACTCGTGCCAGTGCACAGACCCTCAGTCACGGGCACACACGGCCTCGTGAGCACAGAGGCACATCCGAGCTGCCCACGCACCCGCACGTGCACAGCGCTCCCGCAGACAGTCCTGCCCTCATCCTGCCCTGCCCACTCAATCCGTGCACAGCCTGCCCGGTCAGCCCTCACGTGCGTGTCCTCGGGCCAGCGCTTGCATCCAGAGACACCACCACAGGCACGTGCCTGTGCTCATCACCACTGACAGCTTGTGCGACAGGGAGGGGAAGGGGCAGGTGAAACTGTGGCTGCAAAGCGAAGCCGCACGATTTTCAAACACCAGTTGGTTGGTCCCATCGCACCGATGTAATGTACGGTGTTGCTGGGATCCTCTGTTTCTCTCTCCAGTAACATGAAATTTAGCAAAGCACTGCTCCTTGCAGGACCATATAATACAGGCATCCTTGCACTGTATAAGCATGCACATAAATGTATGTTAAATGGCCACTGACGTACCTCCAGATGAAACCAGGCTTTCTCAGTGTCATCTGCTGTGACGTGCTGCCCCATCCTGTGTTGGGTTTGGTTGGTTGGTTGGGTTTTGGGTTTGATTTTGGCTCTTGTGCCTAGCATGGAGTTGTAAATTCGAGCCAGTTCAGAGTTTTCTGAGTGCCACTTCCCCCCCTGTGTACATCTGTTCCCTGGATCTCTCCTGCATTCCACTGACTGACATCCTGTTTCCGATGATCTCTGTTTTCCTTGCTGTGGTTCAGGCAGTGCTGCTCCAGTGTTGTAGTTGGAGGGATGTGCTTTCTCTCACCTGCTCTTCTCTTGCAGGATGTTCGTGGCACAGCAGATCGTCAGCAGTAACCTCCTGCTCCTGGTCACGGATGCTGTCTGTGATTGCAGCGTCTTCCCACCCGTCCCAGTGGACGCGAAAGAGGTCAAATATATCCTTCCACACCCAGCAGGGATGCACAGCTCCACAGCCCCTTCATCTTCATATTTGCTAGGGTGGAAAATGTGCTTCTGGTGCAATTGCCACGGGGTTAGAGGGCACAATCCAACTTGTGGGACAGCTTGGAGAAATCTCCAGCCCATGCAGGGTGACCTGCCCTTCCCTTGTCCTCCCCGCTCTGTCTCTCAGGTCGTGCAGTTACACCTGTACAAACTTGCATCCGGGCCCTGTGTCTCTGTGCTGTGTGCACCCCCTTTTTCCCTGCCTGCTGCCGCCGTTGTTGTCCTTAACAGCCTCGCACATAATGCTTCAGTGAAGTGTGAGCGGATGCGGTCCCAGAAGCTGCGACGGCGGCCGGACAGCTGCCACGCGTTCCACCCTGAGGTACCCCGGGGTAGCGTGGGAGGGAGGGAGGGAGGGCACACAGCTGAATTTCACCGTGGGCATGCCTGTTACCCACGCACAAATGTCTCCTCCTGCACCCTCGCATCGGGTGTGTCACGTGCCCGTCCTGCTGGATGGACCCAGACACAGCCATGTGAATTCCCAAGGGGCTTCCTGGCAGGAGGACCCTCATACATTAATGCCACCTGGGAAGGGCTTGAGCTCAGATACCAGAGGGTCAGGAGCGAGCTCCCCCACCACTTAGAGCCGAGGGGGCAAGTGGCTTCCTAGCTCGCAGGTGGCTGCTGTGACCAACAGGCATCAAACCAGTCCCTGCCTTTGCCCTTTTCCTTTTGGCCGCAGGCACCGCTCCTTTTTCCAAAGGTAACGGGTGGGATCCTTTCCCTCCACTGGCAGTGAGTGGGCTGACCTCTTCCCTCCCATCTCCCAGGAAAACGCCCAAGACTGCGGCGGCGCTGCCGAGATCTCCGTCTCGCCGACACTGCTGCTCCTGCCGCTGGTGCTGCTCCTGCGGTGACCCTGCCCGCGACGCGCCTTGCGCGGCACAGACCCGGGGGGACGGAGCTGCCGCCGGCCGGAGCGGTGGGAGCGGAGGAGATGGGGATACAACCCCCTCTGGGGCACCCGCTGCGACTCCCTGGCGTGTCCTTCACCACAAGGTCCAGCACGGTGCCCGCGGTGGAAGTTGCTCCCTCCTTGAAAACCTGTGAGCAAAAGGCCTGTGCGAGAACCAGCGGGGTCAGATCCTGGCACGGCACCTCCTGAGCGGCTCCTCCCGGCCGAGCTCATCAGCACGGCCGACATTCCACCTGACTCCCACGGAGCCACTCGGGGTATAGGGGGCAGAGGGCCCAGAAGGGCAGATCTGGTCTCAGGAGAGCAGGAGGGGCAGCGGACACAGTCTGCCTGTCTCTCAGTGGGAGCCACCAGGATTTTGAGCACCCAGGTCTGGAGCAGTGCAGGCACAGCCCTTCCAGAACAGGGCCCTTAGAGGTTCCCAGCAGGGAGGCAGCATCTCCTGGGCTTGGGGGTGGTCCTCAGCCGTGTTCCGGGGGTGAGACATGGCGCCTGACCTGAACTGCACCAACTTAACATGCAGCTGGACAATGGGAGGTAGCACAGCTTGACTAATTAGCTGCAGCTCTGCCAGCTCTGCCAAGGAGAACCCTCCTAAAACTGTTAGTACAGCATCCAGATTCTTGTCTAGGTGTGGACTTACCTCTGGGAAGGGGTTTTGTATGACTCACCAGAAGAGAAGGTACGATTCCTGCTACCTGCTATCCTCACTGCAGAAGCAGCTACAGAACAGGCACTTTTCCCTTGGAGCAGCACTGCCCTGCTCATTGCAGCTGCCCTTGGTTGTTCCCTGCCCTGAGCCTGGCATTCCTGGCTATGGGGCGTGGGCCATTTCTTACAGAGCTTTATGGACAAACGGGTGGGGAGCACCCATGTTTTGTCTTTTTTTGTATGAACTGCTCCATATCACCTCATTAAAAACAAATATGTGGCATATTCTAAATAGATACTACAGCTTCACATGTTTGGTGGTGATTGCACCCCTACACTACACCCCAGAAACCTGCAGGGACAGGCTGTGAGTGGAAGGACTCAGCTGCAGTGGCCTGGCCATCAGCAACTCACAGGGATGCCAAGAAATGCTCCTGATCACTGTGCTCCTGTTTTTTACTGGAGCTACGGGAATAAGACCCTCTGTCCATGCAGCACACTGTGAACCCACTGGCTGCACCCACAGCCCTCTGTCACCTCTGAGATGAGAAGGGTGTCCCAGCACTGGCAGAGAATGTGCCAGGGGTGGGGATGCCACAGACTATGGTTACAGATGGGAACAGGGTCTCTCCTTGAGCTCTGCACCGTCCCCATCTGTGGCCACCCCAGCACCCATGGGTAAAGCAGGGTGGCCCCAGGGGAGCAGGCTGGTAGACCAGCAAGGCAGAACTTTGCCCTGGCCTCCTCTGCCAGGTGGGCCCCTTTGGGAGCCTCCTGCACCACTGCAGCTCCCCAGAGCACTGTGTGGCCCCTCGTAATAGAAAGCTTCCACCTCCTTCAGGACAAGGGCCCACACCCTCCTCTCTCATTGCCTGATGAGCATCACTGCCTACAGTGCTGTCCTGCACATGTGCCTGCCATGGGGAGCTGTGGGGCTCCTCTCCAAGCCCACCATGCCACCCACTCCCACAGCCACCACCACCGGGGCTGGACTAGTGCAGCTGTTTTATGGGAAAGGGTTTCATCCTCACACCGGGTCTGTTCCCTTCCCTGCACAAGCAGGAGCCCACAGATACACCCCAGGTGTGCTAGGGACAGTATGGATGCTGTCCCTCTTTGCCACCCATCTCACCTGACACTAAGGGGACAGTATCAGTCTCAATCAGGTCCTGCTGGGGACCTTTCAGGACCTTAGAGGTCCTGCTGTGGGGGCTTTGCCTTGCTGGAGGCGCTGTTATGGCGAAGAGAGGAACGACTGCAGTACTGGAAGTAATACTGGAGATGGAGGTGGTCTCCAGGCTTCAGATGCAGTGACCTTATCAGAGCCAGAAGCAGCCAAGGAAGATGAAGGCAGCACGGAGGAAAAAGGGGCTGCTGTCAATGCCAAGGAACCAGGAGCTGTTCACAGATGGAGGAGCCCCTGGCTTGGGGCATCCCCTGCCGGCTGACACAGTTCCCCCAGCTCCACGTGCCTGCCCTGTCAGGGCACCGCTCTCAAGGATGACCTTCCTGTCAGAAAGGATTAGCAGTCCCACATCCACTCAGCTTAAACAGGATATATAAACACACATAGCCCTGCTGCATATGAACCATGCTTGATTTCAGGTGCATTAATCCCAAATAAACATGAGTCCTGTAAAGATACCTGCACTGAGAGAGTGAAGATGTGAAGTACACCTGGTTTAGTTTGGCTCAGCGAGTTTGTGCACAGGTTGTAAATGGAGGGAACAGGACAGGGGTGAGAACTGGATTATTTCTTGAACTGAGAAATAAGAGCAAAGGTTTTCCCCGACTTACAACTCAAGCACACACCAGGAATCAGGCTGTGGGGTCACTCACCCCGATGGCACACCGCAGTGGGCAGCAGGACAGATGTCTTCCCCTGTGCCAGCGCTGGGGTCCACATGGCTACAGGAAAAGGCGCTGTTCCCAAAGCTGCTGGTGCCTCCCAGTGCACCCTCAAGCAGCAGGAGCCAGGCTGTGGGCATGGCTGGCCAGTTCAGATGGGTCTGGCACTGGATGCCAAGCACTCACCGCAGCCTGTGCGACCCCAGTCCCACAGATCACAACCCAACCTGCCTGTGCAGCCTCCTCCAGCCCTCACAGGGTCAAAGGGGATGGCAACTAAAGGTCAGGCATGTCTCCAGAGGGAAGTGGCTCCTGCTTCTCTACATGACTTAGCCGTTCATTACAATAAAGCTGTTTATTTATAATAAACTTAGCTGTTTATTAGGAGGCAAACAGAGCCCTTTCCACAGTGGGATGAGCTGCACCTAGGTATGGTTTGAGCCTTGGAAGGCAAACAGTTTCCTTATTTTTTTGGGGGGGGTGGGAGAGGGATTTGGGGTTTTTTTGTGGGGTTTGTGGTTTTTTTGGCAGCAAAGCAGACCAAATTTCTGGTCTCCAACATGGGGTTAAGCAAATTCCATTTCATGCTCTGACAGAGATAGTGACTCATGGCCCTACAGCGAGAGGAAAAATCCCCAGGAAGAGCAGCTCCCCTAGCTCCCAACTTCTTCAGCCATGTGCTGGACACAGCAGCTGAAAATAGGTCAGCAAAAGCAAACAGCGAGCTGAGGCCAGAGGATCTGACCAGCAGCTGAGCAGCATCCTACTGCCACTCTGGTACAGCGCTGTAAATCACAGCTGTCCCTCCTGCAAGACCCTGTCCATTCCTGTAAGCACAAAACTGTAGGCATCAGGGTTTATTCTGCCAGGGCAGGACTCGAGGGGAGAAAGCTCACAAGTGGTGCTCTGCAGCCAGGGGTGTCCATCAGACCCACCCGGCCACATCTGGCTGCCGCACCAATCAGGGGCTTCACAAGCTCTAAATCTGCAGCCAATTTCCTCGCAGGCAGGGGGACAGGGAGATGGGAAGGGGCCCGAATTCTCTTCCTTGCACTCCTTGCAGGCTTCAGAAACACCCCAGTGCAGGCTGAGGTAACCCTGGATCTCCCCCAGACGCTGTGGTGGGCAATGAGGGCGTCCGAGCCGCAGGCAGGGACACACACCTTGCACAGTGTTGCGTACACGTGCCCTCCCTTGACTCATGCCTTGGGACACAGCAGACTCATGACTAGACCTTCAAGTGTGGCCAGACAGGGATGACTTCATCCTACAAAACAGTAGGAAAATCAGTCCTGGATTTACAGCAGCTGTTTGCAGCTGAGATCGGGCACAAAAGCAGGCTGGCCTGAGTTGGCTTATACTTAGCAAGAGCCCGGCACATCCCAGGGTGGGGATAGCAGCAGTCCTAGTGAGAAGCTGCATGTTCCAAGTGGGTTAAGGTTGCTCATCTCTGCCACAGTGACGGACCAGTACTACAGCCTTGCTTGGTTTTATGCACACCTCAAACTCGGGGCACAGAGAGTATTTTCCAGGATGCTTTTTCAGCTGATAAAGCCCAATGGCACCATCAGAACAGAAACCCTGGGCTCTCTCAGGCCTCTGCTTGTAGGGGAGCGGGCTGAGGGCAGCTGACACAGCACACGTTTGTGCTAAGTGGGGAAGAAGCATCAGATTCCCACGTGCTGAATGACTCCATCACCAGCCGGGCCCTCGCTGAGAGGGGTGGCTGCTCCTGTCCCCCTTGGGCACTGGGGAACTCCCCTGTTTCCCAGGCCCCTGCCACAGCTACAGGTTCCCCTACACCACCTCTGCCTACCCCTGACAGGCGCCTTTACACCTTCTGTGGCTCAGCCAAACCTCTCTGTCATTGCCTCCCGTGACCTCAGCCGCAGCCACGCGGCTCCTCGTCAGCGCGTGATGCCAAAGGTAATGGCCCCACTTGAACGCCACCAAGCACGTTTCTTCAGTAAATACCTCCCAGGCCCTGCAGGAAATTTCATCAGCTCTTCCTGCTTTGCTTACCGCTGCTGTCTCAAATTTTGGGAGCTCTGGCATCCTGCCTTTCCCCAGGCAGGCCCCTGCTGGCAGCGAGCAAGGGCTGGGCACCAAGCCCTGTCTTTAGACCTGTTTGGCTCCTCCAGGGCCAGGCAGCTGCTGCTGTCCTTCCCACCAGCACTACGAGGAGCAG
Source organism: Myiotriccus ornatus (assembly GCA_036023395.1). Lineage (NCBI taxonomy): Eukaryota > Metazoa > Chordata > Aves > Passeriformes > Tyrannidae > Myiotriccus > Myiotriccus ornatus. The sequence goes on along the minus strand of JAYRBT010000042.1, from coordinate 67,563,350 downwards.
CGCCTGCGCTGCACAGGGACGTGCATGGGTGCTTCCTCAGCCCTCCTCAGACTGCAGGGATAGCGGCAGGGGGCTGCCAGCCTTCCTGGAGGCCACTGTTGCACCAAGGATTGGCGTCTCACAGGCGGCAGGGAAGGGGAGGGAGCTGCTGGGGAAGCCCCCACACCAGAGACAGCGGGTGTGCTGACAGTGTAAGTCACACACTGACCAAAGCCCCAGGCTGCTCTTGCTCGTCTGAGTTTCAGCCAGCAGTGACTTTCTTTAGCCCCTGGCAGCAAGGCCAGAGCATGCTGTCACCCCCTCCTGCCTGGCCCTGAGGGACACAGCATTGCTATAAAAGCTGGCAGGAGGCTCCCTGGCAAAGGCAATCCCAGCCTGGCTGCCCCTGCAGACAGCGGGATGGGGGAGCTGAGCCAGAGCCAGGGCAGAGCCCCAGGCTGGCCACCATGGCCAGGAGCCGGCAAGGAGGTGGTGGCAGCAGCTGCTCCCTCCCAGGGGGAATGGCTTCCTGTCCCAGCAGCAGATGCCACCCCACATTCCCAGTCTGCCTGTGCCACAGCGAGCAGCTCTGGCCGCCCGCTGGCCCCACAGCCTGGCCTCAGACAGGGAACAGCTCCTGCAGCCCGGGGGAGCTTGGGCTCCAGCCACACCAAGGCAAACCCCAAACCACAGCCACAGGTTCGGCACAGTTGGAGGTGAAAGCAAAGACAGCTACTGGAAGTGGCTGGGGTGTCATTTGCCTCTGTAAAGGGAAACAAAACCATTGCTCTGGGAACCCAGCCAGGCCAATGATTTTCCCATCTCATTTACAACTAGACTGGTTCAGATTTTAAGCCAACTGTGAAGTGCCTCCGTGCCCTGTTGTACCACTACAGAGATGAGGCTGCTAACAGAACACTGTGAATCTCCAGTGCAAGCATCTCCCAGCTCAGAAACAGTAATACCTCAGTTGCTTAAACATGAATTTTACTAGAGAAAGGCGAAGGTGAAGCTCCTGGAAATACCAGAAAATTTCTTTACTATGAGGATGTTGAGACACTGGCACAGGTTGCCCAGAGAAGCTGTGGATGCCCCATCCCTGCAAGTGTTCAATCCCAGGCTGGACGGGGCTTTGAGCAGCCTGGTCTGGTAGAAAGTGTCCTTGCTTATGGCAGGGGGGTTGGAACCAGATGATCTTTAAGGTCCCTTCCAATCCAAGCCATTCTGTGATTCTACGATACGACCAAGCTGGAAGACCATCCCCTTGCACACACACGGAGCGCTAGGCTCGCATCCCACCATCCCTCCCCAGGGAACTTACCTTCCCAGCAGTGAACAAGGAACTGGTTACACTGCAATCCACTTGCAGCAACTGCTCACATGATGTTTGGCAGTTTCCTCCAGCATTTTTCCTACTTTGCTCATTGTTAAAATAGCTGATCAGGTGGGACATGCTCGATGCTGTCGTGAGATCAAGGCCAGTATTTCCTCTTCCAGGGCAATACACACCTAGGAATTAACACACATCCTCTCCAAGGAGCTGATCTTTTTAAGAAACTTCACTGAAACCACATCAGTGCTCAGCACTCCTGGAAATCAGGCTGGAGAATTTCAGCTTGGGCAACCCACAAAGATATAGAAGCACTGAGCAGCAGGAGAGTTTAGTTCAAATAAGTTGCTTTAATGCCACACAGGAGGCAAGGGTGGAAAAAAAAGGGAAAAAATCCTCAATTTTGAAGGGAAGCCTCAAATAGCTTCAACTAAACTGAACTCAGCTCCTCCATCCTAATCATATGCTTCATTTACTTCCAGCTTTTTAAAAAGTTAGGCAATGGCCTTAGACACTCACCTTGATTGCAGTGCTTTAATCCACACTCAGGATACCTGGCAACGAGTGAAGCAAATGATTCTTGGGAGAGGGCAGAGCATGACCACAACTACACAGAGGAGGCAGGACACACAATTTTAGCCTGCCCAGAAGACTTTTAAGTATCACTCTTTCTGAACACAGAATAAGCCTAATTTATATGCAAATGTGGAAGCTACTTTTAGTGACATTTGTGTGAAATGTGATGCCAACATTCTCCACCATTCCTTGAATTCATTTTTCATTAAAAAAAAAAAAAAAACCAAACCAAAAAACCACCAATAATACTCCATCCTGAGACTTCAAGCTGTCGAGGTCATTTACAAGGGCTGTCTCTCTCACAATGTCACTGCGGAACACAAAGCCCAGAGCTCAGCTGTGGATGCCCAGACTTGGTGCGAGCCAACACAAGAACAGGATTACGCATATCTTGCCCAGGCAGTTCCCAGATGTTTGCTGACAGCTGAGGAACAGTGATGACGGAGCAGAAGGCAGTCTGGCACAGGGCTGCTCTGGTCAGTCCCTTCCCAGCCAAACCCCCCTCCCTCCCACTCCTGCCAGTCCTTATGCCTGCATGCCAGGAGAAGATAATCAATCCTTTACAGGGGTGCAGGATAGGAGGCATTTCCTTTACATGGATTTAAATCCAGGCCTCCTGAATGTTTTTTCTCAATCCCAACTCACCTAAAATTTTCCCACAAGCAAGGTCTCCAGCACTTACCCTCTTCCCCCTGCCCAGGTCTTCTTCTTTGCACCCTTGGTCCCTCTTGCTCATTTTTCTCCTTGCAAATGCTCATCTCCCAGTGCTTCTTCACCTTTGGCTTTCCAGTGCTGTCCATAAATCTCAGTTTCTGCTCCTTTGAACACACTTTGAACATTCTCTGCCCAGCCAACCTGGCCAGCCTGTTGTCGTGTGGCACCCAAGCCACAGTGGTAAGCGAAAGCCCTTTTAAACCTTGGAATGAGGAAGGGGACAGCCTGCTCCAAAATCTGCAAGACCAGGAACTGGAAAACTGAGGCACTAAAAATTTGTATCTCAAAAAGGGAATTTTTGAAATTATAGCTATCCCAGCTTTGAAGGCTTGGAGAGTCCTGACTGAGGATAGCCAGCCCCAAGACCACACTGCTGCTTTATGCCCTCACTCTACAGCAAAGGTTTAGCAGAGCTCTCCGAAATTAAAGACCAAATTTAGCAGTAATACCAATCCACCAATCCCACTTTGTTCCTCACATTACTTTTAAAATATGGCAGAGGTGAAAACTGAGCAGACTGTCCCAGGCTTATCATTCTCTGCCAGTCTGGAATAAATGTACGTCAAGGGAATTCTTATGACAAGCAACTTCACGCATTGGTAGCACCAGACACACCTAACACCTTCCCTCACACACACACAGCACAGAAAGACCCAAACTAGACAGTAATTCATTTGGTTCTTTTATTAGCAGAAGTTAAGAATACAGCAAGTAATAAGATCCCATCTTATATGGAACCATCACCAGAGTCCCCAGCCATCAAAACCCCAGAATGTGCTTCATTGCTTCCAACAGTAAGCAATTTTTAAAAAGAAATATACTGAACAAGGCCACTATTTAATGGGGAAGGAAAGAAGCTGTAGGTCCTAACTATTCTATGGCAATAACCTGCACACAGAGCAAGCAAGCCTCTGACTGCTGAGAGTAAGGCATTCAGGTGCCAACCTGGGAAGAGTTCTCAGCAAAAGCTACAGAAAAGTGCACAGCTAGGTTGTTTTTATTGGAACACACAAACTTCTTGAACGGAGAGACTGACTGGGTTAAGAATAGCAGGTGGAGTACTGTGTTTTTGTAATAGTTCTGTGCTGTGTAGGACCAGGTTACAATCACCCTTCAAGGAGTGAACGTGGGATGATCCAGGATGGAGACTGTCGCTTCTGCTGGTACTGTTCAGAGGTATCCCAAAGCACCTTACAGACAGCTCTGATTCTGATATGTACCACGCTTTTCTCAGACACCAGCACACTTCCTCCAGGCAACTCCACATCTTTGTCCGGGATGCCAGCGCCATTTAGCCCTTACATCCAAGTTAATACTGCTCTTTACTTCATATAAGTACCACACAGACCTGTGACAAACCACTTCCAGCCCTACAGGCATCCAGTGTCATGATCCTACTGAGAACACGTCCCTCTAAACTTGCAGGCTCTGCTACAGCACCTCTTTCTGCAGCTGACCTTGCTCTCAGAGGCTTTACTCCGTTCAAGGGGAGAAGCTTAATATCCAGTCAACCTTAGGAAGGCATTCTGCTTCTATATCTAACTCAGCAACTCCCCAAAACACACTCCGTGGAATCCACGGTACGGGAAGAGCTTTGCAATCCGTATCTTTCTCTTGAAGGATGGAAACTGAAACTTGCAGGAGTCAAAAAAAAAAAACAAAAACCAAACCCCAACAACAAAAGAAAACCCACACACCAACCAACCACCCCTTACCTTCCTTCCTGGTGAAATACAGCATGTTATGAGCTGTTTAACTCATCTGTGAGAGAGGTAATTGCTCTGAATTTCCAACTAAAGACTCCAAGCAATACCTGTGCCATAACAAACAAAATGTTCAAGTTTCATCTTACGACTCCAAAGACTCTCCTTCAGTCTGGCTTCTGACTGGGCTCCAAAGATCAAGCTACATCAATTACATAAGAGAAGGGTATAGGCCTCCCCTTATATAGGAGGTGCGTCTGCTCCACAGCAATCCAGCTCAACTCTCAGTTTTAGGTTTAGAAATACCAGCAGTCCCATTAGTCCCACTGCTGAAGCACAGATGGGAAGCAGACCTTACTAAGGATGAAAAAAAAAAAAAGGAACTGCACTGGGCTGGTTGTGGATTTACTCCTCTTAAAAAGAAAAACCTGCAAACTCCCTTGGCATATGGAGCCTGACACACGAGAAGGTAATGTGCTTGAGGTCTGCAGTAACTGTTAACTCCAAGTCCTGGAGCACACAGCTTCCTCTTTCCAGTCCATCTTAACCCCACCTCTGTTTCCCCTCACATGCTCAACTACCTTCTGACAAGTCTATTACCATCATTTCTTCAGACCAAACAAAGCAAATGGCAACCATCTTCTCAACGGGGGCCTTTGGGTATAGGCAGGCACTGATGGAGTTGGACTGTTCGCCATTTCATGTGCAGTTATCCCATCATGCTCCAATTCATATGATGAGAACCAAAACAACTAACTGCAAGATCCCTCACCCACAATCCACAACTACACACGCCACGCAAGCTTGGAAGGCAGCTGTCCCACGCACTCGGGATGTAGCCTTCAAGTTACTCCAGTAAACACCTTTGCTCACGCTGTGACCTGGATGACAATGTGACTGATCCAGCCCTCACAACCCTTGTGTACGTGTACTGAGCCTACTCCAAGTGCTGGCCAGGACCCCACATTGCCCAGGGCATGCTGGCCACCAGGAAAATCTGCAGGGCCAACGTGCTTCACTCCTGGGAATTTTACCTGGTCCTCCTGCAATCATTTATTTTGTGCAAAATTGAAACAGTGTGTGGTACTTGCATGTTGCATTCTTTACAAAAACCCTTTTCCCCCCACCCATTGTTTAAAACATTTATATAAATTTTATTTAAACAGAAAGTTAGAAATCTTATTTACAATTTGTTTTTCTCCCAAAAGAGCATCTAAAATCAACGCCCGAACCCTCCAAGAGGATATAAATTTAACCTTGATTTTTTTTCTTTTTTTTTTAAAAAAAAACGGAAACTGCTAAGCTATCCCTCCCCAATTCTACAAATAAATATGGCATTGAACAGAAGCCGATTTGGAAAGGGTCCTCTGTAGCTCAATCTGTAGATCCCAAGAATAAATTAGGGTTTCAGAATTTCCTGGTCTTCAAATTGATTTATTCCATTGCTTGAGGTATAGAATTTTATCTTGGTTAGTCAGAATCCCCATGAAGCTCCATGCCTCATCAGCTGAAACGTGGATTCTTCTTAGGTATTCCTTTTGCTAGCCTGTACGCTCCGCCGCGCCGGCGGCTGTTTTGGTTACGGCCTTGGGCTGAAGGCTGGTTCTACTGCATCCCATCCTCCTCTGTGCAGCCTCCTCCGACCGTGAAACGGAACTCCTGGAGGTTCGAGACTCCGTGGAAGTGCACAAAGGCGCCAGCCACTACAAAGACGTGGAACAGCTGATGGGAGTGGAACTGCGGGAAAGAAAACACTCCTGTTCAGCCGGGGCACTCCAGGCTCCAGCGCGACCCTGCCTCCCAAAAAGCCACGCGTTCCGCTGAAGGTGACAGGGAGCAGGGCCTCACACCACGAGCCGCAGAGTTCTCCAAGTTGTGTGTTAAAGCCCATCCCTCTCCTGTCGTTAGCCAAATAACTGAATTCCACACACACACCCACACACACCCCCTTCCCTTCAGAGTCATCTTAACCAGCTGGTCAATAAACAAATACAGTACATAAGTGCTACAACCCATCTTTGTGAAGGGACAGGGATGAGTTCAGAGCCTTAGGCAAAAGGCTTAAGCAGGACACTTTTGAAATTAGTCCTTTCACAAGACACACTGCTGAATCATTGATAAAAAGGTCTCTCTCACAGAGGTAACAGGTACAAACTCTGCTCTGGTCACAGGCATAAGTTTTACCAAATGGATTTTGAATGCTGTTATTTTACTTTTCTACTACAGCAAAACAGACCATAAAAAAATATGGTATTACATTAAAACCTAGAAACAACTAAATGTTCTGAATGAATGCCCAGGATGTTTTTGGTTATAGTAGAGCAGAACGAAAACCATGAGGGAGCTGCATGACAAAGCACGCCCTTGTTTGAGGGAAGCCATACCAATATGGATTATGCTGTTGAAATATTTCTACAAACGTGTGTTTGCAGGCTTCATGGAAAGCTTGGAAAAGAGCTGGTGGTACACCAGTGCTTTTGGAGCCTATAGCAGCAATGCTTTCTTTGCCCATTTAAACACACGCAAACCGGTGCTGTGCCAAAGCCACTCAAACAGCTCAAGCCTCATTCTCACTTCTAGCCCTTATAGGGGCCTTAACTATGCTAGTGGAAGTACAGTGGCCTTCCAAAGGTCTACCTCTCCCTCATCTCTACTCTTGCTTCACTCAATTTCTTTCTTAACATCTTCCCCACATATTTCTCCTCCAGTCTTCATTATTCTTTCCCTCATACCAAGTCTCCCCCACACCCATCCTCTTGTTCACCCCACTTTCACTTCTCCTAGGCCAGAGATCCCTTCAAAGACTACCATATCTATCCAGCATTTTCACCGGCTGCACAAGACGAGGAGCCGGTCCTGGTGAAGATCCCACAGAACACACTGAACATCAGCAAAATAACCATGTACTATTCTGCACAGAAGCAAGATAAAGATGTGTGTTTGTAAGATCCTCAATACACACACACACAAGCTCACAGAGTTGCTTGGCCATCTGTTAAAGCTGCCTAGTACATGTGCTGGAGTGAATTTGCACACCAGCAGTTACCTCAGATCAGCCAGGCTGTGACGACTCATGAAGAGAGGCACCGGGAAAGCCAGGCTCGGAGAGCCCATGGTTATTTGGCTGCTAAAGACCTATTGCTTCTGGTGCAGCAGTTTGATACTTGCAATAAGAAAACACTGACACAACATCCTTCAGCCTCAAGGGGAACCAGCTTTCACATTGGTCTCCTCACCCAGCCATTCTGTAGACTCACCCAGATGTCACACTTGCCAGGGAAGAATCTCTCCGGGATGCGGGCAGCATATAGTGCAGCACCAGTGATGTACAGGCATGCCATGAGTGCCAGCCAGCCTATCTGCCCCATTGTGGCTGCTTTCAGGAGCCCCTCAGAGATGACAAAGTGCAGAGTGGGAATTACCCCACTAAGACCCAGACCTAGAAATACTCCTGGGAGGTAAAGAAAATGTGGGAGAGTCAGGTTTGAGCACAGTGGAGGTAAAGGGACACAACGAAAACACAAAAGCTACGGAAGGAAAACTCAGTATGTGCCAAAGCAGGAGAAAGGTGACAGCCCTTGAAGCTGGAGGTGCCCAGAAGAGATTTATTGGGAAGGAAGCTAAAGAATGCACAGACTTCCTTGATATACCAGAAGCTACTTGGCTATATGTTCCAGCAGATAGCCAAAATAATTTCACTGATTGCTCCTGCCAGCTTCAGTGTACGTGAGGCCAGTTACTGCTCTTGGCCTGCAGGGGGAACTGAGACCACGCAGACTGTGCCTCACTTCACCATCACCGCTCAAGAGCAAGGCAAGGAGAACCAACAAAGAGGTTGTTTATCATACACTCCACAAGCAGTCCTAGGAAACAGAAAAGGGGCAGCTGCGCTCATCTGATCTGCCATGTAAGAGAAACATGGTTTGTTTGTTTAGATTTTAGCAGCAAGTACAGAAAACTTGTTAAATAAAAGTGGGGGGCGGGGGTATTCATGACCCATACAGAGATTTTAAGTTTGGAAAGCTGAACTCTCTGAAGGTACACCAATAACTTGTCCAGGAAATCTAGATTTACTGTAGACAGCATGTGCAAGTTAAGAAACAAGAAATATTACTATTCAACCCATCTGTGTGCACATTCCACAGCTGCCCCCTAAGCTTTCTCTTTTTTCCTACCTCAAAATGTGAAACCAAATCTGGTTTTGTTCTTTTGACAAAGAGTAAAAGTAGGTTTTGTCTCGACTATGTACTTTACCTAGGCAAATCATTCAGATTAGTTCAGTCATCCAATGATTTGCTGGTGTCTGAGCCTAGTGTTCCCAAACCAAGACAAACAGTAGAAGTACACATACACACACCAAGCAGTCAGTCGTTTTTTGGGAGCAAAGTTGCTAGATAGAGCTAGAAATGCTTTGCACTACCTTTCCTACTGCATGTGTTACTGTCCATTTCAGGAATGCACTTCCAGGACTTGCACTAGCCCTTGTCTGTGCATCCAGCTGCCTATAAAATATACACTGAGAGCAAACCCATCAGGTCCCCAATCCAAGAATATAAAATTAAGCTCTCTTAAGTCTTCCCAAGACAGTTTTTCCAAGTGGCAAGTACGAAGGAGGAAAGGCAGGCAAGTAGCCAAACAGTTAAGCTGAGGTCTTACCTGCCCTTACACCCCGGTATTCAGGGGTGGCAAACATGTCCCATTGTGAGACAATTATGGCTGCGATGCCCAGGACACAGATCACGATCAAGTAGATGAAGCAAGGCTGAGGGTTGCAGTAGAAGGAGTAGTACAGCCATGGTACAAAGCTGCCCATTATGAGAAGTGCAATGCCAGAATAATCCAGCCTAGAAGGAAACAAAAATCAGTTTTGTAAGAAATGCAAACCTTTGGAAATCCTCTCACCCACACGCCCTTCTTTAGTAGACCAACTGTCTACTTCTCACTGCAAAACTAAATTACTCTCACTGTTGCAGCTTACTTCCTGATGGCAACTCTTCCACCAATGCCCTCCTATGGTAATGGACTCCCTTGGCAGACAGCCAGCAAGGCCATTTTTGGACAGTCATCAGCAATACCCTCAGCAACCTTTAGACCAAAGCTTTTTGAGGAAAACTCAAATTTGAGTTTCAGATGAGGTAAAAGGCAGCACAAGAGCCCCCTAAACACAGGGCACACAGTATGTTGTGAGAGCACAGCCAGTGCAAACCCTTCAGTGTCTGACAAGCATCGGTTAGTTATGCATCAGCTTAAGTGAGCACAGCGGAAAAGTGCTGCAATTTTTCAACCACTCTGTTTTTCTACACACCAGCGTGAAAAAGGAAATCCACAGCCACTGCTTTTTACCCCACCCTGACAAAACACGCCTACAGAAGCTGATGGAGTTAATTTTTCAGTAGGGGACTTTAATAGCTGGGTTACTTTAAAGGTGGTCTTGCAGATTACAGAGTCTAGCTTGAGTAATCTTGGGAAATATGAGATATTTAACAGCCAGCCAAAAAAGAACGTGAAGTAAAACCAAAAGACCAAGACATCTTGATATACGTTGTAGAACTGTCTTACTTAAGTTTAAGATTTAAAGTTAGTCAGAATAGTTGAAATGATAAGAGGTGACAGTTGCATTAAAAATTCCAAGTCCTGCAACTAAGCTCAATGTATATTACTTACAGCAGCAAGATGCAAGCACATGCCTGCCAAACAGCAGAAAATGATGGAGTTATAAGACTAAAATGACAGCACAAAAACTCATGCTGAAACAAACTATAATTAGAAGAAGCTGCATTAAATCTCTGCTCAACTCTGTTCCAAAGTACATGCAGTCATGAAATGAACAACTCCCACACTGGGGCTCCAGGCACAAATCCCAGCCCTGTTTTCCCACCTGTTTCCTATTTGGCCTACCCTGTTCCTTAGGCACTTACTTGGAGAAGAGCCGGGAAACACCTTCTGAGTGGCAATAAACTGTGTGGAAGAGCCATGAGAAGGAGAGGCAGAGTATGGCTCCCAAGAAGAACAATCCAACTACCACTTTCTCCTGCACAGGTGCTACAAAGGACATGTTTGGCCGGAACATGTAGAAGATTCCCAGACAGAGGAAGAACACACACCCTGAAAAACAGCAAGGCAGAGAGGTGTCAAGTTCATGCATCCTTAAAACTTTTCTTTAAAAGCATGACTGTAGTGTATAGGACTACTAATTACAGGAGTTGCCTGACAGCCAGCAGCACATGCAGAGTTGAGTGCTGCCCTACTTCAGTTACACATTCCAACCACAGCTCTGTCTCAGACTTGGACAGACCCTGTATTTTCACTTGTTTAGCAAGATGCCTGACAACTATAACAATAAAATATCTGTTGCAAAATGCAGGAGGAGAAGGGCAAAGTTCAAAGAAACCCTTCCCCTTCAAGGCTCCTCACAAGTTGAAACCGGTCACAGAAGCTGTAACATAAGCATGTTCTTGTGGTAAGAAATGTGATCTCAATTAACACCTACACACTTGGAAAAGAAGTATCTACCGGTAATTTATCAACAATTAGGCAATTTTTAATGCATTTGTTTGTATTATATGCCATGATTAAGGAAGTCCCATCCAACTCTGGTGGGATAAAAATAGGAGAGGGATACCAGCCTGCTAATTTAACAGGTTACTAGTGGAACAATAATGCTGATCAATGCCACACCCCTTTCTATCTTGCCCTCTTTCTTTGAGAGCAATAAAACCAACTGGCATTAGATTAGAGCAAGGTGCCAATACCTAGAAGATGTGTCCAGATGTTACCAGTCTCTGTATGTATTCTGAAGATACTCTTGAAACAAGCCCGGAAGGAAGGCATGGGTGGTCTGTGTCCATGCAACAGGTAGTCGTTGTCCTTCAGCCAGTCAGGCAGAACATCATGGGGAATGACCCTCCATCGGCCCTCCCATACCTAGAAGTTAAAAGATTTTGGTTAAACGCAGCGAATCGAGTGCCATCAACGTATGGCCAAAGAAAACCCGTATTAGTAAGAGTGTTACTCTGTGAGTACAGAAAACAGAAAAGAGTTGATGGGACATCTCTGGGGAAAAGGCTTTACACTTGAAATATAATGGTTTAGTCACTGTTCCCTATTCAAAACTATCATTATGAAGCTGAGCTGTACCACCAGAAAAAGAAATACTTTAGCATTTCATCGAACAGGAAGGCTATTGGGCTTTTCTTAGTGCTAATTTCCAGGTTTTGTTATTTTACAGGTCATCTTTTCCATTTAACTGAAGAAGCCTACACCTACTTCTTTCAAAGAAATAAATAAGCCTGTTCCTCCACAAGCCAACCTGACTAAATATCTACTAGCATTTGGGGTAGTCCAGCAAAAAAAGCTACCCATCATCAGCACTAATAGTAGACAGAAAGCATGAAGGGGCAAGAGCCCAGCAACAAGTGTCCAACCCCTTATTCAAGGCTGTGAATTTTGTGGCTGCTCCCACGCTCACAAAAGAAACGGTAACAGATCAGTTAAGGCAAGAGGTTGGTGACTCAATTCCATCAGATTTCTTCCTGGAACAGGGAGGGAGTGTATGTGCACACAGCTATTCCTGCAGCTGGTTCCACATGAAATAAGTGTGCACAGATGTCCTTAGCACTGCTTTGGTAACACAAGACACATGGAGTCTTCAGTTGGGCGTCAGAGGCAGCGCTGCCAAGCAGAGGGGGATCAGGGAACTGCTTTATGTACCGGGGTTGTTTCTGCAGTGTTCCTTGGATTTGCCGGCTGGCTAGAATTACAGGAGCAGGGCTGAAGATTCCTGAAACACTGAGTTTAAAAGGCTACATTCTTATTTCAGTTTCAACAACAAGAGCCCAGAGTTTTTAAATCAATTCTCCACACTCATGCATGGAAGCAAAACAAAGCCATTCAGAATAACCAACCCAGTTAAAGACTGGGTTCTTAAATACAATTAACAAGAAAATAACTGGTTTAATTCATGAACCAAAAATTTGAATTGAGGTAGAAACAGAAGGAGGGAATTCATTTTACACAATCCACTCTGCAAAACATTTTAAAAGAGCAGGAGATGCATAGTAAAAAGAAACCCCAAACAAAAAGCCAACAAAACCCACACACAGAAAACCACTGAGTAACTACAGTTCCTCTGTATAAACATCAAAAATAGTGCATAAAACCAGCAGGAACCAATGTATAAAGGGGCAGTGTTCCTTTCAGCAAGGAAGGAGGGCCAGAGACTGATACAGCCCCATGGCTCTCAAAAGTGGCAAAAATTGAGCCAAGGTCCACAACTACAAAACCTACAATGGATTTACTTGGATATGGTTTTAATATAGCATGGTTTTCAAGTCAGGGACAAAGCTTATTCTACAATGGATGCAAACAGTGCTGGAAAAGCAAAATATCTGCAAGTCTGACAAAACCTGGACAAAATGACCTTGTAAATTAAAGTGCCTTGAACCAGAAGGCTTTTATTCTGCTTTGCACTCACAGGTGCTTTTCAAGAGACACACCTGAGTTGCATGATCAGCTTTAGAGTCTCATTTGTAATTCCTGTTGTTCCATGCTTTAGAATTTAATCATATATGACAGACTGAGATCCTGAGACACTGTAGTATTGCTAGTTAGAACATGGGATGCTCATTCAGGGATGGTGTGAACCTCCTCTTCCTCACATCAGCAGCACAGGTGCTGCAAGTATAGCCTGCTGCCCATGGAGCTTCCTGAAAAAGGAAGTTTCCACATGCCCTTACCTTACACACAAATTCTTCCATTCTCTCCATAGCATGGTGGGCTTGTAGAAGAGGTGACATACCCATAAACCCTTCGTCTTCTTGAGGTGACTCATCGTTGTGTTTGCAATCCTCAGAACACTGGGGGGAGAAAAAAAAAACAGAGAAAATGCTTTGTAGAAAGATGAAGAGAGAAAGGTGATGTTGTTTTCCATACAAAACTACGATCTGAGGTCTTGGCAAATAAAGAAGTCTTTCCTTGTACAGCACTGAGGAGGGGAATTCAAAAGGACAAGCAAAAAAATTATTACATTTGGAGGTATCTGAGAACGACTCACATGTCTAATCCCTTCTGCATGTGTTCTCACCAGGTTTGGAAGCGAGCAGTGTTCCTCTGCAAGTTATGCTTCATTAAAGCCCAGATATGGAGTCTGGGGCTTGCAGCCTACCCACCTCTGGGGAAGGATTACTCCCCATTTTATGTTTCAATAACACTATGTCAGTGTTAATGCCTCTATAACATATCTGGCATTGTAGGGTAATAAAAGGTAAGTCAAGGAGAGGAATCCATTTACCTTGATATAAATGTTTCACCTCAACTTTCAGTCCAAATTTGAAGACCTATTCTGTTTAACTGACATTTCTGTTCAGCTCATAATCCAGTAACAGACAATCACTCATTTGTTTGATTTTCAAGGTATTTCAGAAACTAGCATGAAACTTCTGCCAGTTAGACAAAGGCAAGTTAACAAAGAAAAGCAGTAACAGACAGCAGAGTTTTAAGCAAAATTCAGATAAAGAGAAATACCTATATCCCCAAGATGTACCAAGAAAATTATGAAAAGAAAAGCTAAAAGAATCTGCTGAGAGGGGACATCAAGCTGGTACAGATCACTAATAAATGTACAGAAATGAAGTTTGGTAGTTTTCTACCCTATGGTGACTTATCACATCATCTACATATTATGATACAGTCTAGATTCCCATTTAGGAAAAAAGCAGGGGGGCCACAGAAGTCCTACATTCCTGTTTGCTTACTACAATGCTCATGGCCCATCAGGGACTCCATTCAACACTTCAGCTTCCAAGGTAAACAAATCTGAGAAAGCTGGAAAAAAGAGAATGAGTTTTTTGTACCCTTCAGACTTAATGCAGAAAGCTGCCACTCACCTCATGACCCAGAAAGCTCCACAATCCACACGAAGACTGGCTTCCTCCATATTTCCCAAAACACTCCTTTTCCCTTCTACCAAGGTTAACAACTTTAAACTCAAGATTCTGTATCAACAATGCCATCCGAAGTGACTGAGAATGTGGTGTTTAACCCCTCATACCTTACCTACAAAGCAGTAGCACCAACGTCCAGGTTAATGCCCCGAACTCTGATTCAGAGTTCAGATGTGGCTGTGCATTTGTCCCACTTTACAGCTCTCTCCTTAGAGTAAAGCCTTATTAACTGCTTCCGTCAACAAGTTAACTGAATAAGCTGCTTAAAATTTTAGGTTTTTAATAAACAAAAGGAGACTTCTTCCAGCTTACAGTGAGCAGTGTAGAATCTTCAATATTTCTCGTTTTTCTGAGAGAGAAATGACATGCTAATATCTGCTTTTGTACCCAAGGCTTGCAGTAGCCACCAAAGCTCCATCTTTCTAAGAGGTCCCACCATCAAACAGGTCTTGACCCAGTTCTGCTTATGCAGAATGCAATTTCTGGTAATATATAGTATACATCCCTTGCATTTTGCATATGACCGTACATTTGTCCATACTAGGAAAACTTAATTGACTAAACAAATCTTTGTGGACAAACCATGTCCCTCGTACTGCCTATTCACCTTCATTTATCCTTCCAGTGAACAGCCCCTCTGAGCAATATTTCATATTTTATAGCAATGATTGATATAAATATTAATGAGCTCTAACCAGATTCTATAGCAGTTTAAGACAGTATTAAATACACTCACTCTGTCTAGATTAGTTCTATCGAGAAAGGCATCAGGCAACATCAAGATGCAAATAGGTTTAATATCCTACTAAAACAGGCACAATCCCTGTTAGGCATAAGGATAAAAAATTCAGTTTCATTCTGACTCAACAATATTCACTCACATTATTTACCACACTGTTAATTTTACTGTTTTTTTCTACTAATGGAGCTCTCTGGTTGGGATTCTCAGTTTTCAATATTATAAATAATTAACTCAAGGTCACAGAAACACAGAATAGATTTGGGTTGGAAGGGAGCTTTAAAGATCAACTAGTCCAGGTCCCCTGCCATGGAGGTCTGCATAAGATGCTCATGAGAGTCTGCACAATCTCAGAAATGAAGAAACCTTCCATTTCCAAGGGCACACTTTATGGAAAAGCAAGGCTGGCGTTTAAGTTCCAATGCATTTTAGCTACCCTAGAATTCCTTCCCCCAGCACCACACAATAACCATCTCAAATGGAGTGAACAAGTCAGTAATCCTCAATTTACAAAACTTGGTGGACTGAAGGGAAAAAAGGTCCCTTATGGAATCAAAGCCTGTATTCATTGCAGTCTGCACAGTAACTCAAAGCCAAAAAATGTTCATTTCCCCCTCTGCACATACTCCCATTTCTAGAATGATGGGAAGGTTTAAATTTGAACAGACTGTAAAGCTTGAAGAGCACAGCTATTTATGAACTGGTCCAAAATCTTTGCATTTTGGCAATGTGCCTACAAACAAATCATTACTGAGCTTCTTCTAGTGATAAAAGGAATTCATATCATACACACAGTCCAGATGACTGCCAGAAAATGGAATTGATTTTACTATCTCCTTCCTGCCATTAAACTGCAAAATTAGCATTCAAGGAAAAAAACTAAAGCTCAGCTTCTTAGTCCTTTCCACACTAAGGAGACAAATCGAGGTCCATTCTGGAACGTCCGTCCTCTCTCGACTCCTTCCCGTAACATCTCATTGGAAAGAACAATGAATTGTGCTTCTTGAAAGCCAGGAATCTATAGTAGAGGGCAACACCAACACCAGCTTTCATTTGGAAAACTGAAGGAGTCTACTGACCTTCAGTTCTTCAGACAGTGACTGAAAGAAAAGAATACCGCACTTCTGTTCAGAAGGCATACTGTAAAATTTCTTCTGCAACATGTTCCTTCATATCTTAGGATTCCTACATTCTCTCCTCTTTGGCTGACCGTGTCAGAAATTCAACAATAATTCTAGTTTATAACAACATAAGCAAACATATGCTTTAGGACTTGTTTTCAACTATTCCTAAGTCCTGCCCACAGAAACACATTTTAAAATGAGAAACATACTGGGTAAACAATATCACTTGCTTAAGACCATGCAAGAAATGAGAGCCCAGGAAAAAACTCTGATACTCCATTTTTAAGGAGGTATGGTATATCCTGAATTAAGTGCTTTCAAGAATAACTTTTGACTTTGTAGCATCTAGACCACAGGCCAAAAGGATTTTCACTCGGCTAATGTTTCAGATGTTCTTTTATGTCACCTAATTTACTCATTTTCTTTTAAAAGTGTCTCAAATTTTGACTAAATAATTCTGTGAAGTCTTCAGGGCATTTTAGAGTACCTTTAAATAAAACTCCTCATTTCTTTGTAACAAGCAAAGTTGTTGCAATCATCAGCTGTTGTTTTTCTGCAAAACAAATGCAGCAAGGCAGACACAATGCAGCAATGCCATTATGGATGGCATCCATAATTCTGGATACTTATGCTCCAATGGGTCTAGACTCCTAAGTCTATGGAAATCCCAAGCAATCATTCCAGTTTTAATCCTACTCCCTTTACAAATTCACAGTGTTAAAGCTACTAAAAACCAGTACAGATATACCTAATGAGATGCAAATTATAAACCAGACATATAAACACAGCCTGAGTTGAGTAACGGTACCAGAGAATAAACCAAATCTGAAGGACAAGTGAAAGGGGTCAGAAGAAAACAGCTTTACTGGTTTATCCATATCCACTTTATTTCGTGAAGTTTTACTGTTTCTTTTGTGATAACCGTGATAGACAAGGATGTAAAAGAAAGAGGGAGAAATCAGACAATTATATTCACTTTGTACAGAGAACTAGGCAACACATCATCTAAACAAGAATTTCAGAGCATATTTTGCTAGGGACCAAAAAGGTTTGATACCAAAACCAAGCCTTAGAGCACCCAGAGCAAACAACAGCAAGAAATCCAAGAGCTCAACTGCACAGTGCCTATCATTAAATAAGATTAGGAACAAAATCTCACTCTTTTATAGCAATGGCACAGAAGGTAAAAAAAAGTTTACATTTAGTACAAGAATTTGTTGCCTGAATACAGTCCAAAAATGTCAGATCACATAGCCAAAGATCCTGTTACAGAGAAAAGTGCAGTAAAACCTGCTCTAGTAAATGCCTTATACTTCTCGTCTACTAGAACAGCTTATCCTTCTCACATAGATTAACAGTTTCTATACTAACACTCTCAAATCTGTTAACAGACACACTGTTTAATAATGTCCTTACTATGGAAAAGCCTGTCAGAAGTCAAGTCACAATTGCAGAATAAGAGTCCAGAAACACTTTTCCCACTTTCTCCAAAGTTGTGTTCTCTGGACTTCAAGCAGTAAGTTTATTTTCTTGAGGTCTGTAGTTCCTTCATGTCAGATTAAAGATTTCTAGAAAGTTTCAGAGTTTGCACATGACTGCTGTTTGCACACAGGACAAGCAAGTTCTGGTTCATCACTTCAGAAAGTGTCATGTGTTCATTAGAGTGTGCAAACTGAAACATAAATCAAATCTGAATGAAGCTACCTAAGAAGTTTACTCCGTCAAAAGTGGTCCTCTTCTTCCTCACCGCCATCTTCCTTTACGCTGACACTGGTACCCCTCTGATCCCTGGGTTGATTAGCTGATCCAGTACTAATCCAGCAGAAATTACCCACTTTTTTTGCTAGGTGACCCTCCTACTAGATAATGAAGCTGGTGCAGATAACCAGGGGATTTCAGGAGCTTAAGCGCTTGCAACAGAAACAAAGGGAGCATCAGCTCCCATTTTACTGAGATCCACCACAGAGTAAGTTCTGTGGAACATATGCAAGGCCAAGTTTGTCTTCAACACAAGTCAGCTGGATGTCCAATGATCTACAGCCCTCCTCTCAGTAGCATTCCTAAGTTACTAAGGAGCCGAAGAACCCAGCTAGGCATGGATTAAGCAAAGTTAAACTGATGATCACTTCAACAGACTGCTGTATTCTCAAAACTTCTTGCAGCTTTCAGGACTGCTCTTTCTGAAATTCCACAGTTTTTCTGGGTTGCAAGCATGGCACTTGAAGAAGTGCACACATTAAGCAGTAACACCATGTCACAGTCCAACCACAGATGGCAACAAAGTACCACAGCACCGCTTGGTCACTCCTGCCTGCTTCCACACTGGGATAGGAAGAAGAATTAGAAAAAAGGTAAAACCCGTGGGTTGAGATAAGAACAGTTTAACAGTTGAAAAAAATATTACTGTAATGATAAAAAGGAGAGAGAGAGGAATAAACCCCAAGACAGTTAAGTGCTGCGCCCAGCCCGTCCCCCAGCACTGATCAGCAGCTCCCAGCCAACTCCACCCAGTTTATATACTGGGCATGACGTTCTGTGGTATGTAATATCCCTTTGGACAGCTCAGGTCAGCTGTCCTGGCCATGCTCCCTGCCAGTTTCTTGTGCCTCTCCTCACTGGCAGAGCAGAGGACACTGAAAACTCCTTGACTTAGGGTAAGCACTTCTTAGCAACCACTAAAATATCAGTGTATTATCAATGTTATTCTCACACTACACCCAAAACACAGCACTGCAGCAGCTACCAGGAAGAAAATTAACTCTACCCCAGTCAAAACCAGGACAACTGGTAACTGTAATAAAACTCTCCTAAATCCCAGAAAGGGCAGAAGTCTTCTGGTTTACAGTTCCTTTTCAGACAGTCATTACTCAGTTACCCAAAAGCCTAACTGACCATGCACATACCCATGTAGTATTAAGCTCTGGAGTTAATGAACTCCCATGTCTCAAAGTTCACTTGTTTGTGATGCCAATTCACCATCAAGATGTCACCAGTGGCCTAAACCAACCATCACAGGACTTTCCAAAGAGTGATGCAGTCTGAATTTGTTCTAATATTCTTGCTGCTTCCTTCAGCTGCTGACATTACTCCCCCACTCTCTTCTTTACACGTGTCCTGACAAAACTCTTTGCCTTGGTAGGAACACATTATGGTTACATCATTGTAACACAGGCAAGATAGCTCAGAGAACCCAGATGTCTTGACTAACACTGAGTCATGGGATATTATATGGCACTGTACTTATACACTATTCTCTTCTTAAAATGCAAGTTAGAAAACATACGTTGCTGCATTTACAATACCACTGTTATCCCCCACATTAAACTGAAGTCACAAAGTCTAGACGTGACTCGGAGTTTTTGCTCTTGTTTATCTTGATCTCATCAGATGAATGATTAATAGTGCTTAACATGACATTCAAGTCATTTAATGTTCCTCGGGGCAGCGTGCCAGATTCAGTAACTCGAGAGCATTCAGCATAATGGCCAAGATACGTTCAAGGCTATAATATAAAAATGTTATTTTTCTAATCACAGTCCTGTATCATCCTTTTCAGCTCCCCGGATTGCTTTTTTTCAGCAATTTCTCTGTGCCCATTCTGTCAACTGACCTTTATTAACCAGCCTTTCATAAGGGGGAAGCAGCGATAGGTGCTGCCGTGCCACACCACTTCTCCTGAAAGCCTGTTGCACAATTTTCAGAATTTCATCAGCTTATGTTCTTTGGATTGGAAGAATTTAACTGGGAAATGAACAGCACCATAAAAAACTTTCCCTGACTTCCCCAAAATTTCTGCATACATTCTAAAATAACAGCATTGTCCTTTAGAATCCACATTCTGACAGGCTTTTGTAAACACAGCCATGCCACAGTTTCCAAAAAGGCTAACTATATTCACCCTCTAAGCAGGGTGTGCAAAGCTGGGTTTGCTGTCACTGGACCAAAAAAAGTCTTTCATTAGCATTGTGCCAAAAACCCTTTCAGCCTGCTGGTCAAAATGTTAAGTACTGGGAGGTTCCTGGAGTTTAGTATTTTTCCTTTGTAGGTCACTTTCTTATAAAAGATACAGTCCATTTAACACAGCACTTGGAAACAGCTTTATACAACTGGTCATGGGTGGCTGCTTGCTGGCACTCATTAAAGACAAGCACTAACATTCAAAACTCATGTAGCAAATAGTCCTAGGACAAAGCCACATTTTGGCTTCAGCAGCCTTGCTAATACACCCTTATTAGGACTTGCTCCCTTGTTAAATATCTTCAGATGAAAAGGCTCTGTTGAATCTCTGAGCAGTGGCAACTACTGATTTTCTGTCAATGCCCAGTATTTGACAAGAGCCACAGGCCTCAATGCCCACATGTGCTCATCAGCACTCTTTGGGGGAGAGCCTGTAGAAATCACGTCTACTGCAGAAGAGTCTCATGTGCCTTTTCCTGCTCCTCTGCCATTGCTAATCCTGACAGCAGGAAAAGAAATCAAGCATGCTGGGCTTATGGAAAGATAAATGCTCTTTTTAAAAAAGTAAACAAAGAGAGACTGAAGGTGTATGCTGAACTTAACATCAGAGCAGAGTCAATCGATCTAAAGCAGCTGGAGGAAGATGCAAGTTAACCCACCAGTACAACAGTGTTTCCTCTTATATCACTGTGAAAGGCCAACACGTCCCCCCACTGCTGCCCAAATCAGACAGATACGATTTCCAGGAGAACAAAGGCAAAGCCCATGGAATCTAACCCTTGTCCAGGGAAACAGTTGCGCCAGTGCATGATAAACAAACCTACTCCCTCTCTCTCCTAGTTTCAAAACACAGCACAGCAGGCAGCGGTTACAAGACCTGCTGGCAGGCAGCAAACCCTCGAGTACCAACACTTCCCCTCCCAAAGAGCTGAAACTCCACACTAACAGGAGACGGTTGAACCCAGCTGCAACTCAACAAACCATAACCTATGACAAGCTTCTTGTTAAGTCAATGAGAGTTTTGTGGGAGACAGAGCAGAGAGAGAGAGGCACGGCCGATTCGCACACGTTACCAGCCTTCTGGGCACTGCCTACTCATGGTTGATTAGGTCACCACTTTTTGTCTTTTCTGCAGACTTTCAAGCTCTTAAAGTCTGTTAATAACCCAGGCACATCAACTGTCAATGAAGGAGGATGCATGAGCATCTGACCAACTCAAGCCTCTGGAGCCTGGAAACTATCTCCATAAACGTATCACATGTCTTCATACTGTTTTGAGTGGCAATGCTTGGAGATATTCTGCTCTGTGCGTCCAAAAATGCTTTGCTGTACAAAAAAAAAGGGGCATATTTACTAGATTCAAGCACTTACTTCAGTGACTGGCAGTCTGAGTAAAATACACATTACTTCCAGTGCTCAGAACAGCAAGTGAAGGATAAATTCAGATGTTAAGATCTTTTGATTTGAAATATAATGTCATCTCACATGCTTTTAAAGAAATAACACTCCTTCTGAAGAGTGGCAAAAAATGGAGGAAAAGAAGATGTGGTAAAGAGATCTGCAGAACAACAAATTTTGAACGTAATCTGCTTTAAAACAAAAGCAAACATATTTTGGTGGGACCTCAAACTTTATTTTTCCAGGCCTCTCCCATTCACTCTCAGAAGACAGACTCTATTAACAAAACCTGCAATGCAATGCAAGAAGGAAACTAAAGAAGCAGATGCCAAGTTTTTAATCATAATTCCAAAGTACCAATAGTAAAATGACAGACTGAAAATAAAGCTAAATGGTTTCAAACCAAGCAAGAAACTTGCAAGTAGATCTATAAAGGATAAAATTTCAGGCAATCAAAATTTAAAAACATCAGCTTCAGAAAGACTGAAATGTCTACCTTTGACCTTCAAGACTTAACGCCTCAATCTTTCACTCAGACGGAATGTACCATAAAGAGTGGCTGACAATTTCATTTACTTACTTTCACCTTTCTGTCAATACCAAAAGTATTTCTGCAGTCTGTTTTGCAGATAATACATACACACTTCCGTAACATAAAAGGCTTTAAGTTCTGTGATTCAAGCTAAAAGCCTCAAGTCATTTGCTCACCTTCAATTACTCTAAAAATTCTGGTTTCTACCCGAAATTCTGTTACATCCTTCTGCCTTCCTCCTTCAAGTCACTTTGGTATTTACACTCTAGAAAAACTCCTGTAGGTACAAGGAGATATCATGAAATCTGTCAGAGGTCAGCTAAGTTCCACTTGAAGTCAAAGCCCATGCTCCCTGAGAAGCAATCCAGACAAGTATTTACCCAAATTTCTTCTGCCCATTCTGATGACTTGAGCTCTACACAGACCTCCTCCCAAACCCCTGCTGTAGGTTTTCAAGCACTTTAAAGCAACAGGCCTCCACTTTATGGGCACATTTTGGTGCCACACACAACTGCACTACTCATGAAAGCAAAACTGCATGAAAGATGAAAGGAATCATCACCCAAGCACAGGAAAAGCCGATGACTGAAATAAAAATAACAAAAAAAAAATGGTTCTTTTGTTTACCTCCTGTCACTGACAGGTTAAAGTACAAAAGGAAAGAGTCAAGCACAGGGTTTCAGGGCTGCATAAAGAGCCCATTCATCACATTGTGAGAAGTCACATGCATTTGATTGTGTCAGCTTAACAAAGCCACAGAAAGAGAGATTTCTTCAGGAACTATCACTGCTGGAATTACAAAGGCAGTTAAAACACAGAAACTCCAGGACAGGAGAAAGGATGCTGTCCCAAAGGCAAGGCAATCCAGCACGCTACACGAGGAAGCACCTGCTGAAAAACGCCTTATCAGCACATACACAGCACATGCAAACCAGAAAAGGGAAAAAAAGTTCAAGCTGCTGAAAGAAGAAGAAGAATTATGCAGCTTGTCTGATCCTTCTCTCATCACCAAATGCTTAATACGCAGATAAATGGTCACTGTTTCTCCAAATCACAGAAAGTTCAGAACTCACCTGCCACTACTTTAACTGCATGCTTAAACAAAATAGTAAGATGTTCTTTGGAACAGTTACTTGGAAGAGGGGACAATCTATGTACACACTTGCACTCTAGGAGAGGGCTGAGAATTACGGGATAAAATACCAACTGAGAGGTTTGAGAGTAAAAGGATATTAATTTTATCTTCTCATAAGAATCACTGTAAAACTGGCAGATTAACAGCACTGGCAGAAGGATGTAGCTGTTTTATTATTATTTTGAATAAGCATATTCAATATGGCTAGTAAATCTTTGCTATATGAATTCAGTGAATGCCACTATTTACAGAAAGTAGGATTCTTAATGTAATTTTTAGTTCAGAGCTATGCAAACTCCCAGGTAGGTTACTGATGCCAGGGTCAAAGGCCTCAAAAACAAAACCAAAAAACTTTCAGGAGTAAATTTTATTTCTTAGTATCATTCCTATTTTCTTGCACAAAAAATGCTTTATTACTAACGAGGAACAATACTGGCCCATCAAAATTAGAAATACACAGTATACAATGCAAGCTGTGAGGGAGATGGAAAATAATTCTGAACATAATGGCATGCTTCCACCCCCTTTGAAAAAACTATTAAAATAATTCATCAAATTCAACTACTACCTCTTAAGAGCTCAGACTGCTTACTCCTACAAGTGGAGCAGAAAGCAGGCAAAGGAATCTTGTATAGGAGAATTTAGGGAAGATTATTTATATAAATAAAGGAGCTGCAATGATATAAGTAGAGTAATAGGAAGTGACAGGAAAAGTAAACAATGCAGTATTATCACAGGATAGAAATACACACATTTTTTACACTCATACCTCAAGTCTTAGCCCAGTACATTTTTGGGAAGGGTTGTATCTGTTAGAATACATCTATATTATGATACTAGCTTTTCCTAAGTAGGAGCACTTAAAAGCACATTAAATGATGATGGTGGTTCTTCCACCAAGCCTCTGTATAGCTCTCATCCACTTCTCTTATCCAACACTGGAATTGTTACCATCAGCTGCATTGTGGTTGCATTTAGACCCTGGAACACTAATGCAGTGGGCACCGCTTGCCTCCTTTTATAAGGCTATGTTTAGCTTGAGTGGCTGAGTACTACTGCCATCTAGCCAAGAAAATAACCTTATATTACTGTTATCTAAACATGAACCTCCTCAAAAGCAGAGGAGAATCACGCTTTTGAACTAAGAAGTCATCTGCTGAGGGAGTTGCACACAGCCAGAATGGACAGTGGAGCAAAAGTGAATCCCAGCTGACATTTGAGTAACAGCTGTACTTAGGCTTACACAAGACAGAGGAAGATGTAGAGTGTAATGTTTTTTCCAGATTATTTAGAACACTGCAGAATATCCCATAATAAAGGCCATTTGGCAAGATAATATTGGTACTCTTGACAGCAGAGTGTTTTGGGATGATCCATCAGAAGCATCAATTATTCAGCCTTTCATGATGAAAAATAATTTAAATACATCACACTCTTAAAAAAGAAGAAATCACAGAGGACAGGAATGAAAGGCTGAAAGAAAAGTCAAAAAAGCAGGAAGCCATATAAGGCAGAGAAAGTGATGCAGATTAAGACAGAACAGCAAGGTCCAAATGGCAACAACAACTTTCTGTGACAGCATTTCAGAAGACCAGGAAAAAGAAAAGACATCCAATACAAGAGAGCTAAGTACTTGTAGTGAGCCAAAACAAAAGAAACACATACTTCTGTCATACAATTTAAAGCAAACAAATAAAAAACCAAACAAACATAAATATATGCTAAGAATGCCTGAAAGAGAGAATGAAAATGCTAAAACTATTTTATTTCCAAAATTTTAAAATTAAACACTTCGACTCATTAGGTAATTTCTGTTTGGCTAAACAAATGTACAGAAAGAATTTAAGACCATAATCAATTATGGTCTTAAAATATCCCAAAGCTTTTACTTTGGGTTATTCCACCTACAGGAAGCAGGTAACTCAACATTACTCAGCCAGGAAAGTCAGAGATGAGAATGAAAACATCCTTCAGAAGAGATGATCCCGAACACAGTGTGCTCAAAATACATGACAGAACAATTGAACTTCTCTTTTTTTAACGTTACGAAATTCAAATATTGGCCAGGACTTTGCACCTCATACACGATTCACAACCTTCCACAGAATGGAAAAAGACGCTGGGTATTTCCTGCTATCATGATATACTGAAAACGTCCTAGAGAAGTGTACAACTTAGAGTGCACTGGCTTGGCTTACTAGCCATAAATATCTGTTCTGACTTCTCATTACAAGAACACTTGAAACTAAATTCTGTAAGAGCTCAAACTCATCAAGTTAAGACGAGCTCATACCGGTTCTCATGTCAGCTGATCCATGACAGTGCCCCATGCACATACCCAGAATATGTGGCAAATGCAATTACAGCCACAGCCCAACACACACACTAAGTAGCACCGGCATGTTTTTGCTGCTGGCTAAAACCACACAGTTGCTGTGACTGAGATGATACAGTAAAGTCATTAATCCATGATAAATTTAATAGGGAGCCTAGGATGAATGCCTCTTCCACCTAACTGTGCTGATATCCATCTGAACATATCCTGGGAGAAGCATTAATTACAGTTCTGGAAGTCTCTAACCAGAAGGTACTTTAGTCCAGTGCTTGGACATTACCTTCACGTAACACCTAATTACTCTGTGGAACGTCTTTCCGCAGGATGCTGTGGCTGCTCAAATTTACAGGGGCTCCTGCATCAAAAATTTAAAGACACTGACACTGGCTCAGAAAATCTGTGAGCCACCAACTGCTAAAGAGTGGGAGAGTGTCCTAGGGAAGTAACACAACATGCTTCCCCACCCTTATACTCTTCCTTATGAGCCTGTTACTGGCTACTGTCCAGAGACAGGATATTGTACATTGTGGATGTTTGGCCTAATCCAGTATGGCCATTCTTCCAACAACAATCCTTGCAAACAGATTTTTCTGTCCTAATCTCCAAAATTATAGCAATTAGTCAAGGTTCTGATTACAGTCAGCCAAAGTCAATATATCTTTCCCTTTCACTTGCAATTAACTGAAAGTTACAGAACAAAAATCTTTTCATATGAGCAGCATCTCAGCAGAGAACAAATCAGTACAAATCCCATTTCTTTGAGGATGGGATAAAAATTTAAAAGCTGGTAAAATTAATTATGCCCAGGCTTGTCACTCAAGCTCCCATACATTCAACTGAGGATTTCTGGAATCATCCTGGTATTATTACAATTATTCAGCAGGCATTAAAAGGCTGTAGGCTCACAGTCCACCTTTCTGAGAGTTAAGCACTTACGCCACAACTCCCTTTTCCCAGCAAACCTAGCAGGTAACCATATAAAACTTACATTTTCCTGATCAGAAGACAGAGGTGGCTCCTCTAAAAGAAGCCTCTGCTGAGAGTTGTCCTCCTCAAAGGCTGCCTGTGTTGTTGCAGGGTCAGACATGTGTCCTCTTCTGAGCCGTAGACCTGGCTCTGGAGAACCAGCATTATCGAGTTCCGTTAGCTCATTCATGAGATGCTGGGAGCCTTCTCAAATATTCTCCCTCCTCTTGGTTCAGTTTGGCTGATTACGTGTTGGCTCTGAAAGACAAACAGTTTATGTAAGTCAACTGAAGTTAGAAAGAAGGGCGTAAAAGTTGGCTGGAAGAAGAGCATGCTTAAAAGCTACCAGACAGCCACCACGACTGCTCTTCTGTGTGCCAAAATTCCCACAGGACCAATTACACAGATTTCTACACCACTGGATAAAGAATTCTCATCTTGAGGCCACTAACACTTTCATACCCTAACAGAAGCTAAACACAACTTTGAAAGATGATAGAAATTGAGCTTCATGGAACTTCTTTTAAAAAAACTACTTTTTTTAGAAATTATTTTTATTTTCACAAAGCTGCAAACACCAGGCTGTTAACACTAAGTAGAAATAAACTACTTATCACAAGTACTCTGTAATTATCAGCTTTTTGCAGGTATGAAGCTCATAGCCAAGCTCAATCATCTGGGCTAGGATTCACCAAAAGTAGGTCGTTAAGTACTGGTACAGCTGCTCAGGTAATAGCAAGCAAGCAGAGCTCATGCAGCAACTAATTTTAGACAGACTGCAAGGAGGGCAGTAGTACACAGAGCAATTAAGCTTCCCTTGCCTAAATTAACATGCTCACAATCACTGCTGGCAATAGGCTTTCCTTGTGTAAGGAATTAGAGCAGACACATTTGAACAACGTTCACTCCATCAGAGCAATCAGACCCAGGCAATTCCCCCAGAAAACCATAACCCAAGATTTCTACTCAGAAAAGTCATTGTATTTCAGACTTAAAACACTGCAAAAAGGATTCAGGGTAAATTTATCTCAAAATGTAACAAGATGTGATTATATTTGCAGAAAATTAATGACAACAGTTATTCTGAGCTCTCATCTAAGGGTATTATTGGTTACCCCTTTGTCTTGTACATCACTGTATATCTCTTCAATAGTCAGCCAAGAGATGCCTGCTGGACACTGGTAGCCTTGGGAGGCACAATATCCAGAGAACTTTGCAATCTGAGTGCCAGAAAGGATCAGAGCAAATTATCAGAATGAAGCCTCAGCTGAGGCTTCAGAATCACTTTGAATGAGAATCTATTCATTTTGCACTAATCACTTGGTGTCATTCTTATTACTGTAGCATCTAAGTACTCAGATGTGACTAACACATAACATTAGGATAATCCATCTAACAAGTTTTAACTTGCCAGGATGCATAATTAAATTGGAATTTTAGTGCCCAATAAAGATGCTGAAATTTGTCACAATGTAGGAGAGAAAATTAAAAATATAAGATGGGGAATTGATATTGGCAGTCTTATAATAAAATGTCACCTCCAAAAAGCCAATAAACAGCGTATTCCATCCCTACAGGAACTAATTTCATTTACATACGATCACTGCAAGATAATTCTCAGCTGTTACAAATGGGCTACAGTTAATTTTGCTGCAGCATTTTGCAATATTATATCCCCTCAGCTGCCTGGCAATCCTCAGAGAAGAGAGCTGCTAATGAGCAGGTAGCAGACTCTGCAGAGCTAAATGATACCTCAAGTTGTCCGAGTTCAGTATGGCACACAGCTTTAATCACCCAAGATGGTACGCTGACAACACGACAGCAGAGCAGATGGTGTGCCCACCTTCCTGCCACCTTCACTACAGGGTCAGCAACCTCCATCTGAGAAGTAACATCTAAAACGGCCACAGCTGTTTACTTGGTAAACACAAGACTCACAGGAGAATTAAGATGAGGTTTAGCAGCATTACACAGGAAGCTCGATGAAGAAGTTGAGCAAGATTTTAAGAGCAAGAAGAAATATTTAGAAAGCCACAGAACTGCTGAAATCTTGATTGTTTTTGTCATATTTCAAGCAGCCAAATCACAATTCTATTTTTACGCACAAAATATGAAGACATAATTACACTGCCATTTGGCAAAACTGATCTAAAAAAGAAAGGAGTATGCAACAACAATTACAGTTTGAAACGACGTTTATGGGTTTCTTAATTTAAAAGGCGACCTATAGGAGGCTAACTTCAGTACAGTACTGTGCTGGTTTGGCTGGGGCAAGAGCTCATTTTCTTCCCAAATATCCGTTACGTGTGATGGGGCCCTGCTTTCCTGGGGATGGCTGAACACCTGCCTGCCCATGGGAAGTGGTGAGCAAATTCCTTGGTTGGCTTTGCTTGTATCCACAGCTTTTGCTTTACTTATTAAACTGTCTTTGTCTCAACCCACAGGTTCTCTTTTACTCCTCTGATTCTCTCCCCCATCCCACTGGGGCAGAGTGAGTGAGTGGCTGTGTGGGGCTTAGTTGCCAGCTGGGGTTAGACCACAGCAGGTCTCCTGTACCAATTTGAAGCTGTAGCAAAACCAAAAAAAAATGCAAGCAAGCAGAGCAGCTGCTCATAAACAACAGTTACACACCCCCTGATATTCCACACGACATTTCAAAGAGGTAGTTAGTTGGAACAGCCCTGGTTAGCTTCACGCATTGTGCAATCTGCATTAGACATCGAACCAGCAAGTTCTACTAGTTCTTCTTTCTACCAGCTTTAACCAATAAAGTTGCCACTTTGTGCTGCATTACCAACCATATTGCCTAATAGCCTGTCCTTACATCACCTCTATAACATTGTGGGAGCAATGCCCTGGGACACAGTAACAACCACACAACAGGCTTAATCGCATTTGGCCAAGATGGTTGCGAAAGGTTCTCCTGACACAAGAAGATACAAGAATGCCAAGAGACTTTTAAATCAGGCCTTGAAGATTTACTTCGCTAGCACTTGCTGCCAAGCAATCACTAAGGTTAAAAATAAAAGATGCATTTCACCTCCAGAGAGTCAGACTTGCATTCAGCAGTACAGCTGAACTTAAGAGCTCTGCAGAAATAGAAGTTGCTGTTTCTTGAAATGACAGTGGAATTGTTCAATGCACTACAACGTTTCCGCGTTCTCATTTATGCAGGATCCTCTTAGTGCAAAATACGCTTGCCATAAAACAGCATGCAAAGGTAAGCAAACTAAAAAGTAAAGTATGGTCAGTAGCATCTAGACAGATTTTGATGGCTGAAACACTGTAAAGAGTCTTATTGCCCTGTTCTCTCTAAGACTGCAGCTCATGAAAACAAAAACTAGAAAATGGAAAGCCACAGAATACTTAAGGTCTTGGAAAATACTGTTTTGTGTTTCACTGAGATTACAAATCTCATGTATGAAGTCCTTTAACTTTTTTTTGTAGCACGTAAACTAAATGTTTCATTAAAATTAGTTGCCATTTAAAGAGGAAGTTGCCATGTACAATTTAAAATCTACTTAATGACTGCATACATAATAAGCATAATAGCAGCATCTAGATGAAACAGTGAGTTCCTAATGTGCTTAAAATAAGCTGAGAAAAGCATCTACAGAACTTGGTTTGCTGTGTTTGGGGCTTTTTTTTTTTTTTTTTTTATGTAGCAAACTTCTAAATGCTAAGTCAGCTTTTAGAAAGGACTTACCAGTTTAATATAACCAGAGCTCTAAACACAGCCCACGAACACAAAATGAGGCACTCCCTTATTCAACTCAAGATGCTGCTTCCACGCCACCACACCCCCCACAGCAGCCTCAGCTGCTCCCCCCATCCCAGTTCAGCCCCACAGCGAGGACAGTCAGCGCCAGTTTGAGGCTGGACACAGACATCTGCCATCTTTCTAGAAACAGAATCAGAAGGCAAAACTATCTCAGCAGTTCATTGCAATTGTGCAATATCACAGCAGTCAACATCCACAACTGCAGCATATTTAGGACACTGCTTCTCTCCTCTAGATGGCAAGGAAAGAGTAGTTACACGAACTTAAGCACCACGGATAATGCTATTATTCTTTGTAAGATATTCCCCAGGATAAGCACTACAGCCCTCCTAACCTCCCAGGATTCACCTGGCACAAGGACTCCTTTACAATCTAAACTAAATGATGTCACATGGTAGCAAACCAAAGAAAGCACATTAACAGCGTGTAATCATATCTAAAAGATCTGTCACTCCCTTTTTAGGATAAAACACAGTCCAGGATGGTCATACCAACCCCCACTACCCCTAAGCAAAGCAATCTCTCCAATATTCAACTCTTGTCAGTGTGTTCTCTTCTATAAGCAGCACAAGAATGACCCCTTGAAATGTATTGCACTCTGTCTGTAGCTGGTATTTGGAGGAAGAATGAAAATTGCATCCCTCTACACGACCCTCTCAACTGCCTTTCTGATGGAAACTTTACTGAACAGGTAGGTAATGGCACTCACTGCATGCTCCTTCCTTGCCAATCCTCTTCCAAAGCATCCATTAAAGCAGCATAAGCAATGTAAACACTGGATGATTCTTCCTAAGATTAGTCCGTTCTCCCTAATCTGTTATCAAAACAACAAAAGGCCATCGTGAACATTTCAGGCTATACATTTCTCTCAACATTCATTAAGGCTTAATGAAGGGCTTGAGTGCCTGAAAAATCTTGTAAGAGATATTCTCTCAATCCACGAATTGTTTGTGACAAGAACACAGTTTATATAGGGTGGGGCAAATAATTTGTGATAAGAACACATCTTATATATAGGGTCACAGGGAATGTTGTGCCTATGAAACAGTGGCTTCTGGCTATCTTGATAAATAAGGTATACTAAATTAAATGTAGCTTTCTTGGCACATTGTATTTCTACCACTGTCTTCTGTAGGCAGGTTCTGTCACAAGTAGTCCCTCACAAATGGTATAGTAACACCGACAGCGTTCAGTAACATCACACAAAAGCTTGACTTATTCTCAGGTGACAACGGCATCATCTTATCACCCATCTGGTTCCCTTAGTCCCCACCACCGGCACTGATGCTCAGCTGAGTTCATCAGCAGTGATCTGCTGGCAAGGTGTTGGGTATTGTGCTTCGGGTTTTCTTGGGGGGAGGTGGACTTTTTTCGACCCCCCTGACTCATACAGGGGAAATCAGGCGCACACCAGCACAATGCAGGTGAGGAAGGGTGTTACCTACACTCCTGTGTTACACGAGTTAAATCTGACATTGAGTGTCACCATTACATGTGGCCCAGCTGACCCGTGGTCACTTGGCACTTGTATGGGGGATATACTTGTTGGCTGCTTTTTTCATTTTTCATTATATACACAGCAAAGCAAAGGAGATAAGAAATCCACACATTTCAAGTAATTTGTGAATTGTCCTTTATCAACAGGCCACAGATAAAAAGTTAACAAAACATTAATATTGAAAGATTTAAGAATATAACTTGAAATGAGGGATATCTTTTTTTTTTTAACTTAGTCTTACAACAGTTGAGCTGTCTTTTTCAATTAAGGAGTTAAACATCCACAGTTAACATTCCAAATATTCTCTAAAACTGCAGTCAAAAACAAAGCAAACAAGGGTATGTATGAAAGGGAGGAGGAGGAAAACCTCACAGAAGACCTTGTTTTCTCAATGTATGCTGAAGGAAATGTATGAATCAGGCTGTAAAAATTCTTTGGAGGTCATCTTTAACAATGAGGAACAATGAGGAAGTAATCCAGCACCTCTTTTCTCGATGTAATTTCCCCAGATAAAGAGGCATCTACAAAACAAAGCTTAGGCTCCCGCAGAGGGTCAGTGGCCAAAAAGCTGTCTTTGTAACTTGTAAACTGTCACTGGACGCTTCAGCCTAAGCTATTTCACAGCAGGCTGCAGAGGCAAACAATCAAGCACATTCTGATGCAGTTGGGTCCAAAGAAAGGGAACAAGCCGGCAGCCTGCCTACATTAGCAAAATGCTTCCATTTCAGAGGATCCCATTACATTGTTACAACATTTGTCCAATTTGTACCGCAAATTGGACCCCAGTTTTGTAACTGCGTTAAGTGTTATGTCAGAGGTTGGCCCACCCCCAGTGCACAATGTCCGGTTGTTACAGACTCCATAACCCACTGTAGATTAGTTTCAGTCTTTAATAAACCAAAACCAAGAGAACTGTCACAAAAGCAATACAAAACTAAACACAGAAGTTCAAATGCTTTTCACATCACATTCCACAAATATCCACGGACCAGACCTGGAAAACTTGGTTTTGCTTAATTTTTCATTAAATGGCTCAGTTTCTTCAAGTGAGGAACATTCCATCTTTTGCCCTTTTATGATTTTATTTCTGCGGCATGCTACTCACACCAGCTTACTTCACGGTTGCCAACAACAGAAAGATGCAGTTCTTTTTTGTTAGTAACACTTTGGATCGCAGACTGTCTAAAAGTGAAAGACTGAAACTAAACATTACTTTCTTCTTAAGTGAAAATTCAGAATACATCCTTTTAGTTACTGCTTTGAGGACATCCAGTTCACAAAACACCACGTGAAGATGAAGAAACCCAAGCATTTGGCGCAGGCACTGAAATCCAGAGCTAGACCACTAAACTGAGGTTACATTCATTTAGGCCCCCTACACAGAGGATCTTTGCATGGGAATGTGAAGGGCACCAAGACAGTGATCCAGAGAGCAAACATTCCTCTACCCTGGCAGGTACAACACTCTCCTCCCACGAAGGCCGAGTCTGAATCTGTAAAAACTGAACCGAGATCTTTTATAACTCAAGAAATTCCTCCAAGGCCTGGAGCAACCCTGAAAAACAAACACTACCACTGCGCTTTTAAAACCAAAAGAGAAATACACACGTTTCAGGCTGCAAACTACAAGCAGCAAATCATTCGGACAGTTGCCTGCAGCGCTTCTTCCTGGCCTGCTCGGACACTTAGATGCTGTCAGTGTGCGGATTTAAGGGTTGGCTGGTGCCAAGAGGGGGCAGCCCCACTCTCCCCTGCCTGGGCAGTAAAGAGCCCCACTTCTCACGGCTGCCCCTCCACCCAGAGGAGAGTCACAACCCACTCCAGGTGACAGTTTGTCACAACCCACTCCAGGTGACAGTCTGGAGAAACATTAACCCAGGGAGGAGAATAAGATCATCATTTCCCACGGAAGACACAAATGCTATCAAACACGCAAACCCAATGCGCTATTGGAGAAGCGCCGTAGACGTGGAGGACGTGACAAAGGGCAGCACCCCACCCCCAAAACTTTGAGTGTTTTATAGGCAGTATTTTCCTAACCTGCTAAAAACTGACAGTTATCTGTTGGGCCTGGCCTTTAATTGTTACATATGTACACACCATGGCCTTTATTCTGACTTACTGACCATCTGCAGACCACACCTGGCACAGCAAATCAGGCACCTTACCAAGATTACCAGTTTTAATAGAGCAGAGAGGATCTCAGAGGTCTGGCTGCAAAAAGCTGTCACTCCTCCCAGTTTCTGGACACCTGCTCTCTAGTTTTACTGATAATCTCGGCGAATTTTATTCATGAGGTTGTGAGCTTGCTCATTGGTGTTTTACTTTGTGGCTGACAGGTTTGGTCTACAAAACGTTTGCATTCCCATATTTGTAAAAAATAAGAGCAAAGCAAAGTTATTATTTAACTTACCCTCAGCAATGACATCTCTTCAGTTGAAAACAACATATATCCCTCTCCTCAAAAGCCACAACGCTGCTTTGCCACAAGTCAGACAACTAAAAATTTGCTATTTTTCTGTAGCAAAAATGCCACGATAATATTGTAGAAATAACCAAGGGCCACATCCATAGTGTATCAGTCTGAGATCAAAAAAATGGTGCATCATCTTTCAGATTCTTTTTTACCCACCAAAACTCAAGCAAGAGAGGCAGATCCACCACAACTAGATTGCATCTAATTTATGTCAGTCAGAAGTAAATTTAGTCAAATGGCTGAAGTTCTAAATAAAACTAGGTAAAGCTATTCATGAATTACTTAACTTCCTTGATCCAGTAGCCAGAGAATAATTTGGGGTTTAAAAGACAAATATTGTTGAGAGTTAAGAGAAGGTGAAGTGAACTTTTAGTCTCCTTTACCATGTAGTGCCACTCTCGTATATGCATGTTTCCTGGTAACATTGTTTGAAATCATCTCAAATTCTGAAACAAGACCTAGCATCAGACACTGGTATCATAAAACATCACTGATGCAGTTCAAAAGTAGAAATGTGAAGTTACTTTCTACTGTCCCATAACTAAGGGGAGATGGCAAAAGACCCACAGTCTATTATGAGAATAATGCTAAAATTTCAAGAACCAAAACTATTAACAGTACACACACAAGCCCTTCAAGCAGGGATGCAGCTTAAACTCAAAACACACCTACAGGCTTGAAGCAGTTTAAGACCATAAACTTGGTTCATGCTAATTTACAAGCAATCAGGAAGTATTTTGTGAATATACATGTTAGATGTTTTGCATGATTTAATATCCCTAACTGATGCATTCAGATAGTCATATGGGGGGCAGGTGTGTATGTGTGTGATCCATGTCTCTTACAACAACAACAAAAAAAACCCAACACCAAAACAGAAAAGCTCCCCAAACACACACTGAATTGTCTAAAAAACCAAAATGCTGTTATTTGAGCAGTGGCAACGAAGAGCACTTAACTTCTATATACTTTCAGTGAAAAAAATATCCTGTCCCTACTTTGAAGCATGTAATTGCAATCCATCCTTTGATAACAGAGCTACTCTGCCAGTTGAGTACTGTAACACTGGATTAATGACAATCAGCACCGTTAAAGAAAAATAGAGTGGTTTTTTTTTATGTCAAACTATTTACAGCAGATAACTCACACCATAAGATAGTGACAACAGTGGATTAAGCAAAAAAATTCCTCAAGGGAAACAGACATGGTGTTTACACTTATAAAAATATCTTATTACAAAACAGGAATAAAACTGTAATTTCACATAAAAAGGTGGAGTTAGACATCCAGATTGCCTTTATCATGGACAGAATACAGCATTTACTATAATTATAAAAGTCTCAACAGAAAACACAATATCATGTGAAGCACTTAGACCAAACAACAACATGTATATATAAGACAATAAAGTACTCCTGGATACCCACTGACCTACACAGGTCACCACAAGGCAAGATAAGACAGAAAAGAGGGGATGTCTCCAGGATCATTTACTCCTGCTCAGCAACCTGGAGTCATAAAAGAGACTGCAACACCCTTCTTGGACTTGCAAGTGATATGCAGGGATTTGGGGACACTGGACAAGGGGAAAACCATAACCATGCAGCCCTGTAAATGCAGCACTACAGGACCAGCAGGAGGCCATACGCTCCTATCAAGTCACGAGGCCAAACACTGAACTTTATTAGACTTGCTCTGTCTGGACTTTTATTGGGCTTTCAGTCAGTTTAGCTGTGACAGCAGCTTTCCTAACTGACTAGGTACCATTTACTTTTGTTTACCTTGCTGTGATGTAACCTGCACTTATTCTCCAAAGAAAGAAGAATTCAGTGATGTTGAGAAATACAGGCCCAGTATGACAACAGAGGCCCTGAGAAGTAGAGATACAGTACAGAGGAATACAGGCGTGGAATAAGAGATGGTGGCACAGCCTTGCCACCAGGAAACCC
The DNA here is from genome assembly GCA_036023395.1 of Myiotriccus ornatus. NCBI lineage: Eukaryota > Metazoa > Chordata > Aves > Passeriformes > Tyrannidae > Myiotriccus > Myiotriccus ornatus. The sequence continues at coordinate 67,527,217 of JAYRBT010000042.1, read as the reverse complement.
CACGGCTAAAGAGCTTATTAATAGACAGTTTAAAAAAACCGTGGACCTGGAGCTGGACAAACCTGATTTTAGGGGCAACAAAGAAATATTGACTAACATACATAAAGGGCGCCATATATAGTAAACTCAGACATAACCTCGAGCTTTAGACCAATGAAGAAAGATAACAGGAGTAAAAGCATATTAGCAAACATAAAAAGAAAACTCAAGTGGATCCTAGAGGGAGGAAGAAGAAACAGGCAAAATCAACATCCTCCAAATAAACAACTCCCAAGGCTGACTACCTCCCATTATCCTCTCCAGCAGTCCAAAGCTGCTGACTTAAAGACCCAAAGCAGCGATGGAAGGGTGAAGGCACCAGAAGGCACTGGAACCAAAAAGTTCGTGTGTTACAATTTTAGCTGTGTTTAGCACCATTTTCCTGTATGTAAGTACTCTCACTGCAACATTCCTCTTAAGAATAATTAGTCTAGACTTAACTATTAAAGAAAAATTGAGTCAGACTCTTAAGGTTTCTATTATACTAACAATAAATTCTTGGCTTTACTTACGCATTACTTTCATAAACAGACACATGTACAAAGGGTACTTCCTCTTTGCCCATAAACAAAAATGTAACGACATGGATGGTCTTCCATTCCTTCTCCTATTTTGCAACTCTGAAGAGCATTGTTGTCTTTAAAGTATTACAGGAAAATTACAATAATAAGCTGTGAAACAGCCCCAAGAAAAGCAACTAAACCGGCCGCCTGAACCGGCACAACATTCTCTCCCCTGAGAGGGGACTCTGTGCTGGGGTGACCCGGTCAGTGTCGTTTTGTACCAAAGAGCCTTTCACACACCTTTATACAATCCTATAACAGCACCTAAACACAAACAGGGAGCTAAGCAGTCACTCTCTGCATTTTCTGTTTTGCAGAAGGAAGCTCTAGACATCACAGAAGAGACTCAATTTCTTTAAGAAACCCTGAAAACAGGAAGGAAACATGGCCAAGCTGATAAGCGTTCACAATCTTAAGAGTAGGAAGGGTAGAAATTTCGGTTGATTTCCTGGACAAGGGCCCAGACAGGAGGAACAGGAGCAGAAAGCAAGAACTGGGTCAGCGAACTACTGAATAGTTATTTGTCCTAGTTCTCAAACACTCACTGAAAGTACTCTTACCGTAACACAACTGCAGCTGTAAGGGGTGTTAATACGTGTAAAAGTACTCCAGCAAACTATTCTGGAAAGAAGAAAAAAATACCTTATGCTGACACAACATTTACTGTCAATGGAATTAGCAAATAAAGGATCTCATTCTAGTATAAGTTTGTTCTCATCCTGTAAGAAAAATAAGCTATGTAATGTAATTTTGATGCAAACACAAACTATTGTATACATGGCTGTGACCAAGATGCAACACAGCTCTTCAGATTCATCTGATGTGCACAGACAGAAAACGCAGGCCAAGCTTCTCAGCAGAGACAAAGTGCCACATGTAGAAGCCAACCACTAATTTGTATGCCAAAGATGTACTTGGAAACCCAGCTGAGAACTCCAGACAGGGGGTCAGATCTAAACAGAGCATAAGCACTGCCTTATCCACTTGTAAAAGCCCCAGGTACACTATTAGGAAAAGCATGAAAGGTTCTTCCAGTACTGACAGCACAGTAGTGGCAGACATGATTTGGGGAAAAAAAAGCAGACAATGGTAGGTTTTAAGTCCTAACAAACATCAATAATCAGTGTTGTGACTTTAGTATGTAAGAAAAAGCAGAAATAAAACCTTGAAGGACAACCAACTTGCCCAGATAACCAGGCAAGTCCTGGTCTGGGTAGATAAGCAAGCAACTGTAGCTAAGGAAACAAGTAAGAAGTGAACAAGCCCTGCATTTATGAAATATAAAATCTGGTATCTATTTTTATCATGTGCTAGTTAATCTGTAAGAGTTCAGAAGCCTTACATCCCATTTCACACATCTACTAAATTATTTGAGAGATGGTTTCCTTTGTGATAGCAAAGAAAGTTTTACATAAAACCAGAATCGATCACTCAAAAGTGCAGTTAAGATTTCAACACAGCACAAGGTTTCCTCATCTTCACGTCTACAACAGCAGCACCACCCAAAACAAGAAGAGAAAGTGAAGATACCAACCACTGCCCATCCACCAAGGTAAGGTCACAGAATTAGCAGATAGCAAACTCAAACATGAAAAGGGCTTGGTTTTGACAGAGCAAAAAAGTAAACCTTGTAACTTCTTGCTACAGGATGAGGATTCACGGGGAAAGTGGACAAATGCACAGGATAAATCCGTCAAATCATGTTAAGTACATGAAGCCACCTCTAGCTCTAGAAGCCCCTGAATATACATCTAGCACATACTGCATGCATATTTATGCTTAGAAAGTATTTTCTTCCTTAGGGAATGGACATCCTTACTAAAATCCTTAGAGTTCTCTCTGAGGAAGGACAGCAAGGGGCCTAATGAATAAAAACAAACCCAAACAGGAAGGAAGTCAAATTATTACGAGGCAGAAAACTAAAAACTGCACAGAAGGATGAGGGTTGAAACAGAAAGTATCCCAGGGACACCGGGCAAAGCACCCTAACATCAGTAACTCCCCAAAGGCATCCCAGAAGGCAGTAGGCACTACCCCGAGATGCTCCAGCCAGCGACTTACGTAAGAGGACAAGGGGACAGAAAAACCCTACGGCTGCCAAGTTTCCTCCTTCTCCCCTGAATGGTCAGCTTGCCTGAGACTGGTAGGTGGTCCTGCAACTTGGCCAGGCTTCAGACTCAAAAGGGTATAAATAGAAAGGTCAGGGACAAAGCAGAGTCAAAGCCTCGGTAAAAGGTGCTGCAACCTGGCACGCTTGGCGTATGTACGTCAGGATTTCATCCTGCAGCAAGGGGGACACCTCAAGTGAATCCTGCCACGAACAGGCCCATAGCACAACTCTCACCACACACCAACTCAGCACCAGTGACACACAGAATCTGCTGGGCACAAGCAACCCAGAGCTTCTTGGTCTCTCTGCTTCAGGTAGGTCTTGTCACTGTGCACGGGTGAGACACAGGGGCAAGAAAACTGAGCAAGTGGAGCACAGGAACGTGAAGCTGTTTCTGTAGCAGGGCTTGGAGGCACACTGGGCAGGTATCACATAGTGCATCACACACAAGAGGGTCCTCAAAGAGCCTCGGGGGGGGGGGGAGCAGAAGCTTAAGCAGCAACTCCACAATAAAGACAGAATCCTGAGCCAAAGGGCTTTCCAGTTTGACTGGTTTATGTCGTAGCTATTCTGGAATTTCAAGTTTCAGTGGAATTAACTTGCCTTTTTCCAGAGACTCAAGGAAATCAAGACACTTTGTGCCCCAAATTTTGTTCTTACGTACAGATTAGATAAAATCTAATTTACTATTATCTAATTTACTGTGATTTTTAACTGCTTTCATGGATGGTGTTTAAACCATCATACAGCAGTTTGATGTCACTGATTTTCACTGACGAACATTGGAACAGTAAGAACAAAGATTTTTTAAAAAAATGAGGAGAAAACCTAAACAAACAAAAAAAACCCCATACACAAACGTGAAAAAAAAAAAAACAACATAAAAAAGTTTTTTAAAAAAACAATCCTACCAACTACTTGATGCACTGCTACAGTTTCCCTCCTGAAGGGGAAAAGAATGACTTAAGTCCTGTCTCTGACTGGTTTATATTCTCCTGCACATAACCAGCCCTCACCTGAACTATGAACTCCAACTTGGAAGCCAAGCTGTCACACTGTCACGTTGTTTCACAAACGCACAAATTTCTTGTAAGCCTCAGTACTGAGAAACACAACAGAACAATTAAACAAACAGATCTTGTACCTTCCCCATGGAGTAACACACAGCAGTTAACCACTAAAATAATATTCCGCAAAAAACACCAAGTACTCCTACCAGTAATTTGTAACTGCTCTCTGATAAACAGCTGTGCTACCTATGAGGAAGCACAGAGCAATTTCTCTCATCTCAAATTTATCACTGGTTCTTGATGTTTGTATTCAAGCTTGGAAAGGTTACAAGCCAAGATTCCTAAAAGAAAGATGTGTAATCAACATGAAAGCTGTTCCTCCAAGTAAACTTGAAATTAGATAATAAATTTATGCTGAAAGGGAACAAAACTCCTTAGAGTATGTGTCCTATACAGCAGCTTGTAAACATTTACAGTGGATGACAAAATGCATGCTTTCCATTTAAACTAACATCCTTCCATTTTTATAGGCTCGCTCACCAAGATAACACCCTTGACTTAAATAAAACTCCACATAGTTACAGCTAAATTGCAGAAAGATGCATCAGTACAAAATCTAACAAAACAGGAAATTTTTCAACCGTCCCAGATATCATCCTCTATAAATGTTCAATGTAACTCCAGATACCATATCTTATCCAAACCCTCTGCCAAACAAATCTCTGCCTCAGTACTTGTTAAAGCTGATTTATTACTGTCAAATACATTAATCTGCATGTTAATCTGCCTCAGGTCACTTAAAATTAGTGAAAAGGGACCTTTGTCAAGCCACATAAAATGTTGCTTTTGGTCCACATGGGAGTTTGAAATCAGAGCTTGGGAGAGATCCTCTAAGACATAAATTTTACAGCATGAAAACAGCAAGGAATGCAGAAGACTTTTCCTGTAATCCATTGCCATTTTCTCTGCCTCACTTCACAGCATGCTGTTAAAGCCTAAAATTTCACTAAATGAAGGCTGAGTTTATCTTGGGATCCTGTGTCACTGGAGTTGTAAAGCACACAGCACCAGCATGACAGCTTCAAACTGGCATTCACCGCACTCCAGTGGAGGAGGGAAGGCTTGTACGTTATACAACCTACTTAATCCATACTGCAAGTAGTACACAAGGCAGAAAATCTGGCTCAAACACTACACATACTACATTATGTGCAATAAGTGCTGCTAATAGTTCTACAGCAAGTGTTATTCCCAACAGTTTAAAACCTTCCAGTTGTACAGCTTCCTTATTCAACATTTCCAACACAAAGCAGAACTGGTTTTCACTAACAAACCACTTGTTTCCTAATATAACCAATTCCCTAGACAGCTTACCAGATGATCCAAGATTTTCAGTACAACCAAATCAAAAGTTCAAAGACGAATAAAGGCAGTTGGACAATCACTGGAGAGAAGCAGTTCTAACAAACACATCCGGCATTTTTGCTTAGCAACTGGATCACCATCAGCAGAATATGCTGGTACAGCTCTATTACCTCTGTCACATCCCCTGAAGCAGCAGTCTCCAATGGAAGCAGCAGTAACGAGCACATCCTCCACCTTTCCTTTTTATGTTTGCCTGGTAATTAATTTTAAGTGTCAGTAATTCTCAACTGCTCCATCATTAGTGTGACTAAATGTCATTCTATGACAGGAATTATGCGACTATGCTTTGGTCAACCCCAAATACCACCACTATTACCTGTGACTTTGAATGTTGTAACAAATAATATGCTTATAAACTGTTCATTTATTACAAAGACATTACTTCGATTACTGCCCAATTCACAAGTCCCTTTAGCTTGAAATGAGGAAGCATTCAAATTACCTGTTACCTCAAAACAGGATCTCCAAGAAGGAAGCACCAAGTTTCAACAGACTTTTAATGTCTACACAGGATGAATTCTCTCAAAATGTAGTAAGATTTCAGGTGGTGGTACAAGAACTACTGGACACATCATACTTACTGCTAAAAGAACAGGAATGTGGAACTGAACCTTTTCAAGGATGACCTTAGCCTACAGAAAACACTCGTGAGTCTTGCAGGCAGATAAGCCCTCAGGCACTTACATAATAATGAACTACTGAAACAGAGCCAAGACATGAGTTTTCAGAGGAAAACAGTCATGGGTTCTGTAATGAGGCTTTGTTTCTCACAATGACTTTACTGTGATGTGTAACAAGGGGCTGTTTGATCCGGTAAACCGACACAGAAAAAGTCAGCTGGAAAGGGCTTACACGGAGGAACGAAAATCTAATGTCCTTCTGAGAACATCTTGTACCACCTTCCCAATAACATCTTAAAACTCTGCTGCTCCAAACCCAAAGCAGCCCCTGCTTACCCACAGCCATGCAGAGCTGTACTGTTACATCCACCCTGACCTCATCCGAGTCTTTGAGATTTTTCCGTACCATCTCCCCTTCCCGACACTGACCCCATTACTGGAGCCCTTCCAAATCAGTTGACACAACTGGCATTTTCAACAGCATCACGCGCCAGCTTGATGGTTTGGACAGAAACATTTATGCAAGTGAAACTTGGTCGAGCTTCTCTTGCTTCTATCAAAAACTAGCTTAACTTGAAACTGAGTTTTCCTTCAAGGCAGAACAGAGGCAACATCTCACCTTTGAACTCCAGAGCATGGGTTGGTTTAAGGCCAACTGAAAGAGTTTTACAGACACAGTAGCTAAAACCAATACACATCTCCAATTATTTTAGCAACAGGTCACTTCCTACTGAATGAAACATAGGATTTTTGTAACCCAGAAAGTTTTAACATTTTATTACTGATCTTCTTTCTTTACAGTCCTAGGTGGTATAAGAATGCCAGATCACCCATGAAAAATCCTAACAGAATGAAAACGAGGCTTTAGCAAATTACATTCTGTATTTCTGGGGGATGATCTAAAATGAGAACAGATAAACACACCACCAAAAGCTATTTCTTTATATCCTTCACAGGAGTGAAATGAATAATTCATAATTATCAGGTATATATATTTATATTTAAATAATACAGTATTTCTATTTAAATTCAGTAATCATCTTTCATACCAAAAACATATTTGAAAATTGCCCCTTGAGAAATATCTTACAAATCAAGTCTAAAGCTACCTAGCAACTTCCTTTGCTGCATTAGTGAAGCTCACAAAAAGAAAAGGAATTTTATCACACATCTATTATTGAACTATTTCTGTAATGCTGCAGAATTCATATGGTTGCCAATTATTAAAATGTCACAGAGCAGGAAGTCAAAGAGCAGTTGCACTTAACCATGGACATTAAGATAACCATGACACGAGCCTTTTTCAGCATCCTCCTTTTAGCTTGGAATACGTAAAGGTCAGAAAACCACTAAGTAAAGCTTTTGTTGACTTTGTTGTGCTGTTCTCAACTCTCAGAACACTCACCTCAGAAAACAACCCATTTTGTTCCCCGCTGAAGGTACAGCAGGCAGAAAGCCAGTAGCTGGCACTTTGTCACATAGATACTTTAATAAAAATTATGAATAGGCTCTTGCTTTTTTTTCTACGGTCATGTTCCATTAAAACAAAAAATTATTTGCCTAAAGGATTAATACTGAGAAGAGCAGAACATTGCTGTTACCAGCCTTGCAATGCCATGTGCTATCCTAGGGATTACACAGACACACAAATAATTGCTTAAACTAACACAATTTGCAAAGCACACTGTTCTTCATGTGCAAATTGGCTGTGCCATCCCCTAACGTCAAAAAGTACCAGATCCCACCACCACTAACTTATCTCTGCAGCACTGGTATTTGTCTAAGTAATACATGCCCACAAATTCCACCAGTCACGGAGACCAAGATATAAATTAAAACGTTAGGAAAGAAAACAGAAAAAGTAAATCCTTCAGTTTACACCAGGGAATGGCAACCACTAAATCCCAGGAGCAGCCCACCAGGAAATGCCATGTAGGGTTCTTCATAACAAAACCACACCTAAGCTGTCAGCTGAGAGATGCCGAAATGCATGTTCAGTGGCTCTTCATCCCAAGTCCTACTAGCCATCCTCTTCCTTCTTCCAAACGCTAAAATCCCTTTCCCTGCAGCTTAAAGCTTGCCAGTACTCTCAGGACTGAGAGCACAGTCAGTCTCAGCTACACTTATCTCTGCACTGCACAGCTTTTTAAAACAGCTCCCACTGCAGACTGGGAGACATGGATACATGTCTAGTACAAGCAGGAGTTAAAGATTAACTTACGGAATTTTACCACCAGCTAAAGGAATTTTACCGTTCAGATTTAATCTAACAACCCATAGTTGCTCTCAGAAGGCAGCTTTTACTACCCTCAGTTTAATTATTCCACTTTCATCACAAGTTCTGCATTTAACAAAAACTCAGAAACAATGTACAGACAGTGTGATCTTGAATTCCTTATCATGGTTACAGCTCCCAAATCCTGGTATCACCCACCAAGTAGTTTGCACAAGAAATCAAAGGAGCACAGATAAGTGCCTTTAACAAAGTCTAAAGAAAATGCTTCATACATCAAGAAGGCCCATGGCTTGTTCCCTCCAGAACAGCCTATTTATTCAAATATCCATAAGCACCCAGTTTACTAAAACACACTTATGACAGCATTTTGAGAGAAATCAAGCTTGACAAGCCAAAAACATCCATCAGTAAGGAGCTAAAGCAGGAACCTTGCCAGAATGCTGTTATTAAAGCAGAGAAAAGCCCACTAAAGGTTCCTACCACTAAAAGGACCCTTACCTACAAGCTGTAGAAAGGCTTAACACTTCCAGTGATCTCCTAAGGAAATCCGTAGCATATAAAGTGTCATCCTCTAGACCTAAACACAGCAGCACAACTGTTCCTGTCTTCAAACAAGGAGTGGCGGCGTCTTCAATCCACTAAGCAGATGGAGCCATGCACACTGGAGAAAAGAGCATTTAATTTGGTTGAGAAGGAGGAAAATTGGATAAACAGATATGAGAAATGGCTTTGGTGTACTTAAGGTAAGGCAGCCTAGTCGCACCTTGTCTTTGAATATATGCAGATGATATAAGAAAAAGCTTAAAATATGCTTGGAAAAACAACCATTCACTTTGGCAGACAGCTAGACTTTTACAGGACTTATTCAAATGCAGGCAACATTTATGACATCTATTATCTATTTTCAGCATTACATGAGAAACACGAACGTTAATCGCTTCGAGATAAAATACTGCCAGAGAGAACAAAACGAGTCAAAAAAGGGAAGTAGCCTTTCCTGTAGCAGGTCTCAACAGAAGTGTGCAATTTACTTAGATGTGCTGGCAGAACACTGCAATACCCACTGTAAGCATTCAGACTTGACTTTCAACCCATTCTGCAAGTCAATTGTCTGCTCTCTTGCCTACTGCTGTCTAAAGGTACCTCAGAGCCAGTGATTACAGCTCTGCCTGTTCCAACACTTTCTTCCTGTAAATAGTGCCTGACTATTTTCTGTTCTCACAAGGGCTTAATTAGTCCTGTTCACAGAGCGCTACAGCAGCTGGCACATCCCAGCATTTTCACAGCTATTGAAATCCATCTGAACCATGCAGCAGATTTTTCCACATTGACAATTACGTGTCCTGGGAACCTTGTATCTGCCTATGCATTTGAAGACACCTTTCTGCAATCAGTTTAACCACGAGGCAGCCCTGAGAAGTCCTAAAACATGCACTGTCACGCATACAGTTCACAGAAGTCCAAAGAATCCTGCCTGGTCAGAAAAAGAGACCCTCTTCTCCACTAACAGAGCAGCAGAGATTTGCAACTCCAGAATACATGAGTAATCATGGCTATGTGCAACAATAGTGAAATACAAAGATATTTCCATGAGGTCCTGAAAATTCCAAAGAGGTTATAATTGAAAATCATGTTAAATCAGAATGCAAAATGGAATTAAACACATAATATTTGCTCTCCAAATTTCTAAGCACCTTGATGTTGCCAACTCGCATCAAGTTCTCTGCTACTTCTCAAATCAAGCAGCAGAAGCTGTGGCACCTCCTTTCCTGAGAGGCTATCTGCTTATCACCACACCAGCTACCAAATCCCAGGGTGGTGAGCAGTCCTCTGTAAACAGAAAGTCTGTCACCCTATCAAGCCTTGAGGTCCACCTTCAAACTGGACTAAGATAAATATTATATTTTTATGTCAAACCATTGAGACAAACTTCCCAGAAAATCACTGGGCAAGTTAAAATGCTGTCCAGTTTTACAGTTACATGATAAAAGTCTGAATCTCTCACTCCACCACACAGAAGGCAGGAGGTCGTTCTCTTCACAGTTCTCCAACAGGAACTAAGTGAAAACAAGTCACCTCCTGTTTCTTACTAGTCTACATACTGATCTGCAGCATCCTACTTCAAAAGTAAAATGTTCCAGTAATAGGAGTATATTCAAATAAACAAATGACAGTTAAAAATGTTTTCAGAAATCAGTTTTCTGAAGAATCAGAACTCGTATCTTATTTGTCTCCATATTCTGAATTTTTGAAAACCAGCTTCTTTGCTGAACTTGCCTTGACAAACACATTGCTTTAAATAGCAGAGGCAGGCAGTCACCACATTAAGCACAACCAGCTGAAATACAACGTCTTACATGTCAATACAAAGGAAACAGCATTTTAAACAAGCTCTATCAGAAAACAATAGAGTTTAAATTAATAGTCTTCCCCCTAAACACTGTCCCAAATACTCTTCCATAATCACTACCATTATCTTGTGCAACGTCTTTTCAAATCTACCAACACCGTCTGTCAGAAAATTCACTGAATGACTCAGACACAGACACTTTCAAATCATAAATACTCAAAACTGCTATTTCCATTTCAGAACTACCTCTATTCGAGGATTTGAATTGCTGATGGCATCAACGACCTCCTGAAGTTTCCTTATCAAGATTTTCCTCATGCACAAACAGCATCTCCACTGACGAAAGCGGGCCTTGTTGCTTTGCACAGTGTCTTGGACAATATGGTTATGCAACCAGAAACCTGTAGAACTTGCAAAATTTTTAGTGCCTAATACTGAGTATCTTTTGTACATGAATGCTTGACACAGCTCCTTGAACATGCAACTGAAGACATGAGATAGCAGAGAGTCAAGCACTAAAATCACTGGCATTACATGCCCTGCCAATTCCCATTAATTTTCCTTCATGACAAATCAGCAGAAACGCTTGCCTAGAGCAAGCACAGGCTTTTCCAACCCCAGCCCTTTAATCCTGTATCCAGCAGTCAGGCTCCAAGTCTGAATCTCACCCACGTTGCCAAAACCACCTCTCACTAGCCACTTTAGCAAACTAGTAGTAATGTCACCAGTCCAACAGCACGGATACAACTCCACCGGTGCAAAGACTGGGGTTGTGGGGGGTACGGGAAATACCTTTGTTTGTGTCTGGCTCTCTTGAAGACCTGATACCATTTAAGCTCATATACCCATCACATTTTGTATTTATGTTTGAGAATATACATCATAATACATGAGAATCTGCTGAAGGAATTTTCACCATGAAAGTTTTTGCTTAAGAAGTGTGCCAAAAATACACTCTTGCCCTTCACACTAGATTACATTTTCATACCTGATTTACACTCAGAAAGCATCATTTTGAAAACTTGGACTGAGCTAGGATGCAGCTTTTAACTCCTCCATCACTAACTCTGATTCAGTTTTTCACATTACCAGCTATTCTCCATGGCTTTCATTGCAAAGCTGCCAACAACCTTATTCACAGCCATATTTATTTGTAAGCTCAGGCAAGGGAATCATTTCCGTATTTTATCAACTAATATTGCACTTCCCACACAACAATGAACTTCTTTAACGTTGCCTACTAACACACACTCATAGTCTTCGTACAGGATTAAGTGCCACGGGACAGATGAAGTTTACACATAATAATGCAAGAACCACAGCATAAAATCTTCAGAACTGGAGCTGGCTTGTACCTCTATGGGAAAAGGAAAACCAAACTCAAAACACAATCAGTTCCTTTCTCATATAAATAATATTAGCTCACAGCCAAAGATAACAAGGAAAACAGGCTGGTTTTTATGACCATGCTGCACCCATAATTTCATGACACAACAACCTACTTCTGTCGATCACAAACATGTTTTCCTCTCTTACAGCAGCTGCCACCGCATTTGTAGAAGTCTCACTATGGTTCTGCAGAAACCAAGCACCTCAACACTGAAGTACTACCAAAAAGGCCTCTGAAAGCAGAGGATTTTTAACACAGTGCTGAGAAAGAGGGCTGTGCAGTGCACAGCTCTTCACCGGCTTCCAGAACAGATCTGTGAAGACCACAGTCAGGATGGAACCAGAAATTTAATACTGCCCAGCAGTGACTACAGCTAGAGTTTAAATTACACTTTAAAGACCTCAAGTCTTGAAAACCACATTATACCAAGAAGGGTTTGCCCAGAGGGCCTGGCCAGTTTAGTAAAATCTGGTCTATTTTAAAAAATACGCAACACGGTTGTGATACACCAGACAATTCATCCGCCTGACAAACTCCAATGCTGCACAAAGAACAGAAAGTGTCCTTAAACAAGGAGTAATATCCAAAAGCTTTTTTGCTATGTAACAGGTGCATGACAGTTTACATACACAGGGTGACAAAGTCTGTACGTCAAAAAAAGTTACAATTTAATATAAATGCCCACACAACTACTAAAGCCACGAAATCAACTGACTAGTAAGGCTAAAACAGACACAAAAAGAAACGCTGCTGCAAAAGCCCAGTAAGAACAACAGCTGTCATATCTTCTTTGTCTTCTGGGCGATTACCATATGTTTAAACGTCTTTGTTGTTCATCCTAAGCAAACAAGAGACGAATGTCTGATTCTCCCAGGAAAAAAAACAAAAACAAAACAAAACAAAACAAAAAAAAAAAACCAACTTTTAAAAAAGTTTATTCAGCTGCCACTTGAGAATATCCAAACTGTGGCTGCCCAGACAACTTGAGAATATCCAAACTGCGGTACAGAATATTTGCATTATCTACTGTTGGTAGTTTCAGTGTTTTTACACACATTCACTTGAAAACACCCAGAGACTGCTCTGCTTGCACAACAAGGCTCCCATACTGTGCAAGCGGAGGCGTTATTATTTTTATTGTCTCCGTAGAAAGATGTCAGGAGCAGCAGCAGCAGACGCAGACCTCCCTGCCCCGGCGAGCAACAAGTGCACGGAAGGCTATGAACGAGACCCACTTACGGCGCTCTTGACCCACTTCACGGCGCTCCCCGGCCCAAAGCCTCCCCCGGACGGCAAGTCCCGAGCTCTCCTCCGCGCCCCGACCGAACTCCCCTCGCCGCCCGCGGGCTCCGCTCGCTCCCGCCCCGCAACCCGCCCGCAGGGCCCAGGCACGGCGGGGCCGGGGCAGCGCCGCCGCCGCCGCCCTCCCGCGGCCCCCCGGCCCCGGC
>JAYRBT010000042.1:67481793-67513463 GCA_036023395.1 Myiotriccus ornatus | reverse complement strand
CGCCCCGCGCACGGCCCCGGGGCGCGGTGCCGGGAGGGGCGGAGCATGCGCAGTGGGCGCGCCTCGCCCGTGCCGCGAGCCCGTGCCGCGCGCCCCTGCCGCCGCGAGCGGGAGGAGGAGGAGGGAGACAGGGAGGGAGGCAGGCAGGGAGGGAGGGAGGCAGGGAGGGAGGGCAGGGAGACGGAGCCTCCGCGGCCGCGCAGGCGCACCGGGGCCGGGGGGGACGGAGGCGGGGCGTTATCCGCCTGCCGACCGGGGGCAGGGTCAGTTGGGCTGGGAAGGGTCTGTGAGGTCGTGGAGTCACCCGGCCATGCCAGAGAGACCGTGGCACTGAGTGACACGTCCAGTCTTCCCTAAACACCTCCAGAGATGGTTACTCCACCAGCTCCCTGGGCAGTCCGTTCCAATGTCTGATCACCCTTGCTGTGAGGAAGTTCTAATGACGTACCTAAACCTCCCCTGCCGCAGCTTAAGACGATGTCCTCTTGTCCTGCCACTTGTTACTCGGGAGAAGGGCCTGACCCCCACTTGGCAACACACTCAGGGAGTTGTAAAGAGTGCTAAGGTCCCTCTGAGCCTCCTTTTCTCCAGGCTAAACACCACCAACTCCCTCAGCTGCTCCACACCCTTCACCAGCTTCTTTGCCCTTCTCCGGACTTGTTCCAGGACCAAAATGTCCTTCTTGAGTTGTGGGGCCCAGCCAGACACAGCACTCCAGGTGTGGCCTCACCAGTACCAAGTACAGGGGACAATCACTGCCCTGCTCCTGCTGGCCACACTATTCCTGACACAAGCCAGGATGCCCTTGGCCTCCTTGACCACCCGGGCACACTGCTGGCTCATGTTCAGCTGCTGGTGACCAGCACCCCCAGGTCCTTCTCCACTGGACCACTTTCCAGCCGCTCTGCCCCCAACCTGTAGCACTGCAGGGCGTTATTGTGGCCAAAGAACAGAAGGGGTTGGCAAACACTGTTAGGGAACAGTGGAGCTTCCAGCCCCCAGCAACGGGCTCCAGGCCTGGTGGGGGTTCCCCTGTGACACCGCTTCCTGTGTGCCCTGAGCAGGTGGCAGATCGTCACCCTCTCCTACTGAAACCAGTGTCATGGGAAAACCCTGGGCCACACAGTGCTCCTGTGGCCAAGAGGGGCCGTCTGTGGGGACAGCTCAGAGCCATCCAGGCACTGCGAAACTCACTGGGGGAAAGGTGCCCAACAGAAAATGTACAAAGGACAAGAATAATCATGATTAGCAGTTAAAACTCCCAAAATAACAATAATAAAAAACCCCAGTATAATCCAGTGATCACAGCATGCTCATGCCCTCCATCCATCAGTCTTCTCCTGCAGGGCCTGAAGCTGTTACTCTACTCTTTTTTCTTAGTTCTGTTTAAACATTTGAAATCTATTTTTTTACATTAGAAGTGACAACTGAGAGGAGGACTCATCAATGCCTCTAAGTATCTAAAGGTGGGGGTTGCCAAGAAGATGGAGCCAGACTCCTCTCTGTGATGCCAAGCAATAGGACAAGAGGCAACAGGCAGAAACTGAATCACAGAAAGTTCCACCAGAAGAGGAGAAAGAGCTTTTTGACTGTGCAGGTGACCACTCACTGGAACAGATTGCCCAGAGAGGTTGTGGAGTCTCCCTCATCGGAGATATTACAGAACTATCTGGACACAATCCTGTGCCATGTGCTCAGGGATGGCTGTGCTTCAGCAGGGGGCTGGGACCAGATGACCCACTGTGGTCCTTCCAACCTGACCCATTCTGTGATTCTGTGATTCTGTGATTCTGTGATTCTGTGGTGTGAAGCATCCCTGGTGTCCAGGCCAGCTGCCACAGGCCCTGTTGAGGTGGGAAGAGGCCCCACTAGACTAGGGTTTAGTGCTCAGGACTGACCTGCGTGCTCCAGGGCACGGCACCGGGGTGGGGGGAGGCCACGGCCAGTGCAACGCCAGAATGATGAAAACCAGATGGTGTTACCAGGCCTGATGTCGCCAGAGGCAACTGGGAAGCCTGGCTCATGTGAC
The DNA here is from genome assembly GCA_036023395.1 of Myiotriccus ornatus. NCBI lineage: Eukaryota > Metazoa > Chordata > Aves > Passeriformes > Tyrannidae > Myiotriccus > Myiotriccus ornatus. The sequence goes on along the minus strand of JAYRBT010000042.1, from coordinate 67,511,434 downwards.
AGAGCCTGTGTCTGGTGTAGAGGCACGGAGGGGGAACACTGAAGAGAACAAGAACTTCCCCTGTTAAGGAATGGGAAGTGTAAGCAGAGCAGCAGGAAAACCTATGCGACGTGGAGATTTCGCCTCCCGAAATAGTGTCCTTGGGGAAAATGCTGGAAACCCAACACCTGCATGTTTTACAGTGAGAGTAGTCAAAATACTACAGGAACACTACACTGTTAGAGGACAATGTTAGCAATTGCCAAGGAGAACAACTGGACGATTTGGAGAGCCTGTCTGTCTGTAACTTGTGTGGCTCTATGCACTTCAGTGCTTTGCCGAGCTATGCTCCAATCAGTACACATCCCCACACCCAGAGCTTTTAGCTCAAGCCAGTGACTGTGAATGAAATAGTTAATGGAAGCAAAATTACCCCTATAAATTAATATTTGAGATTTTTTGATCCCTAATGCCCACAAACATTAAATACATACTGCCCATTCCTTAAAACTTTGTTAATAAAGCTGGGATTACCTATTGTCTCCTTTAAAATACGTCCCATCTCATATATTCGTGAAAGTTTTTATTATTGCAAAGGGAGTGAGATAGTTTCTGAAGATCACAGTTGCACTATTACATGTACTTACGGTTTCTCTCATCAATCAAAATGTACTTTGGCAGCCGTTGGGCAGCAGCAGGGAGAGCAGCAGCTGCAGTGGCTGCTCCAGCTCCACCCCATGCCTGTTGGATGAAGTATTTCCTGCCCTGTCTTTCAGGATTTCTTCTGTAAAATGGCGCTAATGATTTTAAAATATTTTGAGCCCCACTGACGAAAAAGCTATGTAAAAACTGCATGTCATTTTTATCTGTCATTTCCTGTCACCATAACTTAATGTGTACTCAGCCAACAAAGAGGGAAATTGAGATAGGAATACTGTTTCAATAAATAATAAATAAAAGCAATTAGGGTAGTTTATTTTGGTTCGAAAGCCTGAAAGTCAAAAAGAAAAAGCTTTGCTTGGCCATATGGAGCAAAGCATTCAGCAAGACACATTTTCAAAAATTGAGCTCTATACAGCCTGGGCATTTATAGATAATTCCTAGAACTTGTAGCACTAGTAAGATGTTCACTGCCTTAATTCCATCTCAGAGTGTTTCTGTCCTACATACATAGCCCTGTGATTTGTGGAGCTTGTCAGGTCATTACAGGTTTGCTTTGCTGTTGTTCCTGAACAAGAGAAAACAAATCTGCCTGTGGTAAATGAAACTGGCCAGACTCATCACAATGAATTGCAGAGGGCTGCCACTCTAAAAGACTGGTCTAAATGTTTGCTCAGCCCAAGAAAGGCAATGGCTAAGCACTTGTGCAGCTCCTTGGGGCTGTGGACAGGACAGGGCTACGATTAGATCCAGCACAGTGACTGTGACACGGGGTCTGCCCCACAGGTTTTTATTCTTGTCCCCTGAAAGGCAGGATTGTAATGTGTCCTTGCGAGGTAATGCCTCATCCTGCCCATCCCACGTGATCACAGTGCTCTTGGAGTCTTGTGAAGGACTGACACAGCTATATGGCACTCCAGGAAGACCTGTAAGACAAATTATGATTCAGAACAAAACTGCCCTAGGGCAACAAAGAACCTGGGGGGGCGTGGGGGGTGGTGTTTGGTTTTTTGTTTTTCCCCCCAGGATATGCCTTATTGCTGAAAGCCTTTAAACTGCTTCATCTCTACTGGCAAACATACCTGAGCAGATCCTTTCCAAATTCCCCAGGATGGCTGCCACCATGGGGCAGCTGACGGGAAAAGGGCCTGGGGGAGGTACTGCTAATCTCCCTGCCTTCCAGTAAAGTGGTGCCTGGTACTCTCTTTACATTTCTTTCCTTATCAGAGTCTTTCTCCTCTCCCAAATCACCAAGGGCCTCACCTTCACCACACACTCCACTCCGTCATGCTGCTGGAGATTGGTGCTTGCTGCAGCCACCACGTTCCAAATGGATGGAGCTGCTGCCAGTACCACAGGGCCATCAGAGCCAGCTTGCACTGGGCAGGCAGTGTGGAGAGGTAACTGTGACGCTTGGGGCAGGTGTCCAACTTCAGTGTCACAGGGCAATATTTAGTACTTCTTTTTACGGCTGCTGCATTTTATCACTGCTCACAGGGAGAGCTCCTGACCCTGTTTGTTCCCCCCCCTTTCTCTCTTTCCCTCTCTGAGGAAATGCTACCAAGTAGGTCATGCCTTTTTGAATTCTAATGCAAAAAAAATAGATTTCAACTGTCATTTAATCAGAGCTGAGAAACAAGAGAGTGTAGTATCAGCTTCAGACCCTGCAGGAGAATATGATAGATGGAGGCATGAGCCTGCTGTAATCACTGGATTATACTGGGCAGTTTTATTATTGTTATTTGGGGAGTTTTAACTGCTGATCGTGATTCTTCTTGTCCTTTCTGGTATGTGTTCTGTTGGGCACAGAAATCTTATCTTTGGTTATCTCTGAGGCTGGTTATATTTAGACTTCAGAGCTGGTATGCTCACAATGTGGCCCAGTCTCAAAGCCACCACCTATCTACACTGGAGCTGGGACAGGCTACCCACTCAACAGTCTCTGTGTCCATCAGCCTTTGCACACAGGGCACTGATGCCCACACTGCCCTAGCAGGGAATCAGGATATGGCCAGGATGCATATCAGGACCAAGGAGATGGGATGCACCTCTGGGTCCCAGGGATTGGTCAGAGTTTACCTTTGAGAAGGGGATCTGATGTTATGTTCACATCTGCTATTGTCAGTTGTATGACAGTTCCTTCAGAGCCTGCCCTTCAGTGAACTTGATTGCATAGAGTTTCAGCTAGAAACTATTTAAACTCAACTGTAGTTAAACAAAAGCTAAATGAAAGTTAATGACCATATAAGCAGCTGGTTCTGGAAAAACCTTGTGACAGACACTTGAGAAATGCCCTTTAGTCACTGGAAGGTATTTCCCAAGGTCTCCTTGGGATGTTCTGTGTCTGTGTCAGCAGATGAAAATACTGTCTATATTTCTGTAGCCACAGGTGATTAGGAATTGCTCCCACAGTGTAATTTAAACCTACTAGGCTTCTCCCTGGATGGGGTCAAATGAGCACAGAGAGACCCTTGCATGTTTGATTTTATATGACTGAATAAGATCTGCTTCATTTGTGCTCTGTCAGGGCTAAAAAACTTGGGTCCATATAGAAAGTATAAGTTATACTCACACTGCTTGTCTGGGTTCAGCTTCTTTCCTGAATTGCAAAAGGCAGCAGCTGCTGCGTTACACTGAGCTCTGGGTAGGCACAGACTTTTTGGACACAAAGAATGGGAAGCCTCCAAATAATGCAAATGGCCTAAAGTTCAGCAGTGATAAAAGGTTCATCTAAATTTTCTCACGACCCTGCCACTATCTTTTTACCATAATTAATATCAAACGAAAGTTTCTGTTCTGGGATCAGCTACTGGTTACCTTACCTCACAGCAGAGCATACTAAGGCCTCATTCATTCACGCTATAACTTAGGTGGTACTGGCCAGTTGGGAAATGCTGACAGATTTGCATCCTGTTCTGCTCCATTTAGGAGCTGATGTTCACTGACTTGCAATAACAGTATGTTTGCACAGTGCCTTTAAGTCCAAAGTATTTGAGTTTTACATGACTTAAGGGTGGTCATTTCTATCAGCTTTGAAGTGCAGTGACTTCAGGGTTGGAATGTGGCAGCCAGTAACCAGCACACACTATATAATAGTGTATTGTGTGAATATCTTATCCATATGAAAGTGCAAACAGAATTTGAGGAGGCAGGTATTTGATTCAGAAACCAGGCTAACCTCCCTAAGCCTTACCCTAGCTACAAGACATTCAATACCCATAAATAAACAAGCCCCGAGTTGACCCCTCTTTTGTAGCATAGTCTTTCCTCCAGCATTGTGCCAGAGTAGGGCTTTGCTGCTGCAGACCCTCCGAGGCTCCTGCTGAGCCCCCCAGCAACCCCCTCGGAGCATCTGACCCTCCGAGGTGCCGCTGAGCCTCTTTGTCCCGAATTAAGCGTGTCCCAGCACAATGGAGATACAGCTGTCCGCCTGCCAGAGTTAATGAGCATAGAGGGTAGGCCGTCAATTACCTTTTTTATCAGACATATTTCTCAAAAAGCTTTACAGGAAAAGGAGGTATTCTGCTCCTCATTTTATACAGAAGGAGGCTGCAGGCTAAAATGCAAGGAAATTAAGTAATTTGTGGAAGATTACAAAGCAGATAGTTGACAGAGCTCAGAACCAAGCTTAGCTCCCCGGCCCCGCACCCCCCTACCACTTTGTGCACCTAAAAAGGCGCAACTTAAAATCCAACACTTTTTAACTTTCATAGTAAAGAAGCAGTTCTGCTGCAGCTTTCTGTTTGACTTCTTTTGGCTTTGCATCAAGCCAATCTGGCTGTGTTCTTATTTTATACTTACTACCACCCTAAGGAGGTTCTTTTATGTGTGGGCGCCATAGAAATTAAGTTTTAAGCTACAGTTTAGGGGGATCAAATTTTTGGATTCAAAATTCCCAGAAAATCTAAAATACTGAAACCTAGGTCTTATAAAAAAAGGGGGAGGAAGGAAATCTAATGGTCACTTCTCTGCTATCGCTATATGGTCCCAGTCCAATAGGAACTGCTGGCTCCAACCAGGCTGCCAGAGGTCTGGAGCACTGGGACAAAAGGCCAAAAAACATCTTTTTTTCCATCCAGACAACATTTTAGGTGGAAAAAGAGGGACATATCCAGGGACAGCCAGATAAATAGTAGCCCTAGCAATGCCAACTTTTCTGCTCCCAAAGTTGTTTACACCCACAAAATTTATTGTGGTGCCAAACCGCAAGGAGAGTTGTGACTCCCTTAAATGTGTGGTCTTTATCTGAAAGGCCAAATGAAGTAATTTTGAATTGTTAGGCACATTAACAATGCCTGAGGGTGTCATATACAAATAGCCAACACCTTTAAGCACTGATGCAATAAGGATGGACAAGAACATGGGGTGAGGGCGGTGGGAGGAAAGGTCTTTTTTAGATGTATCCAAGGTAGAATAAGTTTCATTACTGGGCTAGAAACATATAGTATCCCAGGAGTGAATAGCTCACACATTTGATCCAAACTTGGGCTCAGTCCAGCTCCCACTGAAGTTTAATGGGAGTTGGATCAGGCCACTGCACTCACATTTTTTCCATGCATGGAAAACTATTTCCGTTACTTTGAATTACAATACCACTGGCTTTGGATTTTATATAATAAAATAAATCTAGGCCACTGTTTATATTCCAAAAAACTGCATTCTGGGATGCCAGCAAATATATTGCCTGTTGGATTAAAAAAAATAAAATAAAAACTGGACACGTTGGTTTAAAAAAAACAACAGCTCCTAATTATTAAGCATAATTTTTCTTCCTTGTGCTTTTCTGGAGTCCTCAAATATTTGAAGTATGAAAGGTACACATAAATTCTTCTCTGGTGGTTGAAATGGTGGAATCTGTAAAACTGCAATGTTTTATAAGAAACAGAAGTTTAATATAAAAATAATAATCTTCACAACTGGCTCTTTGCTTATTGGCATATTTTGCGCATTTCAAAATTTACAGGGGAAAAAAAGCCCAACACCCTTGGAATGTCAGTAACAAAGGGGATGTATATTAGCAAACCCTTAAATTTTGGGAACTGGCTCCTCTTGATTGTTCTGACTGCAAATGAACTCTGCAGATGCTGAGAGGCACAGGAAATGTGCTAGAAACAGCATTTGTTCCCTGCTTTATGAATTGGATTCTACTGAAATCCCAATGTGGTAAGACTGATTAGCAGACTTTGGTAATGCCTTCTGCCCCAGTACAATTTTATTACAGTCTTTTATTACCAAGAAAAAAAAAAACCACAGAAAAGACTTCCATCGGTGACCATACACCCACATTCTGGGAGCAATCGCATCTGTGATGAGCTTATGCCGGTGAAGGGCATGGCCCCCTGGACTCTGAAATACAGAGCAGCAAAATAAAAGGCACCTCACCAAAAGAATAAAACAAAAAGCACACGTATACACAAGCAAGAGAGGGAAAGAAATGTCACTGGGGGCATTTAACGTTAAAGAGAAACTATAAAACCGGCATGGCAGTGAGGAGCATTTAATGGAGCTGAACAAGGTGCCCACCTGCATCCACTTCAAAGAGGAAAATCAGCAGCAGTATGAGGAGTGCTTATGCAGTCATGTGCATGTGTGTGTGCGCAATGCTTCTTTCTACTGACAAAATATACTTTGCAAATATCCCTGGGCACCGGCAGCTTTTCTTCTCTATTGACAAATTCAGTTTCAGCACGGGATTAAGAGGAAAAGAACAAAAAAAATTTCCCTCACACACAGAGCCATGTAGTCTGAGCTGGACAGATTTCCCTTGGCCCAGGTGGTATAGAAGAGGTGCTGGTTCCATGGGGACTCTCAGGCTGTGCACTGGTCAGCCACAGGCTGCACCTTCCTTCTTCACAACAGATGGTGGTAAACCTTCCTCCACCTCATTGTGGTGAGCATCCAGGAATGGTTTACAGGACTGCAGATTTTAAGCCATACTGTGGTAAGGGAGCCTTGGCTAACCTTCCTTCTAGTGTGACAAAGCCCTTTAGACAGACCAAGAATTGGTTCCAAATTCCCCAGTGCAGGGTTTGAAACTCAAATAACTAGGACTCACCATGTCTGGCTGTAATTTCCGATGTGCAATAACTATGCAAAATGCTGAGATTTACTGATGAGAGAGCAGGAAGAACCCACTCTTCTTCTTCTTGCTGGCTTTCTTTCTGTAATGAAATAATGTGTGCCTGTGTGCTTTGCCAGCACCTCCTCAGCCTCTTCACCCTGACTGAAACAATCCAAGGGGAGATGCACCCAAAGACAAACTCTCCAGCAGAACTGGCAGAATGTCAAACCAGCTGGCCTGATGGGGGAGATTTCAAAACCAAAATGTCTCTTAAATAAGCTTCTTTAATTATTATCATCATCTGTTTATTTATACAAATATAAAATATATTTATATAGATTTATATAATATAGATTTGTTGCTTTGGTGGCTCCTTTCATTTACAGACATACTGGTCAACGATCTCTGTGCACTTTTTACACTTGACATAACAGCACCAATGGAACTTGCAGTGGCAACGCTCCACCTGGACGCTCTTGAACTGGTCATAGCCCCGTCCGCAGCACATCAGCTCGCACCCATCCATGCCCTCCGAGGTTTTGTTGCACAGCCGGCCCTGGGTGCCCAGAGAGCCAGTGGTCTCGTTGCGCAGGCAATAGTCCGGGCTGGGGTCAACATAGACCAGGTCCTCTTGCGTGGGCATGTTGAACCGGTTGTTCACCAGCTCCAGCTTCCCCTTGCGGCTGATCCTCATGGCAGCGGCGCTGTCGTACTTCTCCTTCAGCAGGTCGCCCACCTTGCGGAAGTCGGCCAGCTGCAGCCAGCAGGTCTTGAGGCTGCAGGAGCCCGACACGCCGTGGCACTTGCAGGCCACGTCTGCCAGCTTGTACACGGCCTGTGGGAAAAGAAACGCAATCAGGCAGAGCTGCATTTATTCCTGCTGCACTGGCAGCTGGCTTAAGTACAATGAATTCATCGCGCTTTCAGAACTGCTTTGATTGCCCCGCAATTTCTGTTGTTTCGCCCTTCAGAAGAGACAAAGGTCTTCTCTTCTCCCTGTTGCGACTGCTGTGTTCCTGTTCCCTAAATATTTCTATTTCTGGTCACACTGCCTGCAAACAAGGCTTCCTCACCCCACCTTCTTTCTGTTTGGCAAACTGCTGGCTTGAGAGCAGGGTCATGAGAAGGAAAAAAAAGGAAGAGTCCTCTTAGGGTGGACCCTTGAAATTCCCCATCTCAGAGACCACAGCACTGTGGCATGTTTTTCCCTTCAGCACTGCGGAAAGGGAACACCTGGGAACCAGCCCATTTCCTACCACACGCCCCAGGAACCAAGACTATCACTTGTAGGGATACATCTGCATCCTTTGGAAACAAATCCACAGACCCACACCCTTTCCCTTCATCTCTGCAGAGAGCAGCTCGTCCAGGAGCAGTGTCCAGAGAGGAGCAGGCAGGGGTGATGGTGCCAAAGCTGGACACATCCATCCTGGAACGGAGCAGTTTAGCTCTGCTGGAGCAGCAGGGCTGAGCCGGGAGCTCTCACTGCGGACCTGCGCCATCTTGTGCCCACACATCTCCCTCCACTAGCAGGCCTGTCGCCAGGCAGAAGAGCCTAGATTTTAACAGCAAACACAAGCTTTCCGTGCTGTCTTTTCCCAGACACTTTCAGCCACGTTTTCAGGAGCCTGCGGGGGCTGTAGATGCATCGTACCCCTGAAAACCCGGCATCAAAGTTAGCAAAGAGTCTTGAAAATTCAGGGCAGTGAGCGTTAAACCCTCAGCAGAACAAGTACAACACGTAAAGGGAGACGGTGGTTACTCTCCTCCTCCCCACACTAGCTGGGAGGAGAGTGAAATACTGAAAAATATTCTACAATAACAAAGCTGAAAACCATGGAAAATAAACTGAAATGCAAGTTGGGTTTGTTCTTTCGATCAGTTCCAGAGACAGGTACAAAACTGCACGCTATGTGAGATCCTGTCAGCTCTCAGGCACTGACAGAGCTTGCAAAGTGAAGAGCCAGCATCCCCACACCATCACGTTATAGGGGCTGACCCCCCAGCCCTTGCTCCTCATCCTCTCACCAGCAGGTTCACATCTGCTCTCCCAAGGCCATCCTGCAGCACCTTTGCCAGATCCCACAGGCCAAGCAAAGGTGTTTGGCATCAGCTGCAAAATTGCCACCAGCTGTATTTGGTGGGGGAGATAAGGAACATGAGAAAAAAATAGGGTGCTCACAAGGAGATGGCAATGTGTCTCCTAGCCAGGTTTTCTGCTGAAAAAAGCAGCCAAACACAGAGGTTTCTTTTCTGCCCCACTCACTGACAGAGGAAAGCTTCACAGCTCTCTGCTTTCGCGTGCCAAGGACTAGGCGATTAAGGCAATTGAGCATAGTGCAAGCAAAACCTTCTGCCTGCGACTACTTTCTGGACCAGCAGCAAGAGGTCAGAGTTCTACAACAATTGGTTGCTCCTGGCCTAACTAAGGTCTAGTGCTTTTGACAGCTAGTGAAGATTCAATTTGGCTTAATGGCTAAATCACATGGAGGCCAATCCAGCTCCTGAGAAAGTCAATGGAGTGAGTCCTTGAAACAGAAAAGCCTTAGTTCTGCTCCTCAGAGCTCAATTTACTGAGGCAATCCCTCACGGCGCAATGTAACAGCTGTAACAAGCTGGGAGTTAAGCACTTGCCGTGGATCAAACTACAACTGCAGAGGACCAACCACACCGTTATTTAAGGATTCCTGCTGTACTGTAACCAGACAGAGCTACAGCTGCATTTCCCGCACACCAGACACTTACTATATCCTCACTGCATTGCCAGCCTGCTTGTTATAAGCTTGTGTTAGCACTTTTTGGTTATGGTTCTGTCAAATCCCAGGCCACCTGTGCCTCCCTTGCCCTTGCAAGTGTTTTTATAAAGTATTATGATTCTTCCTAGTCCTAGGCTTTGTTCCTTTAGAAAAACACTGCAACTCAATCCCTCTCAGTTAATGTCATGGGACTGAGTTCACTCTGCCTTGGCTTTAAGCAACTGATGCTCAAAACATCTGGCCCATGTGGGTAGTAGCTGTGCTGGGGAACAGAAGGCTACCAGTTATCACAGGTAAGTACGGCGCCACTCAGCCCCCACAGCTCCCACCATCAGTGTCCCGTGGAGGTAACCATAGCTTCAGCTGCTAAATGACTCTACACTCTCCCCCTTTGCTGCCCAGATGGGGAGCAAGCAGAGGAAATTGGAGAATTCCTCCCTGACCAGGCTCAGGTCAAGGTAAAGAATAACAGACCCCACATGCAGTTCTGAGGGCAGGAACTGATCAATGGCCATGCCACTTAAACAGGTTGAAAATGCCTCTAATGGAAAGGCTTAGAGCTCCTTCCCATAAGCCCAAGTTCTCTTCCAATTCTTTTCTTGCAAGAATGAGAACAGGAAGAGGATTAATGGGTAATTCCTATGTGGTCAATTAGCCAGACCCCCTTCCAGGCTCTTCTGGCTCTGGCTCGAGTGACTGATGACTGAGGCCTGCCATATGTTGACTGGGTAAACAGCATGGAAGGACTGACCATCCCAGTCTGCCAGACACAGGGACAGATAAGGAATGAGGGAAATAGGAGAGGGTAATGGAGCCCAATTGGAAGAAAAAGACAGATGGAAAGAAAGGACATATTGAGATAACAGCCAAAGACAAACAAACAAGAGCAATAAAGCCAGAAGCCACCACCACAAGGACTCCAATGTGGAGTGAAGGGGTGATGGGGTCAGGACTGCCTGAAAGATAAAAGGCTTCTGATCCCCTCCCATCGCCCCCCAGCTCCTCTGAGAACCATGGAGAGAAGGGACAATCTTCTCTCCTGCCACCAGAGCTCCTCAGGGTTCAAGGAGAACTTCCTCACTCACAGGAAACTGAGTGAAGGGACATGCCAAAAATCTGCCCACAAATCAGAAGGCATCGACTAAAACACTGGCTGGGAAAGCGGGGCATGGCTGTGGTGGGATGGCACGTGGTGGTCACTCTGCAGTGCTCACTGCCAGGTCTCCAGTACTCCTTTCCTTCAGCATCAACTTTTGGGAGTATGGAGTTACATATGCACCTTCCTACTTCCAGAATCTCAGAAGTTTAGGACTGCAGGACTAGACAGGACCTCCTTGGTTATTAAGTATGATCTCCTGCTATTGAAGGCACTGCTTCAAATAACATTTTCCCTAAATGCATACAGTGCCCTTTTAAAAGCAATTAGGTTTTCGGCCACCATTATTCTGATCATTATTCCAATGAATTTTTCTGATTTCCAGTCTAAATGTATTCACTTTATGCCCATTTGCTATTGTGCCAAATTGGCCTTTTGCTTAAAAACTACTTTTCCTCCCCTGTTATTTCTCCCATGAACACAGACATCAGTCAGAGATCCTCTCTCAGCTTTCAGTTTAGTAGGCTAAATATGGCAAGCTGGTCTAGCCCACTTTCTTAAGGAAAGATTCCTATCCCTTGGGTCAGCCATAACAAGCCTTTTCTAGTCTGAGGTCATTTTACTTGGGAATATGAGAACGTACAATATTGTGGGGCCTCATGAGAGCTTAATACAATGGCATTAGTATTCCCCCATGTTTTTTAAAGAGGCTTTCCCTAGTACGTTATAGGATATTTACCACCTTCCGAGCCACATTACATCTGCAGCTGACTGCAGACTCATTTCCTAATGACTAAAACCATATTTCCTACAAGGCCTCAAATGATGGTCTTAATGTTGTTTTATTAGATGTCATTAGCTGCTACGAAATTCAGATTCTCCTCTGCCACCTTTGCATCATCATCAAATTGAATCAGCCTAATGCTTGTGTTGAGGCTGAGAAACAAAAACATTAAGGCAAGTCCTTGATGAGCTCTGCTAAACAAACTCTGTGAAGATCAAGATACATCCTCTCACAACTTAGTGACATCTTTTCTTGAACCAGTTTCTTGTCCATCTCATAGCTGCTGCGTTTTTCCTTATATTTCCCAATTTAACAAAGAATTTTCCATGTGGGAAACACCTTAAATGTTTCACAGAAGTCCAGATAAATGAGACCTATCGGATCTAGTCTGCTTTTTAGGAAATCAGTCATGTTCTAAATGACTGTGTGATCAATCTTTGAAAAAGTCTTCTCAAATTATTTCCCATTTTGCCTGTTTCTCTGAGATATCCTTTCCCCCATGTCCACTTGTAAATGAAGCCAAGATCATAGGTGCCAGCTCTTTCAGAGTGCCAGGAAAGAAAGTGAGCACTCCCTGAGACTTGAGAGGTTTATGCAACCTGAGTTTTGCATCCACCCTGGTGGCGATAATTTCCACCTCCAGCCTTGCTCCTTTGCTCTCATGCTAAGATGCTTTTAAGGGCCCAGAGGAAAGGCTGCCCTGTACTGGCCAAATACCAGCCTGACCAGACAACCCTGGAACACGTAGCGATGAGATCTCAGAGCCTCCTGTGAAAGGATCTGGAGATGAGACCTGAGATGGCTCTGAGACGAGACCTCAGAGATCTGAGATCTCCATCCTTTCATATTCATCTCCTTTCCCAATCCCAGTATCTCCATTCCTCACTACCCCCAAATACTCAACCATTCAATCCACCCAAAGCCCCAGCCACAATTTCTCCAGAGCCCTCCCGTCTTCCAGCCCTTTGCTGCAACTTGACTCTCATCCGTCCCGATCCCAAACTCCCCTTCTTCAGCAGCACCCTGCACCATCCCACCCATCTCAAATCCAATGGCTCAACCTTCAGTACTTGCTGCTCAACTCCTCTACCCGTCTGAACTTGACAGCTACCTCCTCTTGCCTTCCTCACTCCCACAGGGTGCCAGCACCATCAGCCACCTTGCCTGCCCCTGTGGCACCCTGCCTGGCTTCCCCCAAAAAAATACAGTCTCAGACGTATTTAGAAACCTAAACTTCAACTACTTATTCCCGCTACGCAGAAGTGTTGAGGACAGATATCTCCACTGCGCAGCAGACACACAGCATCCCTCTCCATGAGCAATGTCCTGCACTCCAACTTGGAAGCCCCAGGTAAAGTACTCACTCACTTTTGGGACCAAAACTTCTCTGCCTTTAGGCTCAGCCCCATCCTTATTGACTATGTCTCCCTTTTTCCAATCTCCCCCAGTCCGCAAAGTTTAAAAAACTTTTGCTGTTTATTTTACTACCCTTTGCAAGGTCTGACTCAGCGTGATTTTTACCATTCTCACTTCATCTTTACAGTTCTTGACCTCTAAGACAGAATTTTTCATTATTTATTTGCTATCAGTTTTTTGTTTTTTTTTTTTTCCTCCACTCTTAGTAGGCTCTTGGTCTATTCCTAACAGCTTCTCAGTGGCAGTTATTCATTCAGTGAGGTCTGGATATTCTTCCTACAAGCTTTCTCCTCTTGCTTGGCATGCAGAACTGTAATGGCTTTAGCATCTTTGACTTGAAAAGGTTGCAGACCTCCTCCACATCGAGTTCCTCGGCTCAGGTTATTAACCGGCTCCCTTAGTTTATCAGTCTTTTTTGAAATCCACAAGCTTAATTACACACTGGTTCATACTACTATTTAATTTAATCTGAAATGACTTGTGTTCATTTAATCTAAGGTTATTTTCTACAGCCATCTGTTCTACAGAGTCTACAAAACCCAACCTTGAAATAACATTGTCTTTTGCTGGCCCCTTTGGAAAGCCTTTGTCCAGGTCCTGGGTTAACTGGAGACACAGAAATCACCTTGAGAGCTTGTCTATAGAGTCCAAAGAAGCAACGCACTGTAGCATTCGGGGCACAATTTAAACAACTTTCTGCACTGTAGTAAAGGGAGGAAATAACTGCCTTTAACTCTGTCCCTAAAGCAGGACAGAGCTATTTTTCATCTGTAGCATCCCCTGAAATCACAGCTCAGCAAGAATCTTGCCTATATGACAAGAATAACATGACAGGCAGTATTTTACCTGTGGCATGGAGCAAGAATCTTCTGACTTATCTTCTAATACAAACGTTACTGCAGCTCAACTGGCACCTCAGATTATTGGCCATATTCTGTCTCTGGATCCCCCAAGGCAATAGGGCTGGCTGTTAAAATCTCATAACATACTCGCTCCCTATTTTAAGCAGAGTATTTATTTGTAGTAATCCAAGTTCATGACTCCAGACATCTAAGATGTTCAAAGCAAGTAATGCAGAAAAGAATGTCATGTTCAGGCTACCACTCCACCACACCCTCCATTTCTAAGGAAATGCAGACCCCTCTACCCTTCCAAGCCGAAAAAAAAAAAGCCCAATCCCAAACCAAAGCCTCCTGAGTTCTACAATTTTCTAGTCTGTTTTTTTCACCTACTGCAAATTTACTGCAATTTGATTTTGCAAAAGAACATGGCGTACTTGCAATGCTTCAACCTGACACACTGATTTCAGAATCAAAAAAACAGAGCACATCATCTTTGGTGGAAAAATGAAGTCGAAATTACATGCAGAAAAGACAAACATCCATGGGAAAGGAAAAGATAATTCAGTAACAATTAGAAGCAAGAAAGGGCAAAAATTGATAAGGAAACTAAGGATATTAGTTAAGAATGTGCAAAAAAGCAAGACTAAGTACACTTAATAGGATTTTTTAACATGCATTAGAAACAAAAATAACCTTAGAAAAGCTTACTTCTACAGAAGAATGATAAAAACTTAAAACACCCTGGGGAAAACGCACAAATGTTGGAGTAAGTATTCCCGTTCTACTTTTGGAAAGAGGCAGGATTACACGGCTGTACAGCACATGAAGGATGCTACACCTTCCGGGCTATTAATCACAGACAGAGCAATTGTGTAAAAAGCAAAAGTGCATGCACCGAATGCATACAAAACGGGTATGGGGAAACTGGAAAGAGTACACTAGATTGACAGGAAAATGATTTGATGGCTGATGAGAACCTCTGAAAGTGAGAGAGTTTTCAGTGCTCTATCTAGTTTGTCAAAAAAGAATGGTGAATAAATTACAGTAGATAAATACTTGTATGCGGAGGAAATTCTGATTACTAAGAGGCTTTTGGATTTAGCTGTAAAAGTCAGAAAAAGAACTGATTAGAAGCTGGTGCCAGATAAATTCAAATGATAATGAGGTACAGCATTGAAACAGGGTGATTAATGATCGTACCACACTACAAAGGGAAGAGATGGATTCTCCATCCCTAGGGGTCTCCAGATCAAAACTGTGAATCTTCTCAGAAAATACTTGTCACCTAGAATCAAATTATTATTTTGCCCAATAGCAAGGCAACTGAGTCAGGCCTAAGTTCCAGAAATAGCCAGGAAACCTGATTCAGTGTTTGCTTCTGGCCCTATGTTCCCAAAAATCTAAATGACGGTAGCAGAAGAGAACTGCAGATGCCAAAATACTATTCTTTACACCAGCCTGTCGCTTCCAGAGCTCTGGAAGGCTGATTTCTGAGACATTAACTTTAAAAATGGGCCATAACAGCACCTAGTTTATTTGGAAAGGACTTACATGTCTGCACATGTGCCACACAGTATCTCAACAGACCCCAAAGTTCACTGGTTTTTAGCTGGCAATGGAAGCCTGACATTAAAACTGGAATATATCACTGTCAATATTGTTTGTAATATTCAGAAAAATGCAGAAAAAGTGGCCATACACGGGGGTATCACTGGATACTGTCCCTCATCACACCTCCAAGTAATTTGGTGTCCAGCTATCTCCAGCCTTCTGACTCTGCCTCTGAGAAAAAGGAGAGGGTCAGCATCCGCCTTACCCTGCGACCAGCCTCGTTGTTCTGCAAGTTCATCAGCATGCGGGCCTGCTCCTCTGAACCCCTCACGTAGTTCTTCTCCCTCTCCTTGGCATCCACGAACTCCTTGGCGAAACGGTATCCGTACTCCACGTTATCGCCGCAGCCGCCCCACAGCCAGTCTCGGGGCAAGTCCTTGGGCCGGGCCGTGCGGCTGCAGCCGCAGCTGGAGAGCTCTCCCTCACGGCAAGCCCGGCTGATGGCGTTCACCACCCCGGCCGCACTGACAGCGTAGGTGAAGGCGGTCTCTCTGCTCCCTGAGAGAGGTGAGAGAGACAAATGAACCACGGACAGACCTCGTTTAACACGCAGCACACAGCGAGGAACAGGCCCTGGACAGCAGGACACGGTGTGCTCCAAGGCGGCGCACGGAATTCACAAGAATGTGATGCTCATGACCAAGGGCGCCATCCTCTTCTGGAGGATGAGGACTGCCCTAACATATGCCTGCATCCCATTTTTGTTTTCATTTCAGCTCCGGTCTGTCCAGAGCTGGCAGTTTCTGTGTAACCAGGATCAAACCCAAATCTGATTATCTGACGTGCACCAGGGAAGAGTCTGAGATTCCTGAAGCAATGTTCTTTAGGAAACCATGTTCTTCATCATTTGTAGGTGCTGCTCCTCCAGGGTTATTACTTTTATTACACCTATGTTTGAACATTTAAGAGCCCTGGGAACAGCAGGCCTGCGCCAAAAGAAATAGCAACACCGTAGACAGGGACTGCTCAGCCTCTTTCCTCTTCACTTATCCTCTTATTTTAACCTGGAAGAAACTCTCAAACAGCAAGAGGGTTATTCACTTGCTGAAAAATACAGCTGCTGCCTTAGCCACTGCATTTGGCAATAATCACTGAGAACAAGAAACGAGGTTGGGCCTGTGCAAAAGAAACATTTTGGTTAAGCCAGTTATCACCTGGAAAGGTTTTCATTTAATTGGGAGTCTTTATTACGGGCTCCTCAGTTCATCGACCTTATTTTGGTTTACATAAGGTCAGCTGAAAATTGTTTGGAAACAAACTGAAGGAAACTCCTTTTTACACTCCAGCATCCAAGCAGAGGCTCTCCCAGTGCCTACAGAACCACAGTGCTGGAACAAGTAAAACTTTCCCATGCAGACAATAATAAATGAAAAGATTTTCCATTAGTAGGTTTACTAGAGACTGCCCTGCTTGGCATGTATGCCCCACACAGCATCTGAGCCAAGCAGCTGGATCGGGTCTCCAGCTATGTATTCCTGGCAGTGATTCAGCCCCAGTGTGACCGGGGCACCATCACAGCCAGAGCAGTGCATGAGGCCAAGCACCCGGAGTGCCGTGGATCTGAAGAGGGGGAGTAGAGGGGGAATGGGGAGGAGAAGGAGGCAATCCACACCTGCACTCTCACCACACGGTCTAATAGCCAAACCAACACCTTCAGAGTCATTGTGTTCATCACCAAACTTTCAGGTGATAAAGAGGACAACTGCCAAAGCTTCATTAGAATAAGCAATCTAATTGTGAAGAGCTACTTACACCAAACCTCAAGCAAATTTGAATGACTTCAGAGGGAAGAGCTTCCAAGAATACTTAGTTTGTCACCAGCCCAGGAGGCTCTCAGTGCCAGCACCCTCAGAAGGGCTGAGCTGATGCTTTCGGTATGCTCTTGTTCCAATTTGCACCTGCGGACAATCTGTAACTAATAGCAGCTTATCACCAACTTAGTGGTAATGACCCAAGACAAAGGCAGGGTTGTGAATGGCATCCACCTTGCAGAACAACTTGTGATTCCCCCACCCCAAATGAGAGTTGAACACCACAGTTTCTTCTCTGAAGTGCAGCACAAGACTGATAAAATGCTATAGGACACATAATATAGAAAGGAGGGCCTTACTAGCAGGTCATAAGGAGAGGACTATGCTCCCCTAAACCTCGCTGATCTGAGAGGTATAGAGTGACTCCTAGTTAAGGTAATTCAGCTGAGACTGGCCCATAAAGGAGTTCATTTTTCAGTAACCAAAAATAAAGCTTCTACTCATTTAGCTTGTTTCGCATATTATGTTTTTTTGAAGATAACAGTCCAATGTGCAGTTTTGCCCCCAGCCATCTGTGCCTGTATAGAAAGAGCCCTGCAGACACGTCCAGTTAAGTAGAGCCCTCCCTTGTCTGTAGGGATTAAAATACAGGCAAGGAAAGGACCTCACGCCGTTACAGTTCGTGCAACTGAGTTCTCAGGACTCCGGGTGCTTAGCATCCTTACAGCTGGATTGAGATCTCTGAAAGTACAGACTGGATTTACACTTTTACTGTCCATGTTTTAACCATCTCCACCTGTCAGCTGCAGCAGCACGACTCAGTGTGCAGCCCCTGGATCTGCAGGAGTTGTTTGAGACTGCTTAAAGGAGGATGGCGGTGGGAGAGGCTGAAACAAGTCACAGCAGGTGGGGTTTTTTTCCCCGTGCTGCCCGCAAAGCAGAACAAACCACAGTACTCACTAGACTTTGGTAGGTTTGGAAGACCATGGCTTGGCCTGGGAGGCAGGATCAGATGTGAAAAAAGCCTGTGCTAATACAAACCAAATTTGTAGCTGACAATTGAGGGCTTATACATCCAAGTTTTCTCTGCTCTCTTGCCGTGCCTTCCAGCCTTTGAAAACTATTTGGGCTTGTGCTCGTCCTCTCAAAGTTCATTCCAGTTCCACACCTCTGTGCTGTCGTCTCACAGGACTGGGGTGTCCCCTAGATTTGTTCTGCCCTTTTCCACACCTCTGCTGAGCTCTCCTGAGGGCTGGCTCAGAGTCACCCCGGGCTGCCGGGGCCGATGCCGGGGGCTGCGGGCCCCGGGAGGTCCTGCCCGCCGGCGTGGAGCTCCACGGAGCTCTGCTGCCCTCCTGTGCCCGCCCGCCGCCGGCAGCCGGGCGGGGAGCCCGGGGCTGCGGCGGCTCTCGGGCAGCACCCAGGCAAGGGCTCGGACCCCACGGCTCCCTTCCCTGGAGCTGCTCGAGAAGGAAATGGGAGAACGGACCCCACTGGGGAGAAATGTGTCAATTTGACTTTTTTGATGAAAAAGATTTAGCTTCAACTGATTTTTTAAAAATGCATTACCCTAAAGCTTGGCAATCTCGAAGAAGAAAAAAAATTTCTCTTTGTTCTCTGGTTTTATAACTCTTCTTTTTTTTTTTCTTTTTTTTTAGCATTTGAAAAAGCTGAAGAGATAAGATCTCTGGCTCCAGAAATGACTGGACTAACCTGGAAACCCCAGCTTTGCATGTAGGATTACTCAGAGGGAGATGTGTTCCCTCCTCCCCTGAGGAAATCCTAACATGACCCTTTGAGGGGCTCTTGTCCTCTCCCCTTCAAAAATGTAGCAGTAAGGAATGTCTCTATACAATGCATAGAGATACATATACAAACACATGTGCAGTTTAAAAATCTGTATTGACAGAACAAGAAGTAGCTTCAGAAAAATAATTTTTGTACATAAGACATAATTATTGAATAAACCACATTGTCTCATGACAACACAAGCAGTAGGAGGAACCCATGCTGAAAAGGAGCCTACCTCAGTGCTGGGGATGCCCCTACAAAAGCTTGGTATCATTGGACTGCCTCACCTCTATGGAACACACAAAATGAAGGTGTAATGATTAAACACAGACTGACTGGGTCTCCTGTTTCTGAGCCAAGCCAAGTTCTGCGAGGGGGAAAGGAAACTAATCTTCCAGGTTTCTGAGTGAACACTCTCGCGAGGATCTCCCAGGCTTTGGACTTGGCCAGGTCAGGTTCTCCTCCCCTCTCACAATCTAGAGCAGCTCAAGAAATCATGTAATATATGCCATGCCTGCATCGGTGGGTGGGCAGCCGAGGGCTGCTCGCACATTACACACCTTCTGGGTCCTTCTTATCTCCTTTCCCCTCCCTCTCCACAACAATCTGGCATGCCTGTGCACTCTTGCAGATATTCTGGTCTCCAGACCTTTCTCGTGCCATTGGCACAGAGTACAGAAAAAGGGCTGCGGTCCAGATTTGGGGCTCAGAGGTTGAAAGCAGGAGACAGACACACAGTATGAACCCAGGGAAGAATGACTTTATAGCTGACACAACCTGAGAGATCGAAAGGCTTTGTCTTCTTCCCCAGTGTGGAAAATAGATTTGCTGAAATGATAAGCAATGACTCACTACAAAGTAGGAAAATGCAAAAGCGGGAGGTGGAACTGAGAGGCAGCGCAGCAGCTTATCACTGACACAGGCAACAGAGATGAATCATGGGTCCCCTAATACCCCAGGCCACCTTGGGTGACAGTTTTCTTATTGCTGTGCTGTCTTCTGCTGGAGTATAAACACCTGAACATACTCTAACTGCCCAGAGAATCTAAAGGAGATAGGTTCAAAACTCTGTTAGGACAGGTCTTTAAACAGTGGGCAACTGCTGGCAGTCACCTCACAGACACTGCCATCAGCAGATTCCTAATAGGGATACAACAGGACTCAACAAACAAATGCAGCACACACAAACCAGGCAGGACTTCTGGTCATACCTGTCACATACCCACAACACCTCCTGTCTTCATCAAAACCCAAATCCACTCCCAGTCTAAACAAATAGGATCAAATTAATTTTAGAGAGGAGAAATCTTCCCACTTCCACTACCCACTCTAGTCCCTTCTTCCTGTACACACTCTGATCTTTCCTGACAGCTTCTCATCCTTCAGCTCTGATCTTTGCTTTCCCTTAGTTCACCCTTACTTTTCCAGGTGTGGACTCTCCCACTGGACCAACCCAGGGTTGCAGGAAGATACTGAAGAAGAGAATGAGGTTGGCTCCAGAAGGAGATATTGCTATTTTCTTGCATCCTTGTGGACTCACTAGTATCTCTTTGAGGATCCAAAATTTACCCCCTTCTTCAGCGTAAGTTATGTGTGAGGGAAGGTCACCAGAAAGGAGAGGTGGAGGTGTATTTTCCATCCTTTCTATTTGGTGGCTGAAATTTCAGTTTTCATACCCCAAAGCACAAGTTTTAACAATCTGGGATTGCAGGCAGCCCCATCTGGCCACCACCCTTGCTATCAGAAAGTGAGAGATCAAGGATACACAGATGCCTTGGATGTGTGTCAGGAACTTGAAGTATCTGTCAGGAAATGGCATTTCCCAGGGGACTACCCCAGAGAAGAATTGTTGGGGTATGAGCTAGGCAGAAAGGGAGAAGTTAGAATGGCTCTGGGTGGGCTGAATTAGGAATTTTGAAAGGTTGAGTAACACATGCAGAAATATCCCTAGAATTCTCTAGGATAACGTGTAAGAATTCAGGATCAAAGGGAAGGGATCACAGGACTTGGTGCCCTATCACCTTGACGACCCAGAGGTATTAAAGATGCACCTCTTGGTGTCTTGCTGCCTATGCAGTTTTTTGGAGAGTGAAGCCAAAAGAAGTGCGAGCAATGCTGGGGGCAGCCGGGGGTTCAGGAGCTGAAGGTCTTTTTCCATCCCTTGCTGTTTTCCTTGAGCTCACAACCGAGAAACAGTGCTGGTTCTTCAGCGTAAATGATTGGCTTTGTGGGTGGGAAAGAAAACCTCTTCAGACAGGGGTGTGGAGAGTGACTGTGAGTGTGTGTGTGTCTGTTTTAACACCTTTTCTTTATTGTCCTGGCTGTCGGACACATCAAAACGAGCCCGGATTTCTCAGTTTCTTGCCATCAGATGATTGCATTTCAAAAGGAGTTGGGACAATGTAACTAGGTCACACCTCAATTCAAGTGCAGCAATGGCCTGTCAATGCGCCTCTTAGGGCCAGCAGGGCAGGAATTATAAAAATCGCTTAGGTTTACACAGTAAGTGGTAATACAAGGAAGGGGGGGCATTCCCATGCCAGGGGAGCCCATATTTCCCACATCTCAGGGCTGCATTCTCTGTCCCAGGGTACTCAAGGTGCTTTGGTAAGGATAACACGGGCCACTGTTCCTGGCTCCATTTTTATCCCCTCACTACCCATAAACAACCACTCAAAGACGCCCTGCTCTTCCTGACCGTCCTGGGCTTCCCCAAAAAGAAACTGTGTTTCCCTCGCCCCCCGCTGGCTCCTGCTGTGGCTCAGGGGCACTGGTGCCACCCGCCCAGGCCCAGGCAGCGCGCAGGCAGCACTCGGGCAGCTCCAGCACACCAGGGAATGGAAAAGCTCGTTAAACGCAGCTTTAGGAGCTGTACTAATGGGGCTCATCACTGCTGCATGTGTATTTGAAGGAAGCGAGAGAGGTGCAGAGGGGCACCCGGCCTGCGCCCAGCACGTCCCTGCACTACCGGGTGTACTACCGTTCCTCCAGGTGTTCCTACCTATTTTCATGACTCTCCCAAAGACGGAGGTGTTGTCCACCGTGCTGCAGTTCCACCGCCGCTGCCGAAACTGGTACTGGCACTCCTTGATGGCGCTGCGGGCCCCTTCCCCGATGAACACCATGTGCTCCTGGTAGAGCTGGCAGAGCTTGCGCTGCCCAGGGGAGAGCCCCGGCAGCTGGCTGCACACCGGCTGAGCGCCGATGATGTACATCTCAGGTCTCTGGATGGGGTTCATGGCCAAAGACCTACGATGAGAAAACCATCCCAGGGAGTCTGGAGGGAGAGGCCCCCTCCGCGAAGCGCCCGGCACCTCTCCCCGCCAGCCCACCCCAGCCCAGCCCGGAGCCCGGGCGCATTTCTCATGTCAGCTGCCTCCCTCCACGGCTCTGCCAGATGCGAGGCTTTTCCAGGGCTCTAGCGGGAGAAACACAGCTCGTTTGTAACCCGAGTTTAAACGCAGAGGACACCCGGGATGGGGAGGGGGCAGAGAGAAAGCTCAGCACTTTCTCTGCAGAAGAAAGCGAGTAGCTTTTTTACAGAGCGCCAGTGAGCGATGCCTGCCTTCCAGCCAGGCTATTTTTCGCTCTTCAGGAAAAGGGGGCTCTGCGGCTGCTCCCAGGGCTTTTGGCAGAGGGTAGGAAACCTTACCCATCCACTCCCTACGCATTCCCCACATCCTAAAGCCCGGACGGCATTCGAGCGAGCCCTTACAAAAGGAGCCCAGAAGTGCCTGGAAGGAGAGGGGCTGCGTCCCACGTCTCCAGAAACTGGGCAGGGACGGTGTGGTGGGGGGGAACCTGGAAAGAAGCGAGCTGCTGCGAAAGAAGCCCGGGAGGCAGGGAAGTTCCCGCGGAGAGCGCAGGGCAGGGAGCTGCCGCACCGCCCCGGACGGTCCCCGGCCCTCGGCGGACAAAGGCACCGCCGGCTCCCCTCACTTACCACCAGGAGTTGGCGTCGGCCACCGGCGAGGTGCAGCTGCAGAGGAGCGCGGCGGCGAGGGCCAGCCTCGGCCCGGTCATGGTGGGCTGCGGGGGCAGCCCCCGCCGAGCCGGCCGCCGGGACGGGGCGCCCTGCGGAGAAGTGCCGAGGAGAAGCCCTGGAGCGGGGCCTGCGTGCGGCGGGGGCGCGGCGAGCACAGCCCGGCTGCCGCCCCCTCCCACCCCGCAGGACCCGCCCCCGGCCGCCGCCTCCCGGGGGCTCCGGCGGCCGCCCTGCCTCCCGCCCGCCCCCGGCCCCGGGGCAGGGGCCGCGCTCCGCCGGCACCGACGGAGCCTCCGCGTCCCGCCCGGCGTGAGCGCGGGGCTCTTCTCGCCCCGACGGGCGTCCAGAGGGGCTCCCGGGCCGCCCCCGGCTGTGGCGCGCCCGCCGGTGCCGGGTACCCCGCGGCCGCAGGTGTGCGGGAGCCGGCGGGGCACATCAAAGCGCCGCGCTGGCCCCGCTGCCTTTATAATGCAGAGGCGGCTCGGAAATGAGCTGTGCCCCCTTCCCAAAACGGCCTCCCGAGGGGCCTCACGCCACGGCCCCGGCCCCGCGCCCCGGGTGGGGAGTCTGCGAGGCTCGGCCGGGCCGCCAGCGACGAGCGCAGATAGGGCTGGCACCGGAGTCTAATGGCTTTATGGGCAGGGAAGGTGGACAGGAGAAAAGCTTCAAAGGCTCCTCTTGTCCAAACCTCTTCCTTCCCCACTCGACCCACCGGGAACCTCAAAGGAGGGGGCAATCCGGCAGCTCCCCAGCCCTGTCTCCCCCAGACACCGGCAGAAGGCAAACGAAGGCATCCCACAGTGTGCTGACACTTGTAACAGATGCTCCTCACACCCTGCCTCCCTCATACTGCAGAGAAACAGCCACCTTATCACACCATCCTCACCACTGCTGCTGCCTCCATCTCTACGTGGCTTCCCACTGTCCCATCCTACCCTGCTCTGCATGATCTCCACCACTATGCCATGGAAAAGTGCCTGCCCCCCATCCTGTCCCACACAGCATCCACACTCGGCCCGGTGTCCCCCTAGCTCTGCCCTGCAGCAGTGGCTCCTCAAAGGCAGGCTGAACTTGCAGGTCTGCCCCAGGCTGTGGCCACAGTGTTCGTGGTCCAAGATGTGCAAGTGCCCAGCCTTTCAGTCTGCCTCACGAGCAGCACCCGAGACATGAATCACCAGACTCGGTAGCTCAGACCGCTGAAGTATATTTTTTATCGAATTCCTCGCAACCACCACGGTGGACTTGCTGTGTTTGTTTGCAGCACGCTTCGCTTCCTCCCCCATCCAGATGTGCTGTACCTGCAGCTGGTGGCCCATCTCACCTGGCAGGCAGATGTGGGGCTGCAAGTGCCAAAATTAGCCTCAGGACAAAAAAGCCTTGTGTGACCCAGAACCTCGGTGGGAGGGGAGTTTTACTGCCTGGGCACAGCAGGATCCACGTCTGAAGAAAACAGGGTGACTTTATTCACATCTTCTATATCCTCCCTTCTCCTCCTCCCACAGCCCCGAGCATGACGGAGGGATGCCGAGGTGTATGTGTGTGTAGCCACGCATACATGTTTTGGGTCTGTTTCTATAGGGAATAGACAGAATGGAAAGTTTATCTCCATGAGTCTGGGGAGGAAGGAAGTTGTGTATGGATGAATGGCTTTTCCATGACAAACAATGAGTCTGCACAGACATGGTGTGATGTCACCTAAAGAATTTCCAAGCCAGCCTCAGATACAGAAAACCTTTTCGCTGGCAGAGATGAGAGCCTCCCACCTTTCCATCTTACCATAGCCAGAAGGAAGAACTAGGGCAGGGGGAAAAAAATAAAAGCCACGCTGTCTCACACACACACACAAGGCATGCGCCATGTAAATAGATGACATGATGGGAGAAGTGCATCTCCAAGCTTTGCCCTCACCAAGTCTCCTTGCGGATTCTGAGAAAGGAGTAAACCATGGCAAGCCGCCCGGGTGCCTCTCCCAGCCAGGAATGTGAGACAGCACCAGCCGATGAGGCAGTTCCACAAATACAGGTGATGTCAATGTCCCTGTTTGTGTGAGCTTCTCCAAGCACACGTGTGCCATCGCAGCACTCCATGGGACAACACGGAGACACCACCACGCAGCGCTGCACTGGTGGTCCATCACCAGCACTGTGGCGTGGTGGAAACAAAAACCTTTCCAGCCTGGGAGCTGCTCACGTGAAACTTGGGTCAGAAACACATGGCACTAATTAAATATCTCATTTTAAATATTAATATGCACAGGCAGCCGATGATTAACAACAGCAAAGTGTTGTGAACACTGCTAGTAGCAACCTGACTGCCAACAAGCACAAGCAAGGCAATGATCTTATTTTGAAACATGAGCATAAGTATTGCCGTATGGGATAAGATCGCTTATCCAGCCAACCTAATATCCTGTCAAAGGCAGCAACTAAAGCAGCTGCTTCATCAGGAAAGGTCCGAAACTCTGAATTCTACACAGAATCTGCTGCTGGTGAAAGCGACTGCCACTGAGCTCAGATATGAATTATGGAAGCGAGTCCCTTTTAAGGTGCTGGAAATAATTTCTTCACTGTCTGTGTTTATGACTTCAGATAAAGTGATAATAGCAGGTGAGGCACTGCTGGAGGGATTTAGCCTCAGCCAGCAACTTCCAGACCGAAAGCTGCAAAGCACTTGGCTGGTGGTCCGAAGAATATAGTCTATCCCTTTTCCTTGCGCCTGTTTCTACTTGCCACCAAAATCTTGAAAGCAAGTTTTTGATATTGTAAATAAAAAGCTTGGGTTATTTTTTAAGCCCAACTGCAAGGCTGGTTCAAACAGCATTGCGAGGTTGTTTGCCAAAGCAGGGCTGGGTGGGAAAAGTCAGTGAAATTTTGTGAGGATGAGAGGTGGGGTGGAGCAGGGCTGCTGGTGGGCTGGGATGAAGGAAGTCAGTGCAGTATTAGGTAGGAGAGCCCAACCTCACCACAGACACACCACCCTTCCTGGCCATCATTCCTGTCCACCCTTCACCACCCAAGTGACTCCCAGCCCAAACCCCTCCCCTGCAGCAGCCCACTCATACCAACTCAGACCACTTCTGCTACACTAGGGGATGAAGGAGCAGTAGAAAGAACTCAGAAACCAGAGATTGCTCTTGCTTCTTGTGGAAAAAGGCCCCCTCCCCACCCCTTCCAGTGGGCATGGATCACTCAAACAGCAGAATTGAACACTGGCTTGAGCACTGCATGTCTGATGCTTGCACACAGACTGCTGAGGATCACCTGGGCCAAGTAGAAAGCTGTTGCCTGAAAACGGGACATGAATCTCAACCCTCAGATTAAGGTCTAATGCTCCCTTCTCAGAGGGCAGCGCAGCAGCAGCAAGCCTGCATCCTTGTACAGCCTTGGCATTCTGCTGCATTCAACAGTCTGCTGCCCTAGGCAACTGTCTACTGTGTTGGCTGGCTGCCTAAAATTAGTACCTGTGTTTGCCTTTGTTCACTTTTCAGGGGTGACAACTGTGCACCAAGCATAAATTTACACATCCAGTTTCCAAAGTCACGGCAAAGCAGTTGGAGAGCTATCACTGCTTTCCCAATACCATCCCTGCCGTGTTTGCTGGAGGGAAGCTGCAAGACTCCAAGAAAGGGAGGTCATGTCCATGAGATCATTTGCAAAGATTTGGCAGACCGTGAAAAAAGTTGAACCCTGGCTGGAAGACAGCCCTGGTAAATGAGAAAAGGAGAGTTACTCATGTAAATTCCTTGTCCTACCCTTATTGTTTTTCAAAAATTTGGGAAGTCCTCAAGTGTGACACAGACTCTTATCGAGTGCTATAAGAAGCGTTGAAAGGAAACGTGTCTTCCCCATAACTACAACCATCTGCACTTCTGCAACTTTTCTGGTTTCTGCTGGGCTGGGGAGAACTGGACATACGTCCTTCCTGTAATGATCAAGAGTGTCTTTCGAGTTCCTGTTTATTCTTGCAACTCGACTGTAGTGCAACGCTTGTTTTTAATGCCTTGCAATGTCCAGTGCATCCAGAAATATTTACTGCTCTGTCTGACATAAGTCACTTACTCAAGATGTGAAAAATATTCTCTGAAGTAGAGTCTCCTCTGCTTAAGGAGCCAGTAGAGATGCATTGCCCAGTGTCATGGTTTAACCCCAGCCAGCAACTAAGCACCACACAGTCTCTCATTCCCTCTCCCCCGGTGGGATGGGGGAGGCAATCAGAAGAGTAAAAGAGAAAACCCATAGGTTCCGATAAAGACAGTTTAATAGGCAAAGCAAAAGCAATCAAAAGGACATGAGCAAAGCAAAACAAGGAATTCATACACCACTTCCCATGGGCAGGCAGCTGTTCTCCAGGAAAGCAGCAGTCTATCACATGTTACTTGGGTTACTTGGGATGTTAGATAGCACAACTCGAATGTCCCCTCTTCTTCCCGCAGCCTGTTTTGCTGAGCACAACATCATATGGTCTGGGGTATCCCTTGGGTCATTTGGGATCAGCTGTCCTGGCTTTGTCCCCTCCCAAGTCCTTATGCACCCCTAGCCCACTCGCTGGTGGGGTGGGGTGAGAGGCAGAGGAGGCCTTGACTCTGTGCAAGCCCTGCTCAGCGATAATCAAAACATCCCTGAGTTATCAACACTGTTTCCAGCACAAATCCAAAACACAGCCCCATACCAACTACTATGACGAAAATTAACTCTACTCCAGCCAAAACCAGCACACCCGGGAAAGAGGGTTTCCATGTGCTGCTCGAAGGGGAATCCCTGCCCTTTGGTTCTGTGCCATGGACCTGCTGTTGACAGCACCAAGAGATGTATCATAACATCCTGCTATACATCTGCTTCTGGCAGCCCAGCTTGGTTTTAACCACAGTTCTTACTAAGATTTCAGGAATCTCATTAAAGTCACATACTTGCCCATTCAGCTGAACCAGTTTTAGAGGGAGTGTAGATTAAAAAAAAAAAAAAATCACTTAAAGCTACATTGCAGTCTTCACACAGAAACCTAAATCATCTTTTATCTCACCACTCCCTGACTTGTCTGGTTCTGTGCTGCTCCCCTGCTGCCAACCTGTCCCTCTCTCAGCACTGTACCACCATGTTGCTGTACCGGTGTCAACCTTCCCAGATCTAAATGTGTTAATTTATTTGTATTGCAATTATTACTTAACCTGCAACTGGAGCCACCTCTGCAGGTCCAGACCCAGCTGGGGTGTTACAGAAGGTGTAACAAAACCTTCTCAAAGTATCCCAGCACATCAGTCCTTCATGTCTGCCCCTTTTGTCTTAACACTGCCTTGCCTTATTGAATTGTTACTCACTCTCTCTCTGTTGGAAGGGCAGATTATTCCTGCTCACATCCTGCTTGTCTCTTTTGGTACTTACAGACTCGGTTTTATCTCCTGATGTGCTCATGCACTACCTTTTTCTGCATCTCATCACCTGTCACCCCTGCTGACAGATCCAGATTTCCTTTCACCACTACCTTGCCCTTTCATTTTTCCATGACTCTGCTGGCCAATAACATCCAGCCTCACTGTCACCAGGGCATGTAGTGCAGCAAATGCCAGATATACCTGCCAGTCTCAGCAGACCCAGTGACAGCTGTCCCTGAAGTGCCTCACCAAGGAGAGCAAGAATGGAGGAATGTTGCGAGTAAAGAAGAAGTATTAGACAACAAAAGAGGCCAGATACTAAATATTTTCACTTAAAACACAGTATTTTCATTTAAAACCAGAGTAGATATAAAGAATAGTGATCTCATGAATAAAACAGCTTCTCATAAATGAAAGATACAGAATATATGTAAAGTATTATAAACATTGCCATTTTCACCACAATATTTCACAACAGACCATGAGCTCACCTGGGGCAAGTCTATCTCACCCCCTATAAGAAAAGAACCAAACTCCAAAGATAAACCAGAATATGATCTCCTCCCTCTCAAGGGGATTCAGTGGTAGTTGTACTCTTACTGCAGATTAAATCCCAGTGTTGAGCCAACTTGGTCCACTGAGACCAGCACAAGATATCCTAAAGAAAAGTGCAAGAGACTCAGCAGCAACCAGTGGAGCACCCGCAGAAGCTGTATGTGCTGAAACAAAATTGATTTTGATTTTTCGAAATTAAGAAGCAACACAGACCCATCCCTGCAGGTATACAGTTGTCTGGAAACTCTCCATATTTATGATATTCCCATGGACAGATCCAAGCCATCCGGTTCCCTTTTCCATGAGAACTCTGTTTGCATGTTGGCAACCTCAGGTGAGAGCCAGAGCCCTGAACCAGGACAAGTCTAGCCCAAATTTTGTACTTCTTGTTCCCACGACTACTAGAATACCAGGATTTCTGGGGCTGCACCGAATCATCCGTGATCACAAACTGAAACCTTTTTACCTCCTTTATTTATATGGAGAAGTCCTACAAGAAATTAGACCAGCTTCACTATGTGTAATCATAATCTAACAAATCACTAGATACATATACTTGAAAAAAGTATCAAGTGTTATCCTCTGCTGACGGTTCAGTGGCTTATTTAAGTTGCCCACCACGTCACAGCTTACTTGCCAAACAGACACTCCACCTCCTTCAATTGCACTAACAATTCCATCTTTAGAAACTCTTCCCCAGGACCCTCAAAGGAGCCGTGGGGGGGCAGGTTGAAACACAAGCCCAGGAAGGATTAGGAAGCTCACACTGCTGCTCCCCCGACATCACAGGTTTCTAAGAATGAAACCCTGAAGGCCATCTAGCTAACACCTTCCCAAAAGGCTAAGTTTACACAGAGGATTAACCATCCTGGAGGGGAATAAGACATGAGAAAAGTGAAAAGAACACCGTACATCCCTCCTTTATTTGTTTTCCAGAGGCCAACCCTGGGAGCTGGTTTGTTACCTGCTGTAGCTGAGCGCTGCAC
>JAYRBT010000042.1:67467117-67481693 GCA_036023395.1 Myiotriccus ornatus | reverse complement strand
TACATCCCTCCTTTATTTGTTTTCCAGAGGCCAACCCTGGGAGCTGGTTTGTTACCTGCTGTAGCTGAGCGCTGCACAGATCCCCCCCAACCAGTGACAGGAGGGCAGCCCTTGTCCTGCTGCAGGATTTGCATGAGAACTCTGGACCCAGATTACGGTGGTTACAAGCACGTACGCCAGCCCTCCTTGAAGGTTAGGAAGGATAAGAGCACAAAGTTCTCTGACAGCGTGAGCAAGGAGGCAGCAAAAGGCAATCCAAGTCAAAGGAACTCCTGTGCAGAGATTTAACAACAGGCCAGGGGATGGAAACAGCTGGATGACTTTAAGTGTTCTCTTCTTCACTCTGATCTCGCAAAGCACGGAGCACCCTTCATCCTCCCTAAGTGGGTGTCTAGCTCCCCCAGTCCCAGTGGAATCATTCCAAACTGGGAAGATTTATGTCTCTGCATCTCACAGGCCTCATTTTTGCTCTGAATATATATTCCTTCTAGTTTGCTCCACGCTCTGTAATAATTACATCAACTGGCAAAGAGAGTCAAATATATAAAATACAGTTAAGCTGCTGCTGCAGTGGTTCTTAACTCTCCAGGAGTGAATGACCAGGGAAGCAGGGAGATGTGTGGTTACTGTTCTGTCTTGGACATTCAGCTCCTCAGTGTAGGTCACAGGGACTGGCGTCAGACTGAACCGGATCAATAGCCTCCTGTCAGCTAAATCATTGCCAGCAGAGCCTGACACACACATTTCCAAAGGAAATAGTAAGCCACTGGAAGGAATCCAAATTTATTATAATTTCTCTCCTTCCTGACAGACTCTTCAAAGATGTTCTTCTAAAGCCCAGTCTAATGAAAATAATATTAATGACCAGCTCTTCCTCCACTCTAGAATTGCAAACCAAGCATATACACCCATACCATAGACCCCACAACACTAACAGCCACTATTTTTCCCTCACAGAACGAGAAAGAGAAATGCAGGATGGGCTGAGTAACAGGCTCAAAACAGTAAATCTGTGGTGCAGATTTACCTCCATTCAGCAAAGAATTAAACCAGGTGCCTGAAAGCAAGTGAGTTCTTGTAAGCCTTACATGAACTCACAAGATTACCTACTCATTTTTGCTGAATGGGGATCAAAATTTACATCTACTTGCTTTTTCAATTCTTTCAACCATCAAATACTTCTGCCATCAGTTAAATACTATTCCTGCTCAAATACAGTGGATTCAAGTATGAAACATTTTGGGAATAATGACCCAGTGTGTCAATTTTATCATCTTCATAGTTATCACAAAAAGTTTTCAAACTAAAGAAAAAACATCTTTCAAGCCTTCTCACTATGTTTTAATATTAAAAAAAAAATATACATATATATATATATATAAGTTTGAACCACTGTAAATAAAACCCTGTCTATGTCAGAAGATTACACTGATTTAACCAATTTCAGCACTTATCTTCTATACTGTCACACTTCAGCGAAGGAATTTCCTGGTAATTCTCGATGCAACAGATTTAAGCTAAACCTGCTCAAACTGTCTGGGGAATAGATTGCATATACATTTGTACCAAAAAGAAGATAATTTTATATCTCAACTTTATTCTAGCACCAATCACATATGTGCAATTTTAACTGCAGAAAATACAGGTATCCTATTTTAGACCTTGATTGTAAAATGCTATTATAACATTATTACCTACTTAAATAAAGAGCTTCCAGACACAAATTTTCAGCATAATGTTCATCCATGCAAAATGATCTGGAAGAGTGCTATCAGTATATCAGTACTGTGTAGGTTAGTTACTCTTTCAGCCAAAAGCAAAGCCTCTGAAATTAAGATCTGCACACATTTAATTGGACTGCTCAGTTAAATCACTGCATTTTTTTTCTTTTTAAGTCGATAAGGTCTAATTTCAGGAAGAAGGGGTTGTGCCTCTTTTCAGTGACACATCATATGATCCCATAGGTAAGCTCAGGGAGCATCTTGAAAGCCTTAGTTTATTTGGGGTCTCTACTCCCTCTGACATCTCACCATGCAAAAAGCTGTGACTCTTTCTCTAATTTTCAGTCAAAATTTACTCATGATCAGCTCATGCCCATTTGTTCACGTGCCAGTTTGTCCCTTAAAGCTGAGGATGCCAAAGCTGAAGCTGGAATCTGACAATATTCTGTTCTGCTGGCAGCATTACCAGGGTAATAAAGACCGTTCTCTCCCTCACTGGGGGCTCAGCCCTGTGCCTCGAGACACTGCTCTTTCAAGGTGCAGCCCACTGATTACACAAGTAGTTAAAAAGATTATATAAGGAGTTAAAAAGATTCAAATTTAAACTTACAAAAAGAAAATACCAGGGTTTACTTCTTTTTAACTGGTTGGACTGCCAATCAGAAGTACGGTGGAGTGGGGAAGGCTGGAAGGGGCTGTGCCATGGCAGTACCACCTTCTCCTGAGTTACAGAGATGCATTGACACTTCCAGAAAAGTAGTATTCCTGGGGGCATTTTTTGATTGTGGATCCATTCCCTGATCAGTTTCACAGCTCACTACTGAGGGCACAAATGCCCAGAGGGTGAACATCAGCCTCTTGAACAGGAACTACACAAAGCTGTGATGCTGCCAAAGCCCCTGTGTTATCTGGGCATGGCCTGAAGTGCAAGAACGCAGTAGTAAAAAGGAAAAAAATTACATCTAAGAGTTAAAAAATTAGTAACAAAGCATTAGTTTGAAAGATGTCTCTGTGTAAAATGAGCTGGTTTGTAACAGATGAGGTTTCTGGTTTTTGTGCTAGCATTTCCTGCTTTGTAAATCCTTCCCTGAGCAGAAAGAATAAAAAAATACCCTAGAAAAGTAACTAAAACTGCTAGTGCACTTTACTCAAATTTATTCATTTTCACTGACTTTGAATGTGCCTCAGTTTTCAAAGCATATTATATAGGTATTTTAACTGCCAAAGTTATCCAAAAGCTTTCCAAAAAAAGCTACGCTTTTTCCCTGCTTCTCTCCTCAACACGAACTCTAATGTGACATTTTTGCTGGTGGTACAGACACTAGAATAGCATCCATCTTCTCCTCCCACAGCTCTGCTTGCCCAGCAGGGCTAACGAAAATCAAAACTTGCTTTACATCAACACAGCCAGTGCAAGCTGTCACCAGCCCTGCTTTCCACCCATGGTGAAGCTTTCTGAGCACATCCTGCACTCCACCGGTGGGGACTTCAGCCTCCAAAGAGCTCAGCCCACACCAAGGCTTCAAAACAAGGAATCAGATTTCAGAGGTGCCTGTGGAAAACCATGTTTTTCCTTTCCTGCCTTTGACATGAAAAATGTCATAACCACCAGGAACATAACTCCAAGGGGTTAAATTATCTGGAAAATGTAAGGTGCTTATCTAACACCTCATCTACTCAGAAAGTAATGTACAAGCCCAGGAATGATTGACACCAGAGAATTTGGCCCTAACCTGTTCTGAGAGCCCAGATGGTAGTACCCACATTTTGCAGCCCTTTAAATATGGATTTAAAAGTCACCGTTCCCACAGCAGGTGCAGCTGGGCTGGATAAGGCTACCCGGTTCAGATCATGATGATCCTGCAAACTCCAGGAAGGCACTTGGATATGCTGACTTCTAATGCTAACCAGTTTTTCAATCCAGTTTGTTATCAAGAGCTGAGGGACGGCAGGACTTGCTTCTTTTGACGCAACGTGGGCTGATGTCATCTTTGAATGATCATACACCTACAGTGTCAGATGGCATGAGATTGTCACCAGGTCTCAGAATCACACCTGAAGAGGGAAACGAGTATCTACTGAGTGATTCTCATTCCTGGTGAAAATTCAGGTATGTGTATGATCACGTGCTAATTTATCAAAGGGAAGGGTGTTTTCCTTGGAAGCAAGCAGTGCTTTAGCCTCTCCTGCGGCCAAACTGTGCCCTGGGCACAGGGTGGACATCAGGCCAGCTGCCCTGCAGGGCCAGCCTGCCTCCCCTCCCAGCTCACACCTTCATGCTAATGGCACTCTTTGGCCCTATAACACGTGGCACTTAAATTGGTCTGCGTTGGCATTTCCAGCGAGGAGCACGTACGGGGCCGACTGTTTGGCACGAACAGTCCTCACTGCAGTGATTTCGTCTGGAGCTCTGCTGATCTAGGCAAGGTGGAGATCTGACCCTGCATCTGGTGACTGCAGCAAGGGCTCAGGTCGGGACCTTGTCTTCCCAGCACCGCTGCTGATTTGCTTACCCATCTCGTTTTGGTCATAACTGACTGAGACTCTGAAATTCAGTTCCTTCATCTGCTGGCGGAGCTGAATTTATTTCAGGGCCAGTGCTGTGATTTTGCCTGTGGACACTATAGTATGTTACAGGCTCTAATGCATTTAATGATCCTTCAGTGAAGACAAGTAAATACAGTTATTATTAAGTCCATGTTCACAGTAAACCTCAGGCAGAACTTACCAAACTCAACAGAACAGTCTATAGGAGATGGCTTTCTTTCAAAGAAAGAAGTGTTTGTACTTCCCTTGAAGCTAAAGGGAAAACACATACCCAGGGGGAGAAATCCAGAGGGTTAAGTTCTTCCAACTGCCACTCAAAGAGAGAAAATTAAAATGATCTATTTTATGCTACAATCCAAAAGAGTATTTACAGTACCAGAGATTCTTTCCCCATTACCTTGAACATATTTATTCTCTCTGGCAATATGCTATTGAGTAAGTTGACTAGACAGGACTAGGAGGTTTCTGTAGGTGGAACAGCTGTACATCTGGAATGCAATCTTTGCTTTTTTGGACAAATGCAAAGTTCTTGCAGTGAAAAATGTGTTTGTTCTGCGAAAAAACACCCCAGTGTATTTGCAGAGAATACTCTTCATGCAGGAGGGAAGCATGTGCTCCATAGCACAGAGGGGCTATGTGCTTGCTTGCAGGTGTGGACCTCGGAGGGCTTGTGTCTGAGGATACGTGCACCCATCCCTGCAGTGGGCAAGGTGTAGGAGGAAAGAGGGAATTGCCTGAGTCTCCATACTGCAGGGAAAGCAACAAATCCTATTAAGGATTTATGCTGTTCCAGGAAAGTAACTTCCTCACTTGAAGCAGAAGCCAGCTTTTTCATTGTCTTTGCTTCACTCGTGCTGACAGCGTGCAGTTCCTCGGTCAAGCCCAGCACCAGCTTTGCACAGAGAGTTTCATCATTAGGAAATGGGCTACCACGGCTCCTATTCCTGCTCTCGGGCACAATTTCAGTTGCTTTTGAGATGGATTTCCAAGACTTTGAGTGAACAGCCCTCATGTTTCTGAACGCTCAGGGAGTGAAAGCAATTATTTACTACATGAATGGGTTTGAAAATCCAGTGACGTGCACGTTCAAAAAATATGTTCTAGAGAAGGCATGTATGGGAGATGTCTGAGGAGACATTTGTGCGTGGTGTGTAATAATTATAATATGTTTTCATTTACATAGTGTCTCCTCCACGCACAAGGGAATGTAACAAAATGTAACTAAAACCACATATCCTTACAAATAAAGGGAGAGAGAGTGTTTCATACAAAGGTTAAACAAAAAAATCTGTTTAATGTCACTTTGGGGATTATAGGAACCAGAGCAAAACAAACATCTAGAACAAACTTTGAGGGGTTGCTTCAGGAAAAGCACATGTGTGAGTGTGTGCCACCACATCTGCATATTCAATATGTCTTGCTGGGACAGCTCAGGGAAAATAGGAAGCTGGAAATTTTCAGTGTGGGAATTAGATGGAAGAATGTGAACCATTCTAAACAAAACATTGCAAAGTTGCCAGCTGACTTGCTAAAATGCCAGTGCTCTCTAGGATCCCTTGAAACAGAGCTGAGGACTGGCCTTGCCGTTCAGGGAGTGGGTAGGGAGCCAGGAGATCTGGGCTGTATTCCTGGCCCGGCAATAAAGCCAGCATGTGACGCTGGAAAGTCATTCAGCTCTCAGCTTCCAAAAACTGATTTCATGCCTATACTTCTGGGTGAGACAGCATGAGCCCAAACATCCAGGATTTCAAACAAAGTTAAGCTGCAGGTACTAACTTCCCATCCATGAAAAACACCCTTTTGGGGATTCAGTTTCATCATGGATGCAACAGGGCTAAAACCTGCAAAGCAACCCAAAATGCTGTGAACGTCCAGGTGTTACACGGTTACGTGATGGACACCTCGTTTTGCCAAAGCAGAGGTGCTACAAATATGCAAAGGTGTATTATTTAGTTACCTGTTGCTTCCCACATCCTGGTAACCATTGCCATTCTATAAATATTTTCAGAGGTTTCAATACCTCTGAAGACTTTTATGTTTCTTGCTTCAGTGCATCAAGGAATAATCTTCTTACAAAAGGATTCACTGTTCCAAAAGGAACCTAAAGAATACAGATCAGGATTGCTGGCAAAAAGTGTGGAACAAGAACACTGACAAGAGTAGGAAAATACTAGATCTCAAGGGTGAAATAGTGGAAAGAAAGAGGCTTTTCCACATAATTTAGTCAACATATATGCTGGAGAAAGGAAAAAAAAAAAAAAGCAGGAGTAAAAGCTTTTTTTTTTTTTTTTCTGTGCACACACATTTTTTAAAAAATTTGTAACCATCTGAATTTAAAAAGTTGTGTTCTCATTGTACATGACAGGGTCTGGTCACAGAGGAGATTAATTTACATGATACTGCAGGGAAAGGATTATTATGGTTTTTTTTATGAACAGTGAAGTTGAAAGAACTATCGTAAAACACAGATCTTGTTTTTACCAATTTATATTACCACCTCCAACCTGGTGAACTCCATACCTTCTTCCTACCCTATTTGTGTCTGCCCTTAATTTTAACCCCACATTTCCAGAGAGGATTTTCAAGATTTTTGTCGTGCACAGGTAGATAACACACGTTGGTAAATGTGGCTGTTTGAATGGGGTTTTAGAGTGTTCTCATGTGTCCAAGAACAGAAGCAAGAACACAAGCAGTTTCTGCAAGACACCTCCCTTTGCCACCACTTTTGTGTGCATCCACCAGTTGCACGGGATAACTTTTGGAAAATCAGGGGAATTTAGCACCAACAGTTGTCTGCACTGTCACTTCTAGGAATAAAATGTTACAGTAGCCTTTCTTTGGCCAGAAGCAATCGAAATCCTCCACTAGTATAAAATTGTATTTTGTATCTTTAGCCTGCCTTCTTTATAAAACTGTATTTTCCAATTCTCACCTGCAGTTTTGCTGGGCTCTAACTGTGAATCTGATTTTCACAGCATGTTTCTAAAACAGTACTGCACAATTTTTCAGTTTTCCACCAAGAACTTACTTTGGAGCTGATGCTGATAGGGCAGGTGACATAACTTTGTCCAATTCAAGGAACTGTCAATTTTAGAATGCTATTTACTATCTGAAAATGTGCTGGTGGCCACAGGCCAGAAAGGGAGGAGTTAATAGTTAAAAGTAATGTTGCATGGGTATAAAATCCATGGTTATAAAAATCTTATGTTTTAAGAAACACCTGTACCCTTCCCAGGCTGAGCTTACCTTCTTGTGAGGTTACCTCTCACTCTCACTATCACAAGAATATATGAATTACTTGTCCCTGGACCTCACTCCTGGAGCCTCATGCAAGGCTTGACTGGAGAGGGATACACCCAGGTACTGATGCCTTTTCTTCCTTGCAGCTTCAGACAGTGAGGACAACAAGAAGCTTCTCTGATAGCCAAATAACCCTTACAAGCTGACCAGTATTGCTACATCTGCCCTGACTGCATGGAAGCCTTTGGCAGAGGGGAGGCTGCACCCACTTTTCTCCAGCCTCAGCCAAACTTCGGAAGATCTCCTCCATCCCAGGCTGAGTGTGTTGGCTGTCAGTGGAGGTACACACACAGAGTATCCACACACCTCTGCTGGATTTTGGACTAAACAGCTGTTACAAAGGAAGATTTCACAGAGCTGC
The DNA here is from genome assembly GCA_036023395.1 of Myiotriccus ornatus. Classification (NCBI taxonomy): domain Eukaryota; kingdom Metazoa; phylum Chordata; class Aves; order Passeriformes; family Tyrannidae; genus Myiotriccus; species Myiotriccus ornatus. Next base: position 67,473,764 of record JAYRBT010000042.1, on the reverse strand, counting down.
TGCTGTAACAGGTACCACACAGCATGTCGGACACACATGTTTCTGCTGTGACTGCAGGGGCTGCCCCTTTTGGATCAAGTTGTAGAGGTCTCAGAGTTCAATCCCCAGGAATGGCTTATGAAAGCAATTACCACCTGAAAGGTCTCTTTGTTTTTGTGCCACTGCTTTTAATAATAACGATTGCATCAGATATTTTCTGCCATCTCGATCTTCTTTGGTGCTGCTAATAAAGAAATGACAAAGCTTTAAACCTAAAATAGCTCCCAATGCAGTGAACTGCAAGCGCTAAGGTTTGAGGTTTTACATCCTGCCCTCCCAGAGCACTTTCCCTTTGATGATTTTAACCATTGAGTGCCAAGCTCTGCATAAGCCGCGAAGGGCGTGACATGCACGGCCGAGTCAGAGAATCTCCTGCGGGCAGGGGCCCACGTCCCTGGCTCTCAGCACAGACAGTCCTGCCCCACAAGAGCAGACGTACATGACAGGCACATGGCATCCAAGGGCAGTTGTCTGGACAAGAATATATTGCTTTGATTCTCTAAGCAATCCTTTCATTTATGCTTGGTTCAATCTGCTACAGCAGCAACAGTTGCTGGCCAATTTAATGGCAAAACTGGGAACATAATCCAGACCTCCCACGCTTTATATCCTGTGACAATTCCTCCTCATTTCAGCATAGTTATGTTCTTGTCAGCTATTGACTGACAAGTAAAATTAAGACCTGAAGAAAACACCCAAATCCCAAAGGCTCAAATTTATAGCTGGACTCTACACTGAGACATCAGCTCTGAATTTTGCCCCAGCACTCAACCACTTATTCACAGTACATTGTATTTTGAATAAACCATCCCTGACACCAGCAAATACGTGGTAGATGAGAATTACTTTGTGCAGGTTGAACCACATAATCCTGTAGCACCTATTAGAGACAAGATACCTGCAAAGTACAAAAACCCCACCAGTTTTTTCAGGAAAGCTTCATAGTGACCTAATCTTCACAACCAAGCTCAACATGCAAGAGGATCCCAATGCTACAATTTGCAAATGACCCACAGATTAGTTACATTTTCTTTATAATCCCTGGTAAAAAAAAAAACAAAAAACAAACCCACCACCAATATGAATTCCAAAGGGAATCCATTCCCTGCTCTGATTTACGTATGTGTGTATGGGTGTGCACAGATACGTGCGTATATGCTTATGTGTCTGAAATATGCACAATTACATATCCACTCTGCCTACACTTTGGTGTGCAACTCTTAATAGAGATCTCTGTCATGTAATTACTCGTTGCATTTACAGAAGGGTTCATGGGGATAATTTTTGTTTTACATTCAAGAAGAAAGGGAACCTCTAAAACACCCCAGGGCAGCTTCTCTGACACCTTGCTAAGCCCAGAAAAGCTTTTCAGTAGGGAGTCCAGTCAGTGTGAAACACTGATGAGCAGCATGTTCTCTCCACAAGTTGGCACCCTCATTTTCCTGAGCCATGTCAGAAGACGGTGGTTTAGGTGTCACCAATGCAAAATCACAGAATCAATGAAAAGTTTGGGTTGGAAGGCACCTTAAAGGCCATCTAGTCCAATCCCCCTGTAATAAGTGGGGACATCTTCAACTAGATCAGGTTACTGAGAGCCCTATACAACCTGGCCTTGATTGTTTCCAGGGATGGAGTATCTACCAGCCCTCTGGGAAACCTGTTCCATTGTTTCACCACCCTCACTGTAAAAACTTCTTCCTTGTATCTAATCTAAACTGATCCTCCTTCAGTTTAAAACCATTATCCCATGTCCTATTGCCACAGGCCCAAAAGGAATCTTTTGGTCTCATTCATACACAAGAAAACCCCCACACTTCCCCAACTGACTTTGAGGAAGTTCCACGAAACCAACTTTAAACCCAGTTTAAGACCAACCAACTTTAAACCCAGTTTAAGACCATTGGTTGCATGACACTTAGTTGATTTTTGTGGATACACTTAAAATCTGATGAAGAAGGTCTGGAAGCCAACTTGTGAAGGACAGCTGTAGCCCCCTGAAGTGCGGCTGCATCTGAGCAACCTGGTCTAGTGGGAGGTGTCCCTGTACACAGCAGAGGAGTTGGAACTAAATGATCTTTAAGATCCCTTCCAACCCAAGGCATTCTATGACCCTATCACTAGAACTTGGACCAGTTCCACGCCAGCATTAGCTGAACTACTCATTGAACCAGCTGCATTTTTGGAGAAGAGAAATTTTCCTACTGTAGCTTATACTGTGTTGAAAGACTTTAAACTGAGAAGTAATGTAGTGGTGGGATGGACAAAAGAGCTGAAAACCCAACACCAGCCAGTCACAGGAAATTAGCTAAGGGACTGTGTCAGGCTACACCCCAAAAGGCACCAGCCTGGGGACTGTGTCAGGCTACACCCCAAAAGGCACCAGCCTGCAGCCTCTGCAACCGATGAAGGGAGGCTGAGGCCATCTGTGCCTTGCTGTTTTCAAAGGCTGGGAAGTAAAGCACCACTGTTTTAAATGAAAATACTTTACTTTAGGAATTAATTTAAGGTTAAATGGATCAAAAGAGAGAAAAGGGTTAGCAGGGCATGGGGGCATGGGCTTTACTGCCCAAGGGTTTTGGTATCATTTCTATTCTGCATTCTCAGTGACCACCACCCATAGGCAAAAAAAAAAAAAAAAAAAAAAAAAGCCAAAGGTTAAAAAGATTCCTGTGGGTAAATCCACAAGTTTTCCATTCCACAGCTGAAACCATGAAAATGCAGAAAGCACATGGAGTAGGGTGGCAGAAGAAACGGAAGGATAGGGAAGGATTCTGTTATCCATTAAACGATCAGTTTGAGCCAAAAGTTACCCTGCAAATGGACAGGCAAAAGTAACAAACAGGGACAGGCTGAGATGGGAGCTGCAGAGGGACCTGGTGGATGTTATGCCCAACCACACAATAAAAGATACAGGATAGACAACAGTGCAGCTTTATCGGCAGGAATCTCTTGCAATCGCAGAAGCCATGAGTGAGTTATGTGGATCTTCCTGAATCCCTGCCAAGCAAAACCGTCCAGCCTCCGCTGAACACCGGTGTAATTGGGAGAAAGAAAGAACTAAACATTTCTCTGGCAAGTGGTTTCAAAAAGAGAAAGCAGTTGTTGGGAGCTGCTCAAAGGGCTGGAATGCTAGAAACGGTTCCAGGGGGATGGATCGGCCATCAGAGTGTACATGAGACAGGCAGGGATTAATAAAACGCAGTTTATCGCATGGTGATTACCACCTCCTATTTATATATATGAGATCATGAAAAACATGGCACATATTTCCTTACTCCTGGAAATACAAAGTCAACTGAACAACCATGTGACAAATTGGCCCTTTTCATGCACTTTTACTTTGTCTTTCTAAACCTTCGTTTCCAAACATCTGTCACTTTCATTGGGAAATAAAAATCTACTAGAATAATAATTTCCGTGTCTCCTCCCCCCTCAAACCAACCCCACAGTAGATTAGGATTATGAGTCCAAATTCCAGGCTGTTCCACTCAACATGCAAATCTTAACTGTTCACAAAAAAATGACATATGCTCTAAGTATACAATGTGTGAGAAAGAGAACTTCAGGGTCTCCAGACAATGCATCATCTATTTCTAACCTTTGCTGGTTACACTCAACAGGCACTTGAAGGCATAAAGAAAAAAGTGTTTCAGGTAAGCTTTTATGCCTTGAAGAGAACACCTTTCCCTGCTCTCCTTCAAAGGTGGTTTGAAAGCGAAAGGCTTAGAGGGAGGAAATACCGCATTATTTCCATGGTAAGATTCTGCAGTTAAGTTTGGGATAATATGGTGAAAGACTTCATTAGCACTCTTTCAGAATGACTTGTATAACTTGCTTGCAGCTTTGCCAGTTATGAGTAATGCAACAATCATAAGATACACCAACACTACTTTTGTACCACATTTCCTTCACACATTGCCTGATGTCTACTGGACTCAGCCTTCTTGTGAGTGATCCCGCTGCCTTCAGAGGAGCAATCCCCACCAAGGCAGACCTGCGAGATGCTGCACCTTTCACCAGCTCCTCACTTTTGGAAATTCTCCTTTTGGGCTGCAATGGTCTACGACTGGTCTGAGCACAGCCCACCTGCAGCACAGCTGCTCAGAAAAATGTACTGCCCCTTATCTTTTTCTTACTAACCCAATGGTTAACCAAGCCTCTGACAGCACCAAACTACATCAACAATGCCACAAAGATAACTCATACTGGGTAACACTGCACAGTCCTGTGCGGGGACTGAAGCTCCACAATCACTAGAACCGGGTCTACACATTGCTGGATCACCCAGGAGTACAAATTTGGTCTGGATTGGGCCGAGGCATGTGATCAGGCTCCTGCTGAATGAGCCAGAGTGCACAATGCGGAGCCAACGCCAATTTTGCACTGGCCTTACGCCAGCCACAGGGGTGCAGACGATACCTGATCTGGCTGGGGCTGTGTGCAGGGACACCTGAGCCGGCATAAAGTCTGCTAGTAAAAAGTTAACCTGTCAAAAGCTGCTTGAATTAACTTGAGCAGGCAGGGTGAATGAACACCAGGTCAGCGCTTCACATCATGTGGCCACCCCATTTTTGAGCCAATAAAAGGAGCTGCACTGCTGGCTTTTCTGCATTGCCAAACCACAGCCTGATGTCAATAGTGATGCTTATATGCACTGGGATCTTATTGCAGGATCAGGGCCTCTAAGAGTCCTTCAACTTGCCTTGCCTCTAACTTAAAGCAAGAAGGAAAGAAAGAAGCAAAACAAAATCTAAATGTTTAACCTCTAAGTAGTCAACAGGGTCTACTAATAAGGAATCTGTGAAGATGGAGCCATGGGTGTTTCTGTAGCAGATAAATTTAGATGATGATTAAAATAGAACCTATTCCTTCAGGTTAGTGAAAGCCTCACTACAGCAAACACATCAGTAACTAGGCTGATTTGTGCAGCATTTTAATAATCCAAACAGTATTAAAAACGTGCCCTGTCGTGTTGAACAAACGTGAACTTTATTTTTTTCTTTACAGCCCTCTGGCACAGAGGGGCAGTTCTGCTCTTTTGAAACTGTTTTGAAAAGCCTTACCTGATCTCTGGTACTTAACCTGGAACTTAACCCATTTTTAACACTGACGCAATACCGCCCAGCGTTGAGATGTGCACAGTTACTATTACACGAGGCTACAGACACACAGGAAATGTGGTTTTCAAACATTCTTTCTTGAAACTGCTGCAAATCACTGGAAATTGCTTGGTTTATGTGAGTACTTCAACTATTTTCAGAGCAAGTTCAAGGACATTAGACAAAAGCCATTTTCAGAAGATTTTCCCTTTCCCATTACAGACGCCCTAAAATGGTCCACACACAGATAGATGGCAACCTTGACAGTTATCTGGATCTCTGAGATGTTTACATCCATGCTACTTTTGCTCCTGCAGGCATGCCTGGACAGAGGGTTCCCAGATTTTGGCCCTCAAGGCTATTACACTGCCTTGAGGCCATGCCACAGACCGCAGCAGAGAGGGCAAGGGCAAGGCAGAGGCCCGCTTTCCCCTTGCCACCTCCCACAGCTTCATGAGCTCCTGTCCCTCCTCACAGGGCCAAGGGCTCCCAGAGAGTTCGAGGGATTATCAGCCAGCCAAACACGGCCCTTGGCAAACCCATGGAGGTGGGCTGGTGGCAGACACCGGGAGTTCATAGGGTGGAGTGAGGGAGCACGGTCAGAGGCTGAGGTGAAGCCTCAAGCTGTGCCAAGGGAGGTTCAGGCTGAACATTAGAAGGAATTTCTTCACAGCAAAGACTGATTAGGCATTGGAATGGACTGCCCAGGGAGGCGGTGGAGTCACTATCCCTGGTGGTGTTTAAGGAAAGACTGGACATGGCACTTAGTGATGGTGTTTGGTCAAAGGTTGGACTCGATCACAGAGGTCTTTTTCATCCTAAGTGATTTCTCTGAAGCCAGGCTGCTGCTTGTGGCCCCTCCATCCCTGCCATGGTGGGGACCTGTCATCCATGAGTGACAATGCAGTGCCCACCATGGCTCCTCTGCACTCACCAGGAGGGAAGTGAGGCGGGAATTAGGATTAGTAACAACATTAGGAAGAGCATTGCCAGCAGGTTGAGGGAGGTGATTCTGCCCCTCTGCTCAGCCCTCTTGAGGCCACATCTGGAGTGCTGTGCCCAGGTCTGGGCTCCTCAGTACAAGAGAGACACGGAGCTCGCGGAGTGGGTTCAGCAGAGAGCTACAAAATTGATTAAGGGACTGGAGCATCTCTTACAAGAAATGACAATGACTGAGCCGGGCCTGTTCAGCCTTGACAGGAGATGACTGAGAGGGGACCTCATCAGCGACCATAAGAATCTGAAGGGAGAGTGTCAAGAGGACACGGCCAGGGACACAGTGGGACAAGAGGCAAGGGGCAGAAACGGAAGCACGGGAAGTTCCACCTGAACAGGGAGAAGAACTTCCTTACTGTGCGGGTGACCACGCACTGGGACAGACTGCCCAAGAGAGACGGAGTTTCCTCTAGCGGACATTCCAGGACATCCCGCACGACGCGCACCGGGAGGGCCGGCCCAGCCGGGCCGTGCCCGCCGGCCCCGCTCGGTGGCGCCCCCAGCGGCCGTTCG
>JAYRBT010000042.1:67354416-67458249 GCA_036023395.1 Myiotriccus ornatus | reverse complement strand
TTGACGCCCTAGCTGACCGTGGTCAGCTAGGGCGTCAAGCGGGAGGGGTGAGAAATGGATGGATGGATGGATGGACGGATGAGAGGGCCCCGCTTGGCAACCCCGGACCACGGCTGTCGCGGATGCAACACCCATCGGTGAGGCCGAGGTGGAAGGTACCAAGGGATGAAGAACCCTATTGCTGCTCCTTCTCCTCCTCCTCATCATCACCACCATCAGTATTTGGGTGGTGGCGAAGGGTCCCGTAAACCAAAAACGGGAAGCCGCACTCGGTGTAGCTGGACCGGTCATAGAACCACTGAATAGTCTGGGTTGGGAGGGACCTTCAGGGGTCGTCTCGTTCCAAACCCCCCCTGCCACGGGCAGGAACACCTTCCACTAGAAGGTGGTTGCTCAAAGGCCCATCCAACCTGGCCTTGAACACTTCCAGGGGAGGGGCATCCACAGTGTCTCTGGACAATCTGTTCCGGTGCCTCATCACCGTCACAGTAAAGAATATTTCTGATACCTAATCTAAATCTACCCTCTTTCGGTTTACAGCCACCACCCCTTGTCCTGTCACTACATGTCTTTGTAAAAAGTCCCTCTCCAGCTCTCTTGTGACCCCTTTAGGTACTGGGAGGTGCTCTAAGGTCTCCCCGGAGCCTGCTCTTCTCCAGGTTGAACAACCCCAACTCCCTCAGCCTGTCTTCATAGAATTGCTCCAGCCCTCTGATCATCTCCATAGTCCTCCTCTGGACTCACTCCAACAGGTCCATGTCCTTCTTACGTTGGGATGTGCATCAATGCACCCCACTGTTGTGCGAGAGCTTCACGTCCCAGCCTAATGGGCTGCCTTCTGGAAAACATCCATCCTACACTTAGCACTTCAGCCTGAAGTCTGCATCTCTTGGCATCTACAGCTTGGCACCAAGAAAATGATTTTGTTTATTTGGTTTTTTTAAAAGCGTGCGAGTGTGAGAACAGTAATGGAGCAGGACAAACTTAAACTAATGCTTGGATTATTTTATTTCAGTTTTGTTGTGCAGGGCTTTGCTATGTTGTAGGCACAGATACTCCACTGGGTACCTCTGCAGTGATTAAGGTATCTGGAGCTGTGTGTGCGTGTCCTTTTTAACATACAAACTTGAACAGATTTTTTTTATCCAGTTCTCACACTGCTGCTACAGATACAGTGATGGTGTCTTTTTCAGAAGCAACTATACCTTACAATTTAGAGAATAATAATTAGCTTCTGCAGGCCCATTCCACACACAGATGTCAGAAAGAGAAATATCAGCATTAATGGGAAAGAGAGGTGAAAGAACTTGACTAAGGTTACGTCCCAGACCCGCGTTTGGCCAAACAGTGCCTGGCATCAAGATCTTCCACCTCCAGTCCTGCTGGTTTCTGTCACTTGGAGCAGCAAAAACAGAAATGAGTTTTCCAGCCTAAGGTAGCCCTGGAGAGGCAGAGTCAGGACAGAGAAACACTAAGCACAGAGGACATCTTCCTACTCTTCCCACGGCAGGCTGTGCCACCCAGGGCCCCAGAAGTGCCGGTATACGAGTGTGGGCTGAGGAACAGCTCCCAGCAGCAGGAGCCCCTCCAACAATCCATCCATCTCTCCCTGCGCAGACTCTCCAGCCGTCACGGCTTTTATTTCAGTCAGCAGCGAGTCTCACCGAACAAACGCGGAGCTGACAGAAAGCGCCGCCCTGACAGCCCTGAAGGCCAACGTCCCGTCACAACAACAGGTAGGGCTCGGATTGCAGCTCTCCCAGCTGCTCCAGCTACATCTTCACCATGACTGTCCCTGCAGCGAGGCTCGGGGACCACCCATGCGGATCAAAGCCACAGGCACTACACGGTCCTTAAGGCTGCAAGTGCTGTCTCCCCTCGTGGATTCCCTCCCCAAGAGGCACCTGTCCATCAGCACAGACTTGCCCAGACCACACCAAAGGCCAACCAAGCGACAGCGACTTTCGATCTCCAGGCCCAGACCACAAGGCATGAGGACTTGTGCCCGGGCTGCCTTCTTCCTTGCCCTCAGCTCCACCCGTTTCAAATGCAGCATGCCAGGGGGACATCAGGGTGGGGAACATTGTGGGGGACATCATCTCCCACCCACACCTGCCAGGGAGTCAGCGAGACAGGGGGAGGCTGCATGTGAGCGGCTGGGTGTAACTTCCACCCTGTCCCCAGTGCCAAAAACAAGCATGTTAAAGCTAATCTACCCCTGTCTCAGCTCAACTGCTTTTCTGTGACTAAGCCCCTTATAATGGTTTTACTAAAATCCCCTTTTGATGGAAAAAATCCCAGCTGGAAGTTTCGGGCAGCGGCACAATGTGCAAGTCTGCGTGTCCCTTTCCCCAGCTTCACAAAAGCCTCTAATCGAGTGGAAAATTTGCTGGAGGCCAGAGGTTTAGGCCTGCAATTATTTTTTAAGGGATTATCAGGAGAGAATGGGGGTACTTATGACCCTCCCTCTCTTTGTGCTTTGCTCTGTGCCGCTTTCAGATGGACTCAGCCAGAAACCTAAACCACTGCAGCTGGATCCAGCAAAACCAGGGCTCGCTTGGGCAGCTTGCCTCCTCTCTCTTACAGGACAGATCCCAGACTCCAGGTTAGATGAGTCCCACTCCAGCAGCATGCAAGGAACAGAAGTGCTTTTTCACAGAAGTAGGGTTGTAAGATTTCTTTTTCTTTTTTTTTTAAGAAAAGCCTGAGAAAAAGCAAGAAATTCCAGTCCTGTGAGCCTCAGGGAACTGAAAAACCAAGGAGCCAGGAGGGATGAGGTCCACTGGACAGGCTTGGGCTTTGGCTCTGCAAAGCCATTATGCAGGAGGTCTTACACAAGTTACTTGCAGCGAGCTCCAAAAAAGACTTGGCACCGAGGACGTGCGCGCTGTAACACCCAGCTTTTAAGGGCTTTGCTCCAAGGGTGGATCCCGGCGTTAGGGTCCACAGTGCTATTGCGGCCTCTGAGAACAGTCAAACACCACTAAGGATCCAAAACAACTCCTTACCGGGCACAGAGCCACTTCCTGTCAGCACGTTTAGCGTGGGCAGGCCAGAGAAGAAGCGCCGCTGGCCCTCGTGCCCGGGGAGCTCCGTACCTTGCTCGGAGCTGCCGGGAACCGCCTGTGCTCACACGTGACCTGAAATCAGGTGCTTCTCCTCTACCACCTTCCCCGGTTATTATTACTCCTCTACCACCAAACTGCCGCACTCCCGCTTGCCTAACAGCAAGTGAGCCATACCCAGAGGAAGCAGCGGAGTTCCCTGCTTCCCTAGCAGCCTAAGGAAGAAGACGACCTGCTTTAATTCCTGTCTCCCTTCGTGGCACTTCAAACCTATCCCTCCTGGAGAAAGCACTAACCACCAGGCCTCAGACAAGGGCCAGGAACAGGGGCTACTCTTCACTGTTCCCACATAAGCCATGCTAGGGTGTGGATGATTATTCCAGACTCGGAGCAAGGAAGGAAGTACACGAAGGAAGCGATGGCTATAGACCACAGGCCTCGCGGCGTGTGGCATAAAGCACTCGTTGGTCAAGACAGGGACCCGGGCTTTGATCCCTGAGCTTTCCAACCATTCAGCTGCTACATAAGATGTTTCAACAGACAGTGGCAGCTGCCGCTGGGTTTTCTCCCTTATCGCGTGCGTGTGTGCTGGGTGTGCTCTGAAAGCACCTGGGGAGGCTCAGGAGCCAGGGCGCTTGCTTTCTGGATCGTGATCAGACTCATCAGTTTTGGGCAGGCACGTAAAGTAAAGCACTCAGCACCCAAGGGGTGTTAAAATAAAAATAATTTAAAAAAGAAACCACCAGACAAACAAACACAGAGAAAAAGTCAAATGAGGCATGTGTGGAATTACGATGCCTCCAGGAGCTAGGTGGTGCCTAAGCTGGGGATTTTGATTTTGCAATTCTGAATGCTGCTTAAATGTCATTTGATTTTTTTTTTCCCTTGGATCAGTTTTTTGCTCCTCTCTACCCATTTCTCTCCATCCATACGGACACTGTTTTCAGAGTTTTAAGACAGTAAGGTAAATGACAAATGGCCTGGCCTGCTCAAAATTGCTCATTAAGGCTGATGTGCTTTAAAATACTCTCTACATGTCTAACTCCTGCAAGATGGATGAGTCTGCTGTCTAAGACAGCTTGAGAACTTCAGCATCCAAAGGTAAGGAATGCAGAATTGCCAGTAACTAGTAGGATAGGATGTGACTTCTGTGATTCACTAGTGCACTAGAAATCAGGTGAAGAGTCAGGTCCAGCTCCAACTTCTCACTCTAATAAACTGAGCACTGTGCATAGCGCCACAGGAATCCTCCTTCTCCACTTCCAAGGAAGATTTTTCCCTCAGCCTGCTGGTTCCCGAATACCATCAGTGAGCCTTGCTCTTGGAGTCCCAAGTCTTTCTGTTTATAGACAGTCTGCTGTCCACAGATAACCTTGGAAAGCCCTACTTACAGTATCACTGAAACACTGTGGTCTTTCACATTTGGATCACCATCCAAATTCTGCACAGAGGCAGGATCAGATATGCTCGGATCATTCCTGACGTTACCTGTTCCTAAAACCCTCCCTGAAGCCCCTTCTAATAATACTTCTCCCTATCCACCTCAAATATTTTACTTTTTCCTCCAGACTAAGCCATGTTTTTAATGCTTTCCACAACTGTCGACAGAAAAGAGTTGAGGAGTTTTCTGTTTCAGGCAACCTCTTAGGGCCTGGATGAACACTTCTTTCCCTGAGCCCTCACACTCCTGCAGACACACCTCAGACACAACATGGTTCAACTCCACCTCTGTGCAGCATCTGCCTTGTGAAGAGCCCACTTATCATGCTGCATTGTACAGGCGGATTTCTAGACACATGATAAACATTTCTGGAAATCGTTGTTATCCTCACAAATGTTTGTACCCTGAAAGAGTTGAAACCAGGATCCCAACAATGTAAAGCAATTTGCTCACTGGGATGTTACAACGATTTTGTATTTTACATTATTATAATATCTTTATGGTATATATTATAATAAAGATACAACTTGCCACTTGTAAATTGCTAAAGCTTCCTAAGACTTACAGATAACTGTGTCTCAGCACTTCTACTACTTTATTTTATAGATCCTTGCCAGCCCCACTCCTTTATCCTCTTTACAGGTGTTCTCTCACACCCCTTGATCTAACAGCAGCGTTCCCCAAAAGTCAACAGGGACCATATTTCTGTCCCCTACTCAGGAGCCACTGATGGAGACACGAGAGATCTGCTCAATAAGACTGAAGATAACCAGCGTTTCACAGGCAGCTGCACACAGTAGAATGATCTTATTCTTTCTAGCATCACTTTACAATGCAAGTAAAAAGAGGGTACTGACAGGGCATGACAACTGGAACCACTCCTGTTCAAGCTGAACACTGCACCAAAGCTATCCTAGCATGAACATTACAGACCCCTGAACTTCATGGGCTCTTGTCAACTCTGACACCAATACAGGATGTCCCACATCATGAACAGAGTGAAAAACAAAAATCCCTTTCCAGCTCTCAGAGGAGTAGTTCTGCTGTCACTGTACTCAGAGACAGTATGGGGTACAGGCAGGTACTTGTTTCCTACTTGCAGTATCACTGCTGTTTTTGAGACACAATCTCAGCTCTGGGCTCATTGCTAGAGCAGCAGAAGTGCTGAGCTACAGTGCAGCACAGAAATAGTGTTACTCATCCAGGAAATTACAGCTCTGCGTCCCACACACAGCATTGCCCTCGTGTCTAGATCAGCAAGGCAATGGGCATCAGCCACGTTGGAGTGAGGCAAGCAAATGGCTTGAATTCCTAAAACTTCAGGTACTCAGATGTCCCAGAGCACCGTGGGAGCTTCTGGTGACTTGTACCTCTCATGAAAAACAACAGAGTGGATTCTGTTCCAGGCTCTCCACAGGACTCCAGGCAAGTCCTGCCACCCCTCTGCATCTCAGCTGCTTCGTGCTTAAACTGAGAGTATTATGCAGCTATGAGAATAGAAACACTTATTTTTGGAAGCTCAAAAAAGTACTCAAGACCTCTGCATGGACGTCATCAGAGAAGTTTCAAACATAATCATTGACATTCCCGTGCCCAGTGCACAGCACAGGAAATCTGTCAGAGCCTCCCAACGAGGCCTCAGGAAGTCCCAGCACATGTTCATTTCTGTTCCCTCCATGCCATTTCCCTGAAGAACGGACCTTGTAGACAGAAGGGTTTCAAAATATGTCTGAGTTACTGCACTCGAGCTGTGTTGTGTCAGACAGGGGCTCAGTGTTGAAAGAATTGTCTATATGTTCAGCTGCATATCGTTACAAACATTTAAAAAAGCTGCTGTTTCCAAAAAGGAAGAAGTTCTTATTATTATAAAAGCTGGGGGTTTTCCAGGGTTGCTGGTGTGCCAGCAAAGGATCCAGAGCCAGGTTAGATAATCACAGTAGAAATGATAGGCAAATCTACAAGTGCCTGAGGACCACCTACGCAACATCTGCGTGTCTCATAAACCAGGTGTTGCTCCCTGGAGCGCATAATTTGGGCATGGATTCCGTGTGCCACTCCTATCACCTCCTGGCTCCCACCAGGACAATGTCACGCACTGCCTACAGCTACGTGCAAAGCGAGGAGCGCCAACCCCAGTTCAGAGAAATCTGTCATTTACCAAGAAATGTTGTGTCAGTGCAAAACTAGCCCACAGCTGGGAATTGGCGGGACATATTTGAGGTATCGCACTCACAGAGGAGGAACAGAAAAACTGCTTTGCCCACAGTTACCCAAAAACTGCAAGCAGTTAAAGTCAAAGACTTAAAAGGAGGCACACAGAGAAGTCAGGGGTCAGGCTCCAAGAGAGACACAGATTGACACTCCAGCAAACAGGCTTGTTACAAAGCACTAAATGCAAAGAGGAGTTTATCCCAGCAGCAAGTGTCACTCTGCATACAGACATGCTTTCTTTACAGAGGCAAATGCATGCCCAGCATCTAACACAGCTCTGGTCACTTAGTCCATGGATCCTACCACACTTCAGGGATGGGAACCTCTCTCCTTCATCCACTAGCTGTTCTCAAAGGCTAAGGCTGAAACCCTGGCAATAGTTCCACCCTTCTTAAAAAAAACCCACACACCCACAAAACCCAAAAAACAAAAACAAAAAACACAAAACAAACAAAAACCCTGAAAACAACACACACAAAACAACAACAAAAAAACCCCAAAAACAACCAACCAACCAACCAACAAAATATCCCTAGTCAGGAGTCTGCGACACCACAGAATGAAAAGTGAAGGTGGCCATGGAAAGGGGTTCAGCACATGGATGCAGTTCTGGAGGAATTTTATTTTAATAAATATGTATAACTCTAGGGGAAAAACCTCTGTCAATACAAATCCTATGGAAAATATTGCTCCTGTAGACAGAAGAGAGACCAGTTCTGTTTGTGTATTCAGGCACTGTATATATGAAGATATTTTAGAGGCCTCTATACTTAGCCATTGTGGTTTCAATCTTTCCCAGGCCAGAGGTAGCTGTGTAAGCATATAGTCAGCACTGGCTAAACAAGTACTTTTAAACCATACTATTATTACTAAGTTCGTTAAAGAAGGATTCTTTTTTATTTTTTTTCCCTTTTTTTTTCTGTGTGTGTGAATCTATAATTCCAGATATAAGACATTAAGAAAACCCACCAAAACCCAACAGACTTACAGCCCTTAGAGCAAGATGTGGGTTTTTTTCCGTATCTCTTTATATTTAACTGCAGCCAGACCACTTCAGGTCATGATTTCATCTGATCTCAGCAGGATGGCAGCGCTGGGTCCCGGGGAAACCAGGGTCCCTCAGGAAGCGATGCGGGTGACTCAGGCAGTGGAGCTCCTTCCTCTGAGTCAACACTGACCCAGTGTTTCAGCACCGTGCCGGAGGGCTGACCTGCCCGGCGCGTTGTCTCTCAGAGGAAATAAATGGGTGCCTGACCACACTTGTGGTTGTTAAAGACAACATGTCGCTGTTCACAAACACTGGCATTTGGCTACGTGACCGCTCCCCATGTGCGTAATTACATCTCTGCCTTCCTCCGCTTTCTGTCCTGAATTGTTTCAATGGCTCCTGTGTTTCATCCAGCCCTAAATGTGCTTCGATGGTTGGAGGAATGGTTCCAGCAGAGCCTTGAACTAAGAACCTGGAATTTTATTGCTGACTCCACCTTTGGCTGGCTGCATAACCTAAGCATGTCTCTTCTACCTTCTCTCCCTTGCTTTCCCCATGTGCACAAGGGAGATCATGAGAGGAAATCTCTTCTGTAAAATGCATTGAGAGACACTGATGGAAAAACCCATATAAGAGAGCACCATAAAGATGAGACAGTGCTATTAATTAGGTACGCTGATTAAACATTCTGGGATATTTTCAGTAGAAAAGGCATCAGGGAAAATAAAGGAGTTTTGTAAGGAAAGGGGTGAAGTCTTTGCACTTGATATAATCATGACCTATGATCTTTCTTCAATCCAAGAGTGCCTTGGATTATGGACCAGACAGGTATTTCCCCCTTGGACATGGAGTTCAGTGATGCCTACTCTACAGTGAATTCTCTAAAGTTGCTGAGCATTACCAGCATTTTTTTTCCCCACAGGCAACTCAGCTGCCTATAATTACCTGAAGAAAAATTCCACCTCTTCTTCCCTAATCCCAGTGCTCTGATCACATGCTCTGGGGACTCCATTCTCAAGCAATGTGACATTTACAACACACAGTCTGAAAAACACGCAAAAAATACACCCGGATCTGGGATTTGGCACAAAGACTCATCCCAGGTTCATCAAAAGGTTTGTGACCCCTCTGAGCACAGTTGGGACCAAGTGACAGTTTTGCTTTGTACCTCGTGGCTTGGACAAGAAAAAAATCTGATCAAACTGATTGAGATGCACTTGCAGAGTTCCAGTTCAGTTCAAAACTCAGAGGCCAGAAACTGACTTGAACAGAGAGTAGCCAAAGAATTCTGCACCCCCCTGCATGGCAAAAAGGATCAGCTCGACACAGGTGACAAGGACTCAATGGCAAACCTGACCACTGCCAACTCAGAGACAGCCATGAGAACACTGGTACTGTAGGTCATAAAAGGATTCACTTCTGAAGCAAATCCCCCACCAATCCCACTACCCATGCAGTGATTTGCAACTTTGAGCAGCCTTAGAGCTCGCAATTTGGATTCCATCTGGATGAAACCGCTCAGGAGACTGTGCTTGAGGAGGATACTTCATGTGCCTCCTCCACATCCATGGGGGCAGACAAAAACTTATCCAAAATAACACTCCCCCACCACACAGTGCGACTGCATGGGTGCCATGTCTTCAACATGAGCCATGTTCACCCTCCAGGTCCACTCTTCCTGACCCACTCTGCCTGCCACTGTGGCCACAGCCACCAAAAACTGGAGCTCAGCTGCCAGAGAACTGGAGTGCAGAGGTACAGCAGTACCCAATTACTTGGGATATCTGTTTTTGAGCACCCTCTGCTGGATATTACAATTTTTAATTCTCTCCAGGCCAGCAATGCAAGCAGGCTAACTCTGATCAACCAGCAAAATGCTGGGGTGTGGAAGCAGGGAGCCTGTCCTGGGTATCCCTGGGATGCCCCAGCATACAGTGTGCCCAGTGTGCTGTGGGGACCCTATTCTGCACTAGTATATTGCCAATGGGATAAATCAAGGTTCATTGAAAACAATCAGAGCTCAAAGTCATAACAAGGAAAAGTCAAACCCAACAAAAGTCTTCCCCACGTGACTAAGCTGCTTATAATTCACTTACACTGAATGATACATACTGCTGAAAAAAGTGCCAGTGAAACACCTGAAATGCATTGTTCCCCAAGAGGATGGAGCTGCACAGGCTCTGATGGTGTAACATTTCCTGCTGCAGCTTAGACCTGCAGAGGTCACCTAACCACCACAACACTGGAGTGGGTGACTATCAAAGAGGTTGTTGAGGCACCTGAGATGGTGGTTTGACAAGATGGATAACTGCCACCTTGAATCTACAGTCCGTGAGGATAACAACAGCATCCTCATATTCTACATCTCAGCCTTCAGGTGATTAGAAAGCTGGGGTCAACTCTGATCACAGCCAGGTTTATAGCAATCATTCAATGCAGAGATGCTCAGGAATGCAAGGCTTAGGCAATGACTCCTCTAAGCTAGTGTCCACTGTCAGATGTTTCAAAGGAAGGTATTAGAGTTTTATGGGGCCAGGAAGAGCGTTTAACCAGCTGCAGCTGGAAGCCCGTCCAGGGGCAGGAAGCCTCATACCTTCTAAAGCAGCTAAAATAAAGCTAATAAACTGCATATATCTAATCCTGTCTGCATTTTACTGTGTTCTCAGTCTCAATTATTTATGTGCAGTAACAACAAAAAAAAAAAGTTTCACATGTGTCAGGTGTTTTATTTCAGTTTCATTGGAAACCTTGTATTATGTAAAAGTACACACAGGAATGCCTGGTTTACTTCTCTGTACTTCTAAGTTTATATACTTCTGTCATATTGTTTTTTATTACTCTTCACTCTAACGAAGGATGCATAATCTTTTCAGTCTTTCCACACCTCTAGGCATTTTCATCACCTTGTTCTGTTAAATATTTGTAGCAGAGCGATCGGAAATGAACGCACAATATTTTATTTTTAAAGACCGGAGTCCCAGAGAATCACTCGTCTTCCCACCAAAGAGATCCCACACATCCCCCATTGCCAGCAGCCTCCTGCTCAACCAAAGCATGGGGAGAGATGGAGGAAGCGGGGCTCGTTACCTTGGACCCTTTCACAGTGCAAAATTCACGACTGCTGGAGGAGTTATGTGCTCCCGTGCCATGCCAGCCAGCGTCAGCTGAGGTAACGCAAACGAAGAGGCATTAACCCTGCTCTCTGCTAGGAAACAAAGTCTCCCACTCATTCCTGAGAAAAGTTAAAGGTACTCATTTCTGAGGCACTGGCGGGGTGGGTAGATACGCTCGCTGCAGTTCTCCAAAGATAGCTCAGAAATAACCTGGGAGGATCCCAGTTGAAGGCTGGGTGTCTTCTTACATCTGTCTGGTTTCGGAGCTGGAGTGTAAACAGTGGCACATTAGCTTAGATTAATTACAGACTGCCGGTATTTTGCTTTCATGTAGCGAGCTCCGGGAACATAACACCGCTGATAATTAAATAGCGCCTTCCATCAAAAGGCTCCAAACCACCCAGCAAACCAGCCGAGCTGTTAAGGCAGGGCTGCTGGGGCAGCACACAGCAGAGGCTTAACAGGGCGCAGGAACACAGCACGCTTGTCTAGGAAATGAGACATTTCTACTGAAACTACAGAAGGAATTGTCACGTGTTTTACCTAAGTACTGCACAGCCAAACTTGTGCAGGATTAGCATCAGTGCCAGGAGACCTTCACCGGTCAGACCCTAAGTTTTATATCCCACAAGAAAGATAATTTCTCTGCTGGTATGACTCTATTTTTTTTTTTTCCTGGAACACTGGCTCAGTAATGACTGAGGAATAACTAAAAAAAAAAAAAATTAGTTAACTCCTACTTTATTTTCTGCAGCTATGGGGTTTCTTTGTAGCTTTCCTACATGGAATATCAACAATGCAGAGGATTTATTCATGAGCTAACAGCCCTTTCCTAAGCAAGGGTGAGAAAATACAGAACAGGAGACAGATGCCAACAGAGAAAAGATCATGGCAGTGGGGTTAATCTTCTGTGTCACCACATCCCCTCCATCTCCTTCCACACATACCACTGCCCATTGGTTATGTGAGATTTTGTGCCAGGCTCACCAGCGTCATTACTGGGAGATGGGTGATCAAACCTTCCTTCCCGTGTGCTGTATCACAGCTGGGTTACCACATCCTCTCTCCCTGGTAATTTCCTTTTCTGTCCTTGCCCTTCCCAGTGCAGAGGCTGTTTTTCCCTTCTTGCCCCATGCCCTTGCAGTCTGCCCACTGATGGCAGGGAAGACCACAGTTGCTTTGGCTGGGATGGCCAAATGAATCGCTGCCCTAAGGCCAGGCTGCTCCCCAAAACTGCAGCCCTGAACCCATCAGCTGTTCCCTCAAAGACACCAAAAAGAGAGGCCCATGTAGAAGCCAAAGGGAGAGCAGAGGCTGCTGCTTTACATTCACACTTGCAACAGGGAGCAGAACTGGTGGAGGGGATGCACATTTTTCCTGCCCAGCACAGCCTCTGCTGCCATCACCCTGCAGAGGGGACTGGGAACCTGCAGTTGGGGAACTCAAGTGTCTCAAGATCAGCTGCCCTTTGCAGGCTGGATCTAGGGACTGGGAACACTGACATACTGAAACACATACCAAATACCTTCAGCATTCCCAGAGTAACTCCCAGAAATTCCAGCTCGAGCATCAGCAGCGTTACCGAAGGGCAAAACCACTTACAGTCCTCGTGAGCACAGCATTATCACTCCATTTCACACAGCCTGCCCTCTGTGCAGGGACAGCGACCAATCCAGCAAATTTCACCTTCCACAGCTGGATTCAAGGCAAGGCCACAGACGCCCTTCAAAACCACTTAGGCTGGAACCTGCCCACCGATATGTGATGGCCAGAATGCCGGGCCAGGAGGCCATCCACAGGGATAACAGTCAGAGGGAGAAGGGCTTAAGGGGGAAAGAAGGAAGGGAGCAAACTTTGCACTGGAGCAGCTCTTACTTCTGAATGGTTAATTACATGCTATTACAGTTTAGTTAACAATCTGAAGTCAGACACACACTTCCATCCAGCACCTCCTCAGCTAACAGAGAGAGGTATCTTTTTGGCACATTGTGCGGACAGCCTTTACTTTTCACATAGCAGTTGAATAAAAGCCATGAGTACTAAGTCTATGCCACAGCATTTGATACAGTTATTTCTTAATTTTACTTACCCCTGCTAGAAAAAAACCCTTCCCTGAGCCCAACCATTCCATCACAGAAACCAGGTAATCCCAACTACAGAAGCTGCACCAGCTCCTCAGGGCTGAGGTGCTGGTACTGACGGAGGGGAAGATGTAGGGAACAGATCACTTTGCAGATGTAAAGCACCAAACAACAAAGTACAGCAAAGCCAAGGAGATACAAAGCTACCAAACTTCTACAGTATCTGTTAGGATTGTTCACTTACCTTTCACCTTCCTAGGAACCACGGGACAGTTGAAAAAGCAGGACCAGACGCAGAGCTCACAGGGGAAGCTAAAGAAAAGTACTTCCCATCTGCTCTCTCACGGTCCTGAGTTACAGAGAAGACACACTACACCTGGGGAGGTTCAAATGCAATGGTAATCCCCTGCACTCTCTGCTGCTCACAGTTATCAGTACCCAGCTGAAACCCATGAAGGAAAGGAGCCACTCAGGCTTAACAGAAGTGACAGAGCCTGGGTTACCTCCATAAATCCCAGTTCCCAGCCCTCACCCCCATAAGTGAATCCTCCAATAGAAATACAGAATATTTTATAGTCATTAACATGAAGTTCATATCCTGGAGCCTTCAGATTCCTCACTGTAGACCCGGATCCCAGCATGCCAGGAGCTCTCTGCCAGCAAAGCTGTATGGCTTTGGTCTCCAGTATGTGGCTTGTGCTGAAGGAATATTCAGAGGCCCCAGTGTGCTAGGCACTATAAAGCACAAGACAAAAATTGATTTGCATCATTCTTATCCTGCTAGATAAATAAAAAATCTTAAACTGAAAAGCTTTCTTATCTCCTTTTATAGTAAGATAAGCATATAGCAACACCGGCATTTCCCTCACTTAGAGAGGCATAGGGATGAAGATTGAAAAGCATGTTAAACAGCCAGAGATGTGAGTGCAGTATGTTAGATGTGCAAGCAGGAGATCCTGGATAACTCATGCAGAAAGAGCAAGGGTTTCCACCCACTCCTTTGCCTGGTTAAGTCCCTGAGGATCCCCAGCAGGTTTGTGTCACCAGTGGGGCCACACTTGCCCTGCTGCTGTTACTTGTGTGTGGCAGAGACTAGAAGGGGCTCAGGTGGGCCTCCTTGAGCTGTGTCCACCCCTCAGCATTTCCACGCTGTGGGAATACCTTCCTTTCCCATGGAATCACTCCCACTGCACTAGCAGAAACAGCAGAGGAGGACAAGCCAAAAAGCAGAACTAGAAATTGCAAAACCAAAGTCCTCTTTTAGTCACCAAGTTGCATCTGTTCCTCACACATTTCTTGGAGGTATACATTTCTGTTCCAACATAAGTGAAAGCCCAAGGACTCCAGTTGTCAGTTTCCTGCCAGTGCTGGAGTTCTTTCTGATATATTTAGAGCTCACAGCATCACACCAGCTCCTCTACTCATTAAGCCATGATATTTGAGCTATGACTTTTTTTTCCTGTTTTAAAGGTAACCTATCTGAAGAAGCTCTCAGACTGTAAATCTGGTTGCTGAACAAGAAAAAAATATGGTTGTCCCAATGTGATTTTGTTGGTGCAATTAGTTTGGCTTTTTATTTAGAGAGTGGGCTTTATGTCTGTCTCGCAAGGACAAACTCCTGATCGAGACGAAAAATCTGGGTGAGACAACTGACCAATGCATCTGACCCAAGGCTGAAAATAAAAGCTGGCTTCCCACCTTAGTTTCCAAGTAAACTCCACCAAATGACGCAGCACCCCTTACTGCATTTCACAGGCAGTGCAGATATATTTAGCCCTGGATGCCCCTCCCAAAGCTCAGCGTGGGGCACAACTGGCTGAGCAGAACCCAAGGAGGAATACAGGAAAACAAACCGGGTAAACCATCGCCTCCTACTCAGTAGCGTGGCTCTTGTTTACTTGCTTTGTCTAAAACAACACCAACAAACAAACAAAACCCCAAAACAAGGAAATGTCCTGAGAGGAGTTTTATTTTCACGTCAGGCGGCAAACCCAAGAGTTGTAATTAGGTCCTGGAAATTAGCAGTTTAATTTATTTGTGTGGTTGAGTGTTCTTTGTATTTCTATCCCAGTGCCAGAGGAGAGTGTAGCAGATGAGATCAGCATCTATCCTTTCTCCAGAGGTTTGTGAGAGAAAATGGTGTAAGCACCACACAAGCATCGTGGACGTATGAACATGCCGGGACTCTCACAGGTGTGAAACTAGAGGAGAACAAGCCACTTGAACAGTGATATTTGGGTGCCAGAAGCAGCACAGTGGTTGCTTTTGGGATCTAGAAAAGTGCCCGAGGGAGGTGAGTTTCAGCACTGTATAGACAGCTAACTTGCAAATGACTTGGTGTATTCCAGCAGACACCTCCCCTGAGACACGACTCCAGGGCTGTGGGAGGGTTGGAAAACCAACGTGGCTCTAGGAAACAGAGGTTTTGCCCTGAGGGCCTGAGATCGCCTGAGATCTCTTCTCAGCCTCATCAAATCAGAGAGCAAATGAGCCAAATTACAGTGATAAAAACGACAAAAGGCAGTGGCTGCTCAGAAGCATCCACCAGCCAGGGTTTTGGCACCAGCTGGTTGTATGTGGTGATGAATCTCTTCCCCCAGAAAGCGACAGGGAGGGCTTTCTGCTTTCCCCCAGAAGGGCTCTCAGCTGCCACACAGGAACACAAGGCATCTTCTTGGCTTCCATGCTGGGCAATCTCCCGACCTCAACTAAAAAAACTTACACACTGAAGTCTTAGTCATAAGAGGCTTCCTTTTCTTCTCAAATCAGGAAAACAATCCATTCTATACTAGAAATAAATCAAGAAATC
Source organism: Myiotriccus ornatus (assembly GCA_036023395.1). Classification (NCBI taxonomy): domain Eukaryota; kingdom Metazoa; phylum Chordata; class Aves; order Passeriformes; family Tyrannidae; genus Myiotriccus; species Myiotriccus ornatus. Next base: position 67,442,541 of record JAYRBT010000042.1, on the reverse strand, counting down.
ACAGAAAAACATAACAACGAGTTTGCATGAGCAGGAGTAACCCACCAAGACCCTCAGTTTGCTTTCCCTAACATGGCCAGTTTTAGTTCAAGTCTTTGGGAACTTCTTGCTCCACAGGATGAACTTTCACTTCAGAGCTGGCCTAAGCAGAGCAGAGTGTGATTCATTAAGGAGCTCTCAGTGCAAAACACAAAACAATTTCTCTTACCATTTTCCCCACTCCCAAATGGGAATTAACGAAGAGCCAGAGAAGGTTCATGGCCATGATAAGACTTTATTCTGAGTAACACTACAAGCACAGAGGTTTTGATTTCTCAGAGTTGCGCTGCTCCATCCTCTCCTGTGACAATTTAAGAGGTCGAGTGGAGTAGCTGTCTCCTAGATTCCCCAATCTTTTCCTCCTTTCCCCTAAAAAGCGCTCTCTCAAGGCCTCATTTCCACATCCTTCCCTCAGCCAAGAGAGCCAAGCACAGCTTTTTGCTCGTGGTATCGCTGCCCCAGCCGACCAGGACAGGAGACTATTATTTAAAGAGGTGAAGAGTGGAACTGGGATATGATCGTAATTACTGACCCCTGGGCACCCTAAAGCAGAGGACCACAACATGCTAAGACGTGAATAACCCTCCTCCTGTGGGAGTGTTGGGCACTGCTGCTCTGTGTGACCAAGAGCTAACCATGTTTAGAAATCCCTGTCCCATTTCACAGTCCTGCAACTGGAGAGACAAATAATAGTCCACAACAAACAACTTGAGGAAACCTCTTTTTCTTATCGGATTTTTATAAAAGCAATACATGATTTTTCTCAAATTGGAGGTATAAAATTGTTTACAGAAACTCCTCCAAGTAATTCCTGTCCTATAGGTTGTGCACATGTGCTGACAGTATCTATTACCCAAACACTAAAGAATGACAGGCATAGCTTCTTATCCCTGACTGGGTGAGTGCAATGCCTGGAACCAAATTTATCATGCGAATATTTGAAGTTAAGATGACAAAATTCAGGTCCCTTCAATAGTGCTTGCTTTAGACTGCTACCACTGCATCAGTGAGCATTTCCATAATGAAAATCACTTGTTAAAATACAAAGAGTGTGGAATGCTCTTCCAACACAATCAAACACCGCTCTTCCTCTAAATATTGGCCAATACTAGCCAAAAAGTTTAAAATACTCACCTAGCTCATCACCGTTCCAGTGATGTAATGTTTGTAACAGTCCCGCCAGTGCCATACACAAGGGAGGTTTCTGTGAGAACCAGTCTTTTCTCCTTCAAGAATATGTCTCCTGCTCGTTTAGATTAATTGATTTCACACACAGCTGTTTATGTGTGTGGCCTCCCTTGATTTTCTGAGCTCTCTTCGCTCCAAACAAAACAGCTTAGGGTTGTAGAGGGAGCCAGCTGCATTTTGGAAGAGGGGAGATAACACCTCAAAGCCAGACAGAAAAGGACGTTTCTTGCTTCAGAGACTTTCCTCTGGATTACTCTTTGAGGCAGCCTGACAAAAGCATACTTCTGGGGAGCACCATAAAAGTGCTTCAGAGACTCACTGCACAGAGCCTGGCAGGAAAAAACTCCCCACAATGGTGGGAAGGGGAAAAAGTAACTTCTGAGGAGAAAGATATATGGCAGTCTGTGAGATTGCAAACAATAGACAACCAAGAAGCTGTCTCAAGTTTTAAAACATCCTGATTTCATATAACAGCCTGTAGCTAGACTGAGAGAGTACCAGAATCCTCGTTCGTGCATGGAACATGTATCAGGCAGCTGTGCAGTGCACTACCAAATGCTGGTTCTGAAGGAAAATTTATCTTCGGAAAGAAATCTGGATATTAATTTGAAAGCACAACACAGAGCAAGAAAGATTAACTGCCCTCAGCCTCTCCAGACCAGCCATGTGGACACACCACAGATTCAATCTGCAGTGAATTACAAGTCATCACAGACAAAGTATGGAAGTAGCCAGCCAGCAAAACCAGTGGAAATATACTTTTGTGGATCTGGTCAGAGAATGGAATCTCTGTTCCCCAAGAAGGGATGGGATTTCAGCATTTGCCTGCATCCCAAATAGGGATGAAAGGTCAAAATATTATACTATTTCATACTACAGCCAATTCCAAACTCTTTTGATATGAAACTGCAGAAGTAGGGGGAAGATATTATTGATAGAAACAAAACATTCAATACGTTTTACCAGAATTTTCTCCGTCTACCAGCACTGTAAGAATGTATGGGCCCTGATATTATCCACCAAGGATGTCAGGAGAGCTGGCTGATGTCATTGCGAGGCTGCTCTCCATAACCTTTGACAAGTCATGGAGATTTTAGGACATCCCAGAGGACTGGAAGAAGGCTAAGGTCACCCCCATCTACAAAAAAGGCCTAAAGGACATTTAAGTCTGAATGTCAAGCAGAAACAGAAATTAGGTTTTGAAACATCACTATGGAAAAATATGTTTTTCTTCTCAAAATTTCAATTTAGAGCACACCATGTTTGCTTATGAGAGCTTTTTCATTTTACCAGCTCTCTGCTTGTTTCGCTGCTTGAGGACCGGACATTTGCTCCAAGCATACAGATGTCTTCAATGGGCTTATCCACACTGGAGGTTCCCTTTAGAAGTCCAGGAATACACTTGCACCCAGACTTTTTTAGAAACCTGAAATATTATAGTGTAATTACACACTTAAATTTCGGGGAAGTGGTCCATGGTGTCAGATGAGCAGTAGAGAAACAGCAACTCACTTTGCACACAGATGAGGAGTGGGGTCTGCAGATACTCCTGGATGCCCCCCAAAAGCAGCATCTCTTCATCTGCATACACAATGAGAGATCTCTATCCAATGCTTATTTTTGCAAAATCTTGAAAAGGAAAAGGTAAATGGGCCTCTGAAAACACTAAATTACCTCTTATAACTTGTTACTTATTTAGTATTATTTCTCTGCAGAAAAAAACCCAACAACCTCACAAACAAAAGCCTAATTCCAGCTCCAGTAATCTGGAAACATTTTTAAAATTTCTGATGACATCTTCAAGCAGATGTACAACTACCAGGAACCTCTGCCCAATGCAGAAATAGCCAGCCAGAGCTTTGTGTGGAAGCAAGGACAATGAGAGAAAGCAGTATATCCCAAACACAAGGTTGTAAACTTAGACTGAAAAGGCCACTCTGTCACTAACGTGCTGCTTCAGGGACAATGGCTGTGAACATGCAAGTCTGCACAGCACCACAACCACGGAGCACATCAATTTACAGGGACTAGTCACAGATGCAGGACCTCAGATTGCCAGTCATCAAGATGGTCTGGAAGATCCACTCAGCACAGTGCTGAGCTGTGCCAAGAAAAAGCCTTACCAAGGCAAGAGTGGCAGCATAAAGTGGTCAATTTGATGTGACGATGCTGGTATTAAAAGCCAAAGGCTCCAGTATATTTGGACAGAGGAGCTGAAGGGAAAAGTAAAATGTTTAGGTGGAGTCACAACTGTTGACTGAGCAGACCAACAACATTTGCCTGAGAACAAAAGGGAAAACTGATTGTGTTCAAGCAACTGCAGCTTTCAGCATCAGACCAACACCAGTTAGACTTATGGACCTTCTGGATGTCAACCTATAATCTGGGAATGGGTGCTGCTTTTGAGGTCTTTCAAGCCCAGGCTCAGTTTAGAAAGCTATGACCACCCCATGGCAGCCTGTCCCAAGATGTGAATGAGTCGCAGTTTCCACATTCACTTCGCACACAGGTCTGCTGGATAATCCCAAACCTAAAGGTTTCGGGCTTTGTGAAGATCACCAGCTCTTTTACTAGCAGGAAGAATGAGTTACTGGACCAGCTGGGAAATAAGAGGATAATTCTCCCTGTTGCCTGAGGGAAGTGCAGGAATTCGTACAGGTAACAGGCAAAGCTTTCCATGCCTGCTCAGAGCCATGCTGTCGTGGTCGCCTTCCATCTGCTTGGCTTGGAATCAACTGCACGAAGCACGAGGTTTGCCAGCTCAGATCTCACCCAGGTTTATCAAAAGCAGCAACAAAGTGACAGAACCTTCTCTCTAATGTATTTAAAATACATTTCCTATTTCAGCCTTGTCCATAGGCTAAAGTAAGGCTTAGTTTGTGTTAACTAACTCTGTCTAAACGCAACCACTTTTCCTATTGCTTCTAGTTTGCTTTATGCTTAACTTAGAAGCATTACCTGTCCTCCATAAGTAGGGCCCGGTCCAGACTATCAACTTTACCCCACAAAAACTTTTTTAGTTCATTGAGTGAAAACAAAACATAATAAAAACACATGCCTCCCAACACCCCAGTGAACAGTGTTGTGCTGACAAAGATGGCCACAAGGGCACAGCTGGGCCCGCAGAAATGGTCCCTTCTTTCATGAGCTTTGGGAAGGCGTCAGAGATGCACAGGCAGAAAAGCCCAGCACTGCTATAGACACAACCTAACACAAGCAGCCAAACTGAGACAGTAAATTGTTCCTGGTGTGCAAGTCTGACCTAATTGGCACGGTTTTCTTAGAAGATAAAGAAGATTTATATGCCTTGTGGGTAGAAGTTTTGGTTATTACGTGCAGTGGGGTTTTATACCACTGAGGTGCAACTGTCATGCAGAAGTACAGATCCACTCTTAGATCTTCTCAGTGCTATGAAAGAGGCAAGCAACTCTCAAGCCTTTCAGGATTGTGCAGGCGTATTTGAAAAAGGCAGAGATGCTGAAAGAGCCCGTGCAGCTTCAGTAAAAACTTAAAAAAACCAGTGCCACACTCACAAGCTTATCCAGCTGAAAACTTCCTTGCCATTAATAAAAAAATTATTAAAAGTTCATTTTGTATATTGGCAGAACTCCCAAACAGCTTGTTAAGAATAGGTGGAAATGGGGACTAGTTATAAAAACAGAAAAGAAATTGGGACAGGTAATTGGTCATAATTCACAGGCACTCACTCCGCTCTACCTGTATGGCAGGCTGTGAAATTTCTGCAGGTGGAATAACAGCTGCAGCCACCCACAAGGCTGCAGATGTGGGTGAGAAATCTGGTTTGTACACACCACATACTGGAGCGAGAGCTGACATTTTGGTCCAAACCCAGAAACTTCCAGTACAGCATGCGGAGTAACGGAGCTACCCCATGAATATCTGCATCGTCTCAGTGCAAGACTGTAAAGACTCAGTCAGTTGTCAGAGATGCAAAACTGGCCAGAACTGACAGTGATAACACCCACAGGATGCTACAAACCTTCCAAGCTGTGACACAGAGATGATAATGACGAAATATTTACTAAACAAAACCCTGGCATGCTGCCAGGACCGATAATTACAGTAATCATTAACCAATCTGGGCCACAGAATATAATAAAGAAACCTGCAGAATAGCTGTATGTGTAAAAAGAGGATGAAAAAAAGGAACTTAATTTTCTTTTGTACAGTATCAATTTTTTATGATCAGAGACAATTTCAGCAGCCTTAGGAACACCTCAGTGAGTAACGAACCCGACAATCACAAAATTATTTTGTCTGAAAAGTGTTCCATTAATGAAGACATATTTGGGCTCATATGTTTCTCTCGACGCTGTGATGCGTAACAGAGCTCAGGAACATTTTCACAGCTAAGAGAGAGTCTCATTTAGTTTGCTTTAGAGCTCCAGCTTATCCATAATAGAGGTGCTACAATGCTTCAGGACTCAGTGAAACAATGATACCAAACCAGCCAAGAAGCTAAACACAGAACAACTGGAAAAGGAAGATAAATTTAGGGAGACCACTGAAATATTAGTGTTTCTATGAGTTTCGTTAACCCTCTGACCTTAACAATGGAAAAAAACAAACCCAAGACACATGTTCCACTGAGCCACTTCAGTCTCCTTCACTTCCAAGATGGGAGACTTTACAGAAAACGTATTTTCCCTCAAATCCTTCAAACCAAGACTTAAACGTCATATGTATTCACAGACTCTCTCTCTCTCTCTCTCTAAAGATACAATGTTGTTCACATTTTCTTTCCCTTAGAGAAAAACTATCAAACCCTTTGAGCCTTTCCCATGAGCTACTCAAAACCACAAATTAATCTAAACCAAGAACTCTTTACAATCCCTGCACGCAACAGTGCCATGAGCTCTCCGGCCACAAACTTATTCCCAATCTAGGAAGACTCATTCCATTTGAGTATCCCTGGTATGCTGTGCATTGATTTATCTCATTTTGTTTTGCTCCAGATCCCGAGATGAAGCTTTGCAAAATGGACTAGTCATTTTGAGTAATCAAGTCTGCCCAAAAAAACCAAAAGCAAAACAAAACAAAAAACCCAAACAAACAAACCAAAAACAAAACAAAACAAAAAACCCACAAAACAGGACCTTTGACAGCATTTCAAGTTGGATACCCCAAATCACCAGTCATTGCTGAAAACCCTGGCCTTTGCTACCCTCCCTCTGAATACGAGAGTATTAAGCACAAGGCCACCGGGTTAGCTCAAAGAGTGGCAGAGGAGGCCAGGATTCAAACCATCTCTCTCATGTGGTAGACCACAGCATTAGCTACATGACACAGCAGGCAGGCCCGGAAAGGCAGAGATCAATTAGGGGTCTCTTGCAGGACATGAATGGTTTGATCCTGCTGGTTTTATTTAGATGAAGAAGGTTGCCAGGTTGGGCCATATTTACTGTCCCAAACTCAGAAATACTAAAGAAAGCAAATTCTGTCCAGCCTGACAGAAACAGGAGCAATCCCTCTCTTCTGCTTCTCCCTCTCTCCAGCTCCTCTGAAGTCAAGGGGCACATCACTCATTTATCAAACAAACTCAGACAAAAGCCAGCTTGGGGAAGCCCAGCTCTGCAAAAAGTGAAATAAGGAAGATGCCTTCATGGGGAGTCACCTACTGACCCCCCTGCTGGGATCCCTATGGGAGCAGAAAGAGGCACTGTCCCTTTAGAGCTGGCCAGGGAGCAACTCAGCATGCCTCATCTCTGGTTGGGAGCAACCACAGCCAGAAGGAAAACAACTGTGGGCTGTAGCAGGACAAGGGGAGATTTCCTGAAGCCTGCTGTGAAGTAAATACTCAGCAACCAAAGATGAGAGGACAAGGGACCCTCCAGTCCTGAGGGCTATGCAACCAGATTTAAAAATAAACCCTGCAAGAGGGAGAACTGGCTTGCCCAGGACCTCGAAGAGCCAGCATCCCCCAGAGAGAGGGAGCGAGCAGCAAACCACCAGCCCAAGGCAGCCAGGAAATGCTGCAGCAGGAGCCAGACCCACAGCTCAGCCACAAGAGAACAGGTCGGCTTAGGATGGATGAAGCCGGCTGGAGAGTTAAATTTAGACAGGTAAACACCCTGAGGGGAAGAGATGGGGTTCACACAGCCCTCACCGTCTGCTGCTGCCAGGCCCTGGGGAAGAATCTTCCAAAAAACACTGTGGGGATGGGGCACCTCAGAATAAGGGCTGTTGGGGGCAAGTGGGTTGGGAGCACCCAGTCACAAGGGCATTTTTTCCCCATTATTTGCTCTAAGCATCTCCCTGCCAGGCATTGTCCCCAGGAAGCAGGAAAGCTGTTGAGAGAAGCATGGAGGACTCTGCAGCCTGAGGAGAGATGCAAGTCCTGGCTACACATGGTGCAATGGGACCATGTAACAGGAAAAGGAAACATAACAGGAAAAATCCAATGAGAAACACAGGGGCCACAGCACCAGTTAGCCATTTGGGTGTCAGAGCCCTGATGAGCTCCCTTTCTGGCGGGAAAAAAAAAAGGATAAAAGAAGCAAGAACAAGGAGCTAGTCTTGTAAACTCAGCCAGACTCTGTCTTGAGTCATCCAGGCCCCGAGAACTGGAAGAGACACACAGCACTCCTTATCCCGCACTGCCTGCAGCCCCACGGCAAGGCACCAGAGCTCACTGCCCATTCACCAGCTCCCAGGGACAAGGGAAGGATCCCCACACTCACACAGACTGCCCCCACAACGGGCTGCCCTCACAAAGCGCTCCCACTGAGCACGGACGTGCAGCGACAGGGCACACGAGAGCACCCCCACTTTGTGGGAACTGCTGTGCCCAGAAGCGACAATCTGCTCTCAGTGGCCCCATTACTCCACCTCACGCAGAGCAGGGAAGGCTTGCGCAAGCTGTACCAAGGCCTAAGCCAGAGCTTGGAAGGGGGCGGCGGATCACAGGGTCTGGGCTCGTCTCTAATTCCGTCCATATGGTCTCAGCCAGTTATCTCTGCAGTGAGCCCAAGAACTTCAGGGAAGCGCCTCTTCCAAAAGGACACCCAGTCTTTATTTGAAGATTTTAAGAGCTGGAGGAGCTAAAGTTGCCTTTGGTCGTTTGTTCCGATGGTTAATCACCCTGGTGTTAAAAACACTGCCTGTTTCTAACAGAGCTTAAATGCCCAGCCACATGCCTAAAGTTCTCTCTCCTGAATTAGAAAGCTCTCCAAGCACCCTCAGAACCGCTGAAAGTGCTCAGGTATCACACCATGTTCTTTCTGAAATGCTACCTAGGTCTAGATTCCTTAAATCTCACATTAGAAAAGGGTTTTTTCCAGTCCAGGAGAAATTCCCCTGAGTCCTCTCTGTGCTGCCTTCAGTTTTAATGAAGTCTGTATGCCTTTTCCCAGCAAGCAAAGGTCCCTTTCTATGCAAAAGTGGAATCAAATCACAGACTGCCCTGTCTTACATAACAACAAGCCTTGGCTATCCACATCCTGATTTTAAAAGTTCTGTGTTTCGAAGTCTCTCTGAAATGCTCAGTGTGTGTGTGTGTGTGTCCAATTTATTCAGAAATGATGAAATGGTTTTCACTTGAACCTTGATCAGCTGTTAGAAAAAAAAGGTCTTATGAATAGAAACAATTTATATTCATTTAAATGAGCAATCATGCAGTTTTCAGAAAATAACTGGTTTCCCTGCAGGCCTTGAAACCCAAACCCAACAACTTCAGGACAAAAGACGCAAGATGTGAAGCAGTCCAGAAACAGAGAGGCCTACTGGGCTAGAGAAAGGGACAAATAGCTTAACGGTGACTGCACTGACTTATTAATTTTTAAAAATTTCACAGTATTTGATCTCTTCCTAAAAGACCAAGCTCCTGGAGACTTTGCTATACAAGAATGTTAATTTTTCTTTAAAAAAAAATAGGACTCCCCAAATTTCTAGACCCAGTTCTTTTCAAAACTTCAATTTCTTTCAACTGATGTCATGAATTCTCGCAGACTGGGAAGGAAGGGGCCGAGAGAAGACTTCTCAGGCTGGGGAGCCTGCAGCCACAACTTCAGCTTTAGGTTTTCTAAACAGAGGTCAGTCACACGTGGAAGGACATTTTCATTGTACACGCACTAGAAACAAGGGAAAGGACACAGGCTTACAGCTTACAGCCACCAAGAGGAGAGCAGTGCTAATCCTGAAGGAGCTAGGGAGGGACTCCTTTCCAAAAGGAAGGAATCTCTCACAGATGCTCCTGGACACTCCTGTCACTCATGTGAGTGAGTGACAGAGCCTGTGAGCAGAGGAAACCCACAGCTGGAATGGGGCCAGCTCATTTCCCCAGCTCTGCCTCCTACCCCACACTGGCAGCTCAGCCTCACACTTTTCTCTCCATATACTCAGCAAATTTCTTTAAAGAAGAAGGAAGAAACCTGAGTCCTTAGGCTAGCTTCACTGCATATGCAGCAACTAATCCCTCACGTTGGACACTCTGGGTAAAAACAGTTCCACCTGAATTCCTGCAGTGCCCAACCTTCACCTTGGATAAACCCAAGTGTCCATGCATAGGACACCGGTTTAAGAAAAGTGTCTCTCCAGCCAACTTCAAGAAAGCTTTCTCTTTTGGGAAGAAGAGCACATATCCAACCTGGTTCTTAACAGCATCTGTGAGACAGAAGACAGACACCTGCAGATGAAACCTCCCACCGCTAGAAAAAGTGGTCCCTTCAGCTCATGTGTCGATGCCCAGCAGCAAACATGGGAAGGAAGGACAATGACAGGCTTACACTTGAGTGTTGGTCTAAGCCTGTAGGGGAAGGTGGGGGAGGCGTTAGAAACCTGCATGCACCAGACAGGCTCTGAAGGGACAGAGAGATGAAGGTGAGTGCAAAGCAGAGAGATACCTTGTGTGCCCTTTGTATCCGTGTGCCCGAGGCTGTGTGGACACAAAAGCCCAAACAAAGGGCAGCAGGAAAGAGCCCCTGACACACAGGACAGGAGGAAGCATCCATGAAAAAGACAGTCTGCACATGCAGGTGATGTGGAGTAAAACAATTACACTGGGAACATGCAGGTGCACACAAGGAATGTGATGCACAAGCAACCCAAGTTTTTGGCTAGGAAGAAACTGAAGCAATAACAAAAGTGCTGGTACATGTGGATGGAAAAGCTCTGTCACAAAAAAGGACCACAATCCCAAAGATGAACAGGTGAGTATGTGGGTGCAGGCAGCAGGGCATTAAGAGGCAGGTGAAAGTTGGATAGAGAGACTGACAGGGACACTCATCTGATAGCAGAGGAAAACTACCAAAACCATGAGGCAACCAAGTATGTGACACCACACAAAAAATATGTTTGGGGAAGTTATTTTACCCCTATCACTAAAGGAAGTATTGCACAGTAATTCCCAGGGAAAAAAAAAAAAGTTTCATAAAACAGTGCATTTGCTACAGACATAACTGGGATGCTCGTGCCCTGGTACTGTGAAACCGGGAACACCATTACTACTCATCTGTGTTTCTATGTGCACAAGTACCCTTTCCCACGCCACATGCCGTGTCTCCTGCCACACCACAGGCACGTGGGAGAGAAGGACAGTGTGGGCTGGGGGCTTGCATGCTCTCTGGAAAGCTGCTGTGCTCACACTCAGGGAAAGGGTCCTCATCCAAGAGTGACATCCCTGTGCCCCAAGTAACGTCCATCTTATTTGCGTAACATCTGCTTTGCTGAACTCACGTCTGTCATGCCTGAGGAACATCTGTTTCACCAGCACAGTGTCTGCCCCTCCAGAGGAGCATCCCTCGCACCCCAGCAACATCCCTCTTGCCGGAGGGTGGCCTCTCACTCCCCGGCAGCGTCTGTCCTGTCACAGCAGGTCTCTCCCACCGCAGCAACTTCACCAAGGCCACCCCGGGGTGGCGGGGCCAACCCGCAGCCGGCCCTATCCCCGCGCTCCGGTCGCCCCTCCGCTGCTCCGTGTGGCGGGAGGGCTCACCCGGGGGCTCGGACCCCCGACAGCCCCTGTCCGCGGTCAGAGCCGCCCGCCGCGGGGACTCCGCGCAGCCCGGACCGCCCGATCCCCGCGACCCCCGCAGCCCCTGCCCTGCCCTGCCCCGACCGGCGGCCGTGAGGGGCCGGGGGCGCCTCCGGGCCGCGCCGCCCGGGGTCGGCGGCGAAACGCTGCCGTGTCTCCCGGGCTGCGAGAGCTGGGACACCACCGGCACTGCCCGCGCCTCCTCCCGCCCCTTCGCGGACCGCCCGGCGGCGGCGTCCGGCCCCGGGACGAGACGAGCGCGGGGGTCCGCACCGCCCGGCGCGGAAAAACACCTCCCGCCCCCCGGCCTCCTCCTCCTCCTCCTCCTCCCGCCGCCGCCCTCCCGCCGCCGCGGGCCGGGGCCGCCTCCTACCTGCATCTCCCGGGCGCCGCGTCCCCGGGCGGCGGCCGCAGGTGAGCGGGCGGGCGCGGCGCTCCGCGGGGCTCCGCGGCGTCCGGAGACCGCGAGGGGACGCACCTGCCCCGGGGGCCGCCGCCCCGGGCCGAGCCCCCCGCCGGCTGCGAGAGGGGAGCGGGGGGAGGCTGCCGGCGCGGCCCTCCCCGTCGCCGCGGCGGCGCTGGGCTCCGCGAACGGCGGCACCGAGGGCGACTCGCGGCCGAAGTTGGCGGCGGCGGCGAGTGCCGGGCCCGGGAGGTGCCGGCGGATCCCGGGGGCTCCGGCCGCCTCCGCCCCGCCTCCCCCCGCCCCGCGCCCGCCCCCCGCGCCCTGCGCCCGCCCCGCCGTTGGCACCGCCGCCGCCGGGATGGGGCTCGCTGGAGGGGGCGAGGCGGCCCGGGGATGCGGCGGGCGGGGGCTGGCCCGGGGACGAGCTGCGGACCCGCTGCCGTCGGAGGGGGGCCTGTCCCGGCGAGCGGGAAGGGCGACGGGGAAGGAGCGCTGCGGTCCCGTGCGCTGAAGGCGACAGGGCTGGCTCCCTCCCTCCGGCCCCTGCAGCCCTCCGGTCTCTGCCGCCCCCGCAGAGCAGCCCCCGCAGGGACACTCAGTCACTCGTGAAGCGCTCCCAGCGCATCCCTGCGGTGCTCCCTCCCTGGCTGCCCGGCCCCGCCGGCTCTAAGTGTCCAGCCCGCTCCAACCGCCCCGAGCTGCCGACAGCTCCGTGCCCTCCGCTTTTCGCTGTGGGGGCACCACGGGCACCTTGCTTATGTGGCTTCTGCCCCGGGATGGGGGGTGAGGGGGAGGGGGGGCAACGTGCTGGAAGCGAAAACCCCTCCGTTACGGGCAGCGGGGTTTCTGGCTTTTGACCTGGTGACCTACTGCTTCATCCTAGCAGCGATTTTTGGCGTCTGTCTCCCGTGCGAGTGGGGGGCCGGGTTGCAATAAGGTGTGAATGAGGCAAAGCCTGGTTCGGGGATGCTGTTAAAACAGGCTGGCAAAGTTTGGCAAAGGAGACAGCACATGAAGCTCTTGATGGGGCTGGCTCTCAACAAGCACATCCATCCCTTGCCTGCAACACCAGGAATCACACTGGAGGATCTCCCCCACCCCTCTTCCCATAAAACTTCACAGATTCACAGCCAGACCCTGTTCTCACTTTTCCTGGCAGAAGTAGGGAGTAGCTGCACAGGCATTAGCAGGATCACAGCAAATTTATGTTGGTGTAACTGAAAGTGGTGCCTAGCCCCCAGGATTGCTGGGCATCCCAGTACATGGAGACAGGATTTACATGCCTGGCTTCTGAGCTTGGTGACAGCTCTGCAGCAGCCAACAAAGCCAGAAGTTACACTTGTGTCCAGGTCCCCATCTCCGGGCCCCACACTGTCAGGCATCCAAAGTTCCCGTGTAGCAGGAGCTGCAGAGCCTCACACGCAGTGCAAGGAGCACCTTGCTCCTCCTACACCTAAACAGACTCTCACATTTAAGGATCCAAATAGAATTACATGAGGAAAACATTTGGCCCCCTGGAATTCCTCAGATTTGTACTGGCCTGGGACATAGTGCAGCTTGAGGCACAAACCCCTACATGAGCACCTTGTTTCAAACAGCTCTGAGCATCCCTTTGAGTTCGGAGTGGAAATCCTCACGTGAGCATTCTTAGAGGAGCAGCTAAGTGTTTGAATACAGGCTACACAGGACCAGTAATTGAAGTCGCCTTAATTTATGACCAACTGCAACAGTGTTTCCCATCACTGTAGTCATTAATGATACTTTCTTTTAATGGGGATAGGAGATAGAGGAGGTACAGCTGGAGGTAAATAGTAACCTAGTGTTTGTGGCAGGAAATAAGAAGCCATTGTCAGTGCTATATAACTACGAAGATAATAGTTGGTACAGCAAATACCAACTAATTAGAGGGCAAAGGAAGTCTTGAAATTGCAGCTGGCTGCAGGAAATTTTAGGTGCCAGCTTTTTTGCTCCAATGTAAAGCATGTTTACTATATGGGCTCTTGTTCCCTGCTTGTGTGTCTAACTCACACCTTAAGGTGCAGAGGGGAGGGGTAAGGTGCTCCTTTGGGGACCCAGAAGACAGCAGGGTCCTCTCCTGGGGACCGAGAGGTATGAAGAGGAGTGTCACAGAACTGAGACTTGGTAACAAATTGTTTGGTCTGTTGAGTAACACACTTTTTCACTTTGGGTGCTCTGAGGCACAACTGGCCGCAGAGGGTCATTGGGCCAGAGATTCTCATTGGTCCTTACAGGAATCCTCCTGGGGCTGGCACTGCTTCACACCCCGAGATGGTGTCCTGCATCAGAGTTAGAGGGAGCAGAAGGGGAAGGTAGAGCCCCTGTAGGACCACCAGCAGAGACGGATGGGCAGAAGTGGATACATGTGCTCCTTAAAACCTCCAGCTACCAGCCATGTGGATTATTTAACGAAGATACCAGATGACTGAAAGACCACGCTGACTTCAGCATAGTTCATGAGGAAGATGGGACTTCCTGCAGCTTTAATCCATCCTTGATGTCTCCATTTCTTCTTTGGTTGGAAAAGAAGAGCTATTGGGAGGTACATATGTGTGTGTCAGGTGGTGCTGGGTGCCAGGAAGAGCAGGATGGAGGGCTGGGGTTGTGCACCTCAAAAATTGGGTGAGGATGGCTCCCTGGCTGACCACTTGAAGAGCTGAAGAAGAGGTGAGACATCCTCAGCCAGCAGTAGCGAGGTGCAGGGCCCATCTCAGAGGTGTGTGTCTCACAAGGGGGAAGGCTTGGCAGTGCTGCCAGTGCTGAGGACAAAAAAACTCATAATGAGTTGGTCACAGTGTTGGCATGGGTGGGTGACAACAGGAGACCACCTATTGTTTTACTTCACTTTGCCCTCTCTGCTGAACTGTCTTTGGTGGTTTTCTCCTTTTTTGGAAGGAAAAAAGTTGGTTGCCTTCTTTTCTTCTAGTTTTCCTTGCAAGATTGCTTTATCCTCCACCAAAACACCACCCTATGAATGTCATTCCATAGTTTTTGTCCACTGAAGCTATTCCTCCATCTGCAGAGCAGGGCGGATGAGAAAAGGGCACTTGTATCTAGCCAGGGGTGATCCTTACTGCGTATCGGGGAGGAGGGGCAACAGCTGCCTGTAGGAGGGGCTCCTGTCTAGTCTCAGCTGCCAAAGGTGGTGTCCATACGTTGTTTAGAAGATGTCCCGATATGATTAGGTCTCACTGATTTAATAACGAGCAGTCCCCTCAACTGGAGCTGGGCAGGATGTGGACTCTAGTCCATGACCAGAGTCTGGGATGTGACTAGTACTGGGGGGAGACACTGTCACAGCACATCCAGGGAAGATGTTACATCTGATCAGCTTAGCCCATGCAGCACCCTGCACAACACAAGCTGTTTTACTTCATCTCACTGAAACATTCCTACAGCTCCAGTTGTTCTCATGCTACTCTTTCTCTTCTACTACAGCAATGGATGTTGTATCTCTCACCTCACTGGTGCCTGCTGCTGGGGAGCAGGAAGAGGTGGGGGGAGTGCTCAGAGTGTTTGAGATGTGGAAACAGCTCACTTTGCAGAGGAGAAGGGCAATTTAAAATGTATGAGGAATATAAGTCCCTCTCAGTTAAGGGTATGACCCTCCAGAATATATTCAGAAGCAGGAGACATTATCACTAGAAACTCCACCATGTGGCTACAACTCTTCTGAGCATAGATGTAGCCCAGTCTAGCATTTCTGTGGTGCTCTTGTGGAGTTTCTTCCATTCCTGTTGCATCTGCACAATAGGTTTCCCCCTGGTCAGCTGGTCCTGTGTCCTCTCTGCATATAGGGAAGAGTCAAGGCAGAGGTGATGCCTATTCTGTGACAGCTTCCAAGGAGAAGGAGTACTCACTATGTTTCTTTCATTAAGGTGGACCTTTTTTTGTCCTTTAATTACCACTTGCCCCTCACTCCTGTGGTGGGATTACTAGCAGTAGTAGAAGCAAACACAAGGGATTGAAATTGTGAGGAACAAGACATATTTCCAGCGGTGAGACTGTTATGAGTCAAGGTGGAATTCATGGAATAAAAATCTGGAAATGGGGGGAAAAAAAATCTTGAGCTCCTGCCAAAGGAGGGCTCATTCCAGACAAGCTACCTGATCTGACCTGCCTTGCAGGTGTGAAAACCTTTATTGACCCACCCCCACATTCTCTACCTGCCCCTGCAAACACCAGAGGAAACCACCGCCTTATTCCCAGCTGCTGCCCTCGTGGGAAGCAGCCAGTTTCCTTGAGGCATAAAGCTCATGACCTGAGAATTTGTGGCACTCCACAAAGGGAAATATAGGCTAAACTTCTGAAACATTTTCTCATGTTGACGTCTTTCAAGCGGTGGAATCGTCTCCCCAGGGACACGTGGATGCTCCGCTCCCTGAGTCAGGGAGACAGGACTGGACAATGCAGAGGGAGACGTATTGTTGGGAACCTCACTGCTCCAGTCCCGGGGAGAGACAACGAGGGGTGGGGGGGGAGAGGAAATAAATTAGATGACTTGAATCCTTTCCAGCTCTAATTGCTATGATTTTGCAGTAGTTTTCCCAGCCCCAAGTATAACATTAACCATCGAAGCACGATTTCACCCACGGTCAATTAAACCAGGATTCATCTGGCCTGACATCACCCAGTAAAATGCATCCTGGATTCAGGGACACCCTGCTGAAAAGAGACAGGAGCCAGATAGGGGTTCCATGGGATGGGCAGAAGTTGCTGCCTTTGGAGGTGGACATCTCCGAGCACGCTCTTCCCCTCTGCCAGCACAGGGTACAGAGGGCAGTGCGGCAACTGTATGATGTGCAAACGCCTTTCCTCACCTCAGTGATGCACTAGGAGGGTCCCTGGGACTGTTCTCCCCATCAGGATGGTGCTGCTGGCTGGGAGGCTGCTCCAGAGGTCAGATGGAGACAGCCTGCAATGCTGGCTGATGTGTGCAGCCCTGCCAGAGGCAGGATACCTCTCCACACGCAGTGGTTACATTTACCCTCTGTCTGGTTTGCCTCTGCCCTCCTCATTCTCCAAAACGCAGATCTGGGAAGCCCACAAGGGATTCAGTGTCTGGAGCAGCATTCCTGAATGTCGAGGTCCACAGGGTAGAGGGTGGATCAGGGTACGGCTCTCCTACGGAGGATGTCCTATGGCTGCAGCCCTCCTCGAGACTCCTTTCTCTTCCTCCACAGTCCTTGAACAAAGGAGCGAGCCGAGCCGTTTACTGGGTTCAGAATAGCAAGAAATCAAATAATGAACCCTTGTGAAGACACGAGGATTGGAAGGACGCCGCAGCAACCAGACCGACCTGGCTGCTGCGGTGGGGTGAAGTCCTGGCTTGCCTGGCTCCACGTAACGTGGTAGCCAGGCTGGGGAGAGCACGCAGAGTTCATGCCTCCTCATTTAGCGCTTTAATCATTAGACAGACACTCCCGACAGCGGGCTCTGTGGGCTGAGCAGGTTAAACTGTAACTGCTCCCCTTGGTGGCCCCCCACCAGGAGCCCCTGCTCGTGTGACCAGGGCAGGACCAGCCTCCCACACGAGTCCCACCAGCCCTCACTGCTGGCTGGAGGGATGTGGGGACGGCCCCAACCACAGGCCCGTGTGGGGGTAGCCGCCCGGCATCCCAGTGATGGTGTGGGTATGGACCAGGACCCTGTTGGATTTTGTCCCATGGAGCTACGAGAGCTCTCCTATCCCTCCCTCCCATGGACAGATAAGCATCACCTGGCCCCATGGCACTTGCTGGGCAAGGGGGACACGAGATGCACCTGGGGCCAGCCCAGGGTCCCAAGCCTTGTGGCACAAGTGCCTTGCTACTGACACTGGCCATGGCTGTGTGGTTCAGGGAGGTGCAGGGCCACGGCCATAGCCAGACAGTGAGGTAATCTGCCCCTGACTCCCCTCCTCGCAGACCAAGTCTCTTGGTCTCTTCCACTTGGCTTAAACCCCAAGGCGAAGAGTTGTACATCGTTTCCAAAATTTTTATCGGCATGAATTATGACAACTCTGGATATTCTTATGGTCCATTCGATCCTGCTCTAAAGTCTTAATTCTTGGCCTCCCCTGCTTCCTGTGGTAACAAGCTCCACAGAGTAATTAAACACGGTCTGTGATAGCAGCCACGTGATGGGCTTCAGCAAGTGCAGCAGCACATGGGTGTGCAGGCCCACTGTCTGTGTGTGTGAGTGTGTGAGTGTGTGTGTGTGTGTGCAGGTTGGGATGCAGGAGAGGCAACAGTGCAGCCCTGCCCACAGGGCACAGCCAGGCTGGGGCACTGAGGTCACAATGCTGGAGGTGTGTCAGAGGGGTTCCCTCAGTGCCTGACTGTCAGGGAATGATGAAACCCAAATTCCTGCCCTCCACAGTCCAAAGGGGATGGTTGCCCTGCCAGCCCTCTCCCTCTGGATTAGTGGAGTGATGTCCAAGTCCCATAAACCTGGCAAGAAGATGTCTCCCAGCAGCTGAGCATCCACAGG
This sequence comes from Myiotriccus ornatus, assembly GCA_036023395.1. Classification (NCBI taxonomy): domain Eukaryota; kingdom Metazoa; phylum Chordata; class Aves; order Passeriformes; family Tyrannidae; genus Myiotriccus; species Myiotriccus ornatus. The sequence goes on along the minus strand of JAYRBT010000042.1, from coordinate 67,424,428 downwards.
TGGTTTTGGGGAAAGTGCACACAAGGCTCTAACTGGGATCTGTCAGAGACAGATGAGCCCCAGCATCCCCTTCTCCTGTGGCTGCCCAGGGGGTACTGGGGTGGAAGTGTCCCTCCATGCTGTGCTACAGCAGAGCCCTTTCCCCAGGCTGGCACACCAGAGGAATCCCAGCCAGTGCTAAGACTTTACCCCACTCCACTATATGTATCCTAATTTATTAATGTAGTCTCTTATCTACTTTTTCTTTCCTTCCTTCCTTCCTTCCTCCCTTCATCCCTCCCTCCCATCCCTTCTTCCTTCATCTTTTCTCTCTCCCACCCCCTCTTTCTGATCATCTCCCTTTGTAATTTCTTTCTTCTCTTGCTCAAACATTCTTCCATAATTTCTTTTTTCAAAAGATCTGGCTGGATCTAGCACTGATGAGGTGAAAGGGGATTATTCTCCTGATAACTACTGGGATTTACACTGCACAGCAACTTCAGCTAAAGGAGGAAACAAACGATTCCAGTGTTACATCCAGCTTTCCCATGGACCATGCAGACTGGAGGGTTCATGCCAGTGGGAAGAGGCAGAGGATGGGCGAAGAGTTTAGCCTCCTCTCCCCTGCCCGGCCCCACGGGCACCACTGCAGGTGGGCATGAAGGGTAGAGCCCCCCAAACCCGAGGGGAGAACCTCTCCCTGGGCTTGCTCGGTGCCTCCCTGCGTCACTGCTGGCTCGGGCACTCCCGGCTGCGGGGCCAGCCCGACGCCCTGCCGGGAGGGCCCTGGGGACACACAGGTGACGCAGCTGCCTGCTGAGGCGGGTGGCACACACTCTGTGGCCTGGCAGGCAGAAAGGGAAGGAAATGAAATGTGCTGAGACGCCAAGCCAGGAGGGTGCGACCAGTGCCACCCTGTCACCAGTGCCACCCGTGCCACCCTGCCACCCGGGAGCTGAGGCAGTGGGCAGAGGCTGGATGGGGTTGGGAACATCACTGCATGGAGCAGGAGGGTGGGACAGAGATGCTGGGACTGGAGGGCTGCAGAGGGAGGATTAGGGCAGCACGTAGGGAGAGATTATGTACATGATATAATGTATGTCTGCCAGGCATGTGATTGCTGGTGCCACTGCCCGGATGCCAACACTGTCCTGGGAGGGATGTCACAGCAACTGGGGACGGTCACTATTTACAGCTAGTGAAGCCACAGCATATTTCCTGCTCTTATTTCTGGGTCCCACAAATCTCAGGAACAAGCTGAAGAGTGTCAGCGAGGCTCTGCAGCTCCTGGCTGTGCTGCTCGCACGTCCTCCTGCAAACCACCCTGATGACAATAAAGCCTTTGTATGAAAACCACCATGTTTCGTAGGCTCCAGTGTGCCCTTTGATGACAAATGCCTTTGCTTAATAGTCTCACCTTTACTGTGTGAGCTGAAGGAACACAAAAACAATCCTTAGACACTGTGGCTTCTAAACAAATAGATATATAGCAGAGGTAATATATGGGCTTACACAAACATCAGCTTTACAACGAAGTGGGCAGAGATGGAAAGTATAATAACCAAAGCACCAGTGCAGTCCCAAGATACGAAGAGGGAAGAAACCACGTGGCAATAGATTGTTTTCTTCTAAGGCACTCGGATGTTGTGCTGAATTGGTGTTCTGCCACCAGACAAAGGAATGCACATGGATACTGATGCTCCCACAGCATAGGCAGCCCTTGGCACACTTCAAAGTCTTGTTAATGGAAAAAGTGTATGTGTGTCTGTATGTATTCACATATGCCAGAAACTAAAGACGTATAAAGCAATGAGTTCCAGCTCAGAATCCTGTCATATACTTTTGCAAAGGTAAAATTAAAGACATAAGAGTTCCCCCATATAATTTAAGTGAAATTGTGTATGTGTTCTGTATTTTCTGTGGTTGACATCCTTAAGCGATGACTGAATTTCAGCTTGAAACACTGATTTTCCAGGATGTGCACAGTACCTACCTGCTAACAGCACTTGTGGCATCTGAAGTTATGCCAAATCCCTAAATGCTTCAACACATCCTGGGATTGTAATTATTCACACCTGCAGAAAACCAAAGAAAAACTCCCTAAAAAACCCAAAAGCAAAAAATCCCCCAAAACAAAAAAGCCCACAAGAACTGAGGACACCATGATTCATGCCCCAAAAAGAATTTGCTCACTCTTGGAGGCATTTTTTGCAGATTTGATTCTTGTTTCTGAGCCTTTAGTGTTCACTGAAGTTACATTTTTCTAAATTTCCCTCCAGCAATGGGAGCTGGAATTCTTTTTTTTTTTTTTTTTTTGTAAATGTAGATGAGGACCTTCTTTCCATCACAGGGCTTTGGAGGCTGTGTTTGGAAGAACAAAATGTCATGGAAGGAAGACTGTAACATTGTGTTCAGCAGCTTTCAAGATACAGCTTCTATATAATCCCTTTTATAGCAGTATGAATAACACTGGGCACAGGGATCTGTGGAGAGCAAACGAACTTCTGTGTGGTGCAGAGTGCCCAGATCTGCCTCCTGTGGTTCTTAGTGAGGATATCAAATTGGGCTTTGGGGGAGACCAGGTCATCCATTGTCCGTGAGTTATGGGAACCTTCCTAAGCACATGGCACCTAAACCTGTAGGTGTCAGTACTCCTTTTAGAGGCCTGAAGTGCAGCTGGTAGAGGCTGACAGACCTCTGCTGAAGGCAAGGAAGCAGCTGGCCTTTGACATCATCTTTGGCTGTTTTGCTCCGTGTATTTTCTTTCATTTCCCTGGCTCTTCCTTGTTGAGAAGGTGTCAGTTAATGGGGTTGGTGCTACAGTGATGATGTACTTCAAGACACCCGGACAGCAGGGGTCAGGTCAGGTTTGGCTCCAAGCTGGGAGCAATCAGTGATGGATGTGTCACCGTTCCCAAATGATCCATGACACCCTCGCTGCACAGCACCAGGCTGCAACACACCCCACAGCGGCACAGCCCAAAGGCCTCTGTCGTGTCTGAACTTGCCCAGATATCATCTCAAGATTGCACATCTAACAAGGAGCATAAGCGATACTGTTGTGCTGAACAAGGTCTCTTACCAGAAGAACAAACCCAGGGAAAACTGGTGTCATCATCTCCAACCTCTGTCACTCTTCGGCTGCAAGCAAAGGCAGAGCAAAGCTCTGGGTCAGCGTTGGGCCAGCTGACTTCGCTGTATGGATCTAAGAGTGGTTTCCCTATGAAGTCACACTCCAGTCTGTCACTGCACACAAAGGAAGCCTCTGGGTCATCCGTGGTAATATTTGTCTGCAGCTCTATAGATAGCTTTGATCTGCTCTTCTGACAGATGAGCATAAACGATTGTGTCACTGCTCTTGTTTCCAGGAGTCATCACTTCATTAACAAAGGGGTCAAATTAAAGCCACCAACCATAAGAGTGAGGAGTAGCCTTTCACTGCCACCTCAAGATCACTGTGTCTGGCTTGGGCTACCAGGACAGACTGTAAGGGCTGCCACAGCATGAGGTTCACCACATCTCCAACATCTACTCTTCGGCGGTTTGTTCCTGCAGCTCAGTGCGAAGCCAACAGTCGCTGCCTCTCCCTGGCACACCAGGCTCATGGGCTGGGTGAGCATCCAAACCCCTCCTCAGGTCCATGAGGAATCATTGGTTAGGAACAGAGACTGGGTGTTTGAAGACACTAATCCTTGCCTCCCACCCCAGGGGTGGCTGTAGAGACGGATTCCCAATGGAAACTGTGAACTTGCATTATATTTTGCTGACAAATCCAAGTTTTGTCATTTCCCCAGGATTCCCCCAGGGTCTAGTAAGGGATCCATTTTGGATTCAAGGTGTTGTGTGGCTGCCAAACTATGAGGAGAGGATCCTTCAGAGGGCACTGGTAGGAAGCACAACCTGTGGTACACAGTATCTTTGCAGTGATGGAGGATTTGGAATGCACAAGAGGAAAGAGTTTCTTTTATCTTCCTTATCTGTCCTAAAGACAGTGTTTCACATTTCTCATGTCACTGGGGCAGGAAAAATAGGCACCTTACAGTACTGTACTAGAAATGGTCACAAAGGTGTTTGCAGGAGACAGAGTGGATTGAGCACTCAGTTCCCACCATCTCCTTTTGAAGGGCCAGTGCACCATGTGCTTTGGGGGAGCAGTTCTTGTGTTTGCCACTCCTGTTGCATAACTGAGGGCTGTCCACAGTAACCACCAGACCCCTTGTGTGTGACAGTTTTGAATTAAAAAATAAAGATAACAAAAGTGGGTGCTGCTTTCGGAGACACACAGAAAGCTGACAGTTCTGAAAAATTGGGCACTAGTGCCTTAAAGCGTTTTGCTAGTTTGTCATCTGAAGAGACAATGAGAGCCATGGAGTTACTGGTGTTTCACAGGCTGCTGTAAGTTAGCTGAGCCTTGGCAATTGGCAGCATGCATGACCTTAGCCCAACACAAATCTAAGTCAAGTGTCAGCTGATCAGTAGCTGCCAGCTACCATTGTCCTCTCCTTCCTTGCTGAGTAGCAGAAAGACCCTGCCACGGTCATACATCATCCTCAGTGGAGTTTCTTGGTTTTCCATACAATATGCTGTTGTAGAGCCCCCTCCTATGCAGACAATCAAGATACCAGCATGAATTCTGAGTTATCCTGGTTCACTTTACATCTTTGGAGCCCCAAGTGTCTGTAAAAATGCGAGTATTCACCGTGGTACAGAGGCATCTTGGGAACAGAGCCAAGCTCTGCATGAACCCATTAATAGTTTGGTTACTACTTCAGCTGCATTCTGCTAAAAACTGTTTAAACAAAAGAGAAAAAATAAAAAAAAAAAAAAAGGAGGATATCCTCTACAAGCATCATTCTGCTGGATTTATGCATAGGAGAGTAGCTCCCCAAATAAACTCCCTGGCAGAGTCAAAACTGTAGAGAAGAGGTCACTCAGTACGGATCATGTGAGAGCAGCAATGGAGACACCCATTGCTGGTCCTGTACTTACCAACAGCTGAACCTCCTTGGCTTTGGTGGGTGCCATGAGCACACAGAAATCCCTGGCTGCTCCTGCCCTGCTACTGCTGAGCTCTGGCTTCCTCTCAAAACAACCTTACACAGTCACCACTGGGACTGGGAAAACACACCTGAAGCCAAAATATGCTACTTTATAGCAATGAAAGATACCAGCAAAACTGGCAACAGTTCAAAATATCCTTAGAAGGGGCCTTCTCAAACTTTAATGACTATCACCACCACCACCACACTCATAGTAACTATTAATGCTAAATTAATTAAATCATAGATGATTGGCATGAACTGCCGACTGAAGTCGCATTGGGACCAAAGAAGTGAGATGCTGAAATCAAACTTTCCTCCTTCTGCACTTTGCACTCAGTCTTTAAATCCCATGCATGTATTACACATGTCCTCCAAGCCACTCAGTATCTGATATAGCATCTTGAAGCTCTTTGCAGCTGCAGCCTACAATGTGGGCAAACAAGTGCCACTTCTGTGACATGTCAGTCAGTCCAGCTGTCAAGTAGTCTCACATATTTTATACAGGACTTTGTGAAAGATTTCTGTTGCTGCCAGGAATGACCTGGCTGGGAAAGTCAATGTGTTTTTCATATGAAAAGGCAGAACAGAGGAAGAACATCACTACCTCCATTTTAATGTCAAACCAATCTCCTTTTAAGTCTTTGAATTCCTAACAAGCCTCAGGCAGTCTACAGTGTCTGATCATAATTAATGTTCAGCTACATGGCTGAAGAAACAGAACTCTTCTTTGCTAGATGAAGATTTTGATTATCAAACCCTTAGAAATATAAGTGGGGGCACTTGAAGCTCAGAGATGTATCACATGGGGAAGTGCCTGTGTGCCCAGGGAGCAAGAGCACAAACGAGAGCAGCCCTCTTGATGTCTAAGTTATCACTAAGGTGAGGGACAGTTTAAAGAACCACAAAAATGAGAGGCTTGTGACAGAGAACTGGTGGTCTTGGAAGAAGCATGGAAGATGCAGTTAGTGATTTGAAGAAATCATTTCCTCCCGCATACTTAATGAAGGAAAGATCTGGCAAAAAAAATAGTTACGTAAATACATCACTGAAAATTACATCATGGACACGTTAGGCATGAAGTCATGAAGATTTTCTAATTTCCAGACCTTTGGCATTGCAAGCTCAGTATTCTTGAAGCACGGTTTCCAATGTGCAGCGATATATATTTACATATTATCACACACATGGGCACGCCCAGAGATACATGCACATATGCACTTCAGTACACTGGGCTACAAGATGATATACTGGTTAAAGCTAAAATTGGTTTCTATGCATTATATAAGAGAGGTTAAGAGCGTTCATCTATATCCCAAGACTTATGGTTCCCCAGAATGGTGTGCCCTCACAGAAAATTAAGGGTTTATTCAAGCTGAACAAAAATCCTTCTAGGAGGGGTTTTGAGCTACAGCAGGAACCCATCCTTTTTAACAATACAAAAAGAAACCAAATGTTTATTAACCTACCTTGTCACAAGGTCTGTGTCCACAGACATTCCTGGAGCTGAATTCCCACTGAAGTAAGTGACAACTTCACACAAACTGGCTGCAGTACCTGGGCCTAAATATTTAACTTCTTAGTCATTCTCCTCGAACAGTTTTAATGTTTGCAATTGTAAACACTGAGAAAAGCTACTGCTCATGTACTTAAAACCAGATGGATTTAAAGCCCACACCCAGAGAATCACTTGCTCTAACCCCACAGCTACACCCAAGCTGGTCCCAGCTGTTCCACTTACGTTTTACAATACATCAGCAGGATATTCAGAAATAAGGTCTACCAACACAAGGTGTATGGCTCTGTTTGCTTGATAAGCAGGTAACTTTATGAGGGTTTTTAAAGACAGTAAAGAGAGAGGACTTTGGCCATTTGCCCAAGATTTCTAAACATCCTGAAGCCCAGTGAGAAGAGTGGCTACTTGATACCTCAGAGTCCCAGTCTAAAGGTCACTAGTCATATGCAGATCATTAGCACAGGCAATTCATTTGTAACTACTGTTTTGGGTAATCTCTGGCACAGCTGATGCACCCCTATAGCATCAAGCCACATAAGCAGGAGGCATCTGTGCAGCACAAGTGCAGCAGATCCCTTCAGAAATGGGAGATCCTAAATATGTTGCTCTTCCCAGTGGATTGCTGATGTGGTTTCAGCTGAGTTTCTCTGACCAGTGTAATTTAGAAAAGCAGGTTTTCCAAAGTCATCCTCGCTGGAGTACTGCAGAAGGTACATGTTTTATCAGGAGCCTCGGTAACACAGGGCTCAGCACACTGCTAGGAATCAATCTGCAAAGGAAAACATCTTAAATGTCTTCTGTGTTTCATCCCAGGGCTGACCATTCGCTGTTTCCACTGCTTCCTTGCCTGTTCTGTGTCACAGTAGCTGCAGTCAACACAGACAATTCTGTTCAGATGCCTTGTGTTTTACTGCACAGTGCAGAAAATGTAACCTGATAAGGCACAAAAGGGATTTGGCATCTTCTCTTTTTAGCGGGAACACTGTTATTGTTATGGGCCATCCAAAATGTGAGTCAGCCTCAGGGATAAGGCACTGCAACACAGCAAGAGCCAGCGTGGGCTGCAGCAGCAAAGCTCAGCTCTCCTGCAGATGTGCTGTCCCCCTGGCAGTGATGGTGGCTCTTACCCTTTCACTCATCTCTTCTTCGAAAGGACAAATCATTCAGAAATGGCGTTTGTGCCCTTTTCAGACTGACAGATACCTCTTCCTACAGTAACTGGTTAAATTTATGGGGCATGTGGTTTCATTCAGCTGATCTGGATTGTGCTGCAAAAGCCAGGCACACCCTGGCCTGACAGGAATCGTGAATCCCCTCCTCGGCCAAAGACGCTCGAGAGAACATAAACCAGACTGGGAACCAAAAGGCCAATGGACTCTTCCTTAAGCTCCCGAGACCCTTAATCCCCATGTATCCTTTTCCACACACTGCTTTACATGCCTGATTGAAGCCCAAGTGATTGAAATCAAATTAAAAGAGGGAAGGGAACGTCCAGGCACTGAAATCAGGACGCCTGTTCCTGTTACACATGTAGTCACTCACACCGAAACAATGAGTCAGAAGAGCCCCCTGAAAGGACAAATCTACAGAATGCAGGATGGACAAGGCCAGCAAGAAAGTGCAGAGAAAAACTGGCTGCACAGACAGACAAAAGGAGAAAGAAACTGAGAGGTTTTGAGAGAAATTGGTTAGAAAGTGTCCCAACTTGGGGAGGTCTGCTCTGTCAGGGCTTCAGGATAGCTGCGGAGAATCTGGTGGAGTGTGTTTAGCATGGACATTGTTCTACCAGTGGGACCCAGTGTTGCAATGCTATTCTCTTTAGAACAGTTAAAAACGCCAGGAAAAATGAGAGTTTTATAGTGACATTATTCAGGCAATTTCTCATGTCCTCAAAATGCATCTGGAGACTGGACGCTGGGTAGGGCCCATTTCCTTCAGCGTTGCAGGGAGCACACGGCTCATCTTATGAAGCTGTGACTCTCCTTTGCTCCAGAGGGATAGGACCCGTGTCCAGGTTTCACTGGGAACATGCTCAGTAGGACAGTCTCGCTGGCCTTTACACAGCGAGGCTTTCCAGGCACATTACTCTGTAAGATGTGATCCCGACATTGACTCAACACTGGATGCACATCTGGAATTCAGTCACTCGTTAGCAATGTTTAGGTCACACTGACTTGGAAAACAGGCAGGACAGAGACAAAGGGAACAGCTGACTGTAAATGCAGTTGCTTTATCTCCACTTACCTGACCTGTGAGGTCCTGGGATATCCAGGACACTCCTATGACTGACAGTCCCTCACCTTCACCTTGCAGGCAGCCCCAGCTGTGTCCGTGAGTATTACCAGGTACGTGGTGCAGCCAAAACCCCCAACAGGACTGTTCCACTGGCCTCAAATGGGACCTCAAGCCTGGTCTCAGGGAACAGCCACTCAGCCACCCAGCCCTCCTACCTGCCCTCCCATCCTGGGCACGCAGGAGAGGACACCGAGCAAGACACAACGAAATGAAGACACGGCACAGAATTTTTAAATAATTTTATAATTTCCTGATGAACTTAGTCTGTGAATAAAAAAAGAAGAAGAAAAAAAAAATGAACAAAGTGTTTATATTATCAAGGCAAAGTTGAATATAACACATTTTCTTTGCAATTTCATTATCCTGTCAGTAACATGACTCCAGCAATAAAACACATACAAGTTGAAGGCAGCGTGCGCACTTGCATCACGGACATCAATGTCTCCCGCTGCTGTTATTTCAAAAAGGAATTCAAGCATGCTAGATCCCATCCCCAAAGCCTGTCTCCCCCTCCACTAAAGTGCAACACGTCTCTTCCAAAGCAAATGAGGGATCCGTGTCTGTGGAGTGGATAGAGCATCCCATAGAATTTTTTTAACTCCACAGATAATCTGTGAACCCGGTGTGCGTCTCTCCTCATTTACTGACCTGGAGGGAAACGGCAATTTACTGTTTTAGTGGGCTTGGAGCAGCATGTTGGGCTAGCACAGAAATTATTCCCCTGGTCATGGTCCCATTGGATTCATCCTCCTTCAGCATCTGAACAAATAAAGGCATCTTACACTAGAGCCTCCCCAGATATACTGTAATGTGTGTGTAAGTAGAGGCCAAACACAGCCACCCTGGGCAGGCAGGGAGGGCTTGGCCTTGTCCATGGAGAGCTGGGAAGATGGGACAGATCAAAGGAACAATGTCCACTCATAAAATCTGGCTTCAAATTTGGTTTTGAGCACATCCATTTTTTGCCAGTTTCCAAATGAAAAAAACAATGTTTTGAACAAAAAAAACCCACCAAAGGACCAGGAACCTAGAGCATGGATATCTACTTAAAAGCAAAACCAATTGACTTGATTTTCAAGATCTGAACTAAAAGAGCAAAATGGGGACAAACAGCACATGGTAAGTTTGATATTAAAAATACATTCACTTAATGAAATTCTTTACCCAGCCTCATAGTTAAAGTGACTTGTGTGGGTTTTTTGTTTACGTTACATGTCAGTTTAACCTCACTTAACCTCCTTTTAAGCAATGCAAGTCTTTGATGCAGCCAGAGCAGAAGGTGGCTGCTTGTCCTTTCCTGCCCCATAACCTGCTGCAGGTACGTGACCAACACCAGACGCAGAGAAATACAACTTCGATAATGGATCTACCCAGAACTACCTGCCCCAGCTGCTCTGCACTTTCTCGTGTCCCTGGCATCACTGGGTGCAATGGAGAAAAACGAAAACTTGGCCAAAGCATTTGGCCCACTTACATCAGCAGTTCTTATCTTAAGGGACACCTGGTGTTGATAACTGTTACCAGAAAAGACTGATTTCCAAAATACTGTTTCGTTCTGCCCATTTCTGTCTCACACGTGTACAGTACAGACCTGGGAAAGCAGGAATTTATACAGGGGTTGTAACATTTCCTAAGAGGCCAAGAAGCCTTGGACCCCAAAAGCCTGTGAAAGGCAACTGGTTATAATTATAAGCCCACAAAATCCTTTTCCATACAATCCTGAGAGGAGGAGTCATGGCTTTGTTGCTTCTTTACTTGAATTCCTTTTAATGAAATTTATTTTTATATATTTTTTTAAAACACATCTTTTTCAGTTCTACTACTATCTTTTTTTTTTTTTTTTCAATCCGACAACAGACACACATTGTTGGTAACTGCCCCAGCCTTAGGACCACACAGACAATATCGACAAGCAGAAAACAAAACAGGAAGAAAACACCCCTGAAAAAGCCAGGAGAGATACTGATGACAGGGTTACAGCACTCACCACACACACTGAAAAAAGTCAGGATTTCTGTGTTTATGCCTTTGACACTAAAAACTTTTGAAACAGTTTCTCCTTTTTCTTTTTTTTTCTTTTTTCTTTTTTAAAAATAGTCAGCGGACGCAGCCATTTTGTTCAGAAGGATCTGCTGTTGTGTAAGGTTCCTTCCATTTATGTGGAAAAAACAATTAAAACCATTATTTTGTTTAAAAACCCCCCCTGACCCTCTCCTTTTCCTCACCACGCTGATGAGAGGGGTCAGCAGAGTTGGCCTTGCCAGGCGCGATGCCCCGTGCCCGACCCTCCCACCCCGCCGGCTTCGCTGGGGCAGTGTTAGTTATCCACAGCCTTCTGCGTCCTCTCCGGTTCCCTCTGCCAGTGCCGACGTCAAGCTGAGTGGAGGCTTCCTTTAAAAATCAGATGCCTTGATTGTACTACTTCCCTTTTGCATTTCACTGGAGTCATTTGAGGGATATATGTGTTACTTATGTAGTGAAACTTCTGCTTTAAAATGGTATCAGTGCGTGGTTCTGGTCCTTTGCAAAGACCCCTTCAGTGGCAACGATTGGCAATTAGTACAGGAGTGGGGACTCAACCCTGTTAACCTTTATCAGGTGTAGAAATTTCCCAACAAATTGAGCACTAGCAGCAGAATGGGTGGGAATTACAGGGCAAATGAAAAGAGATGCCCCTTTGGTTCAAAAAGCCAAGGTTATGCCTACAAGATTTATGACATTTATGCTCCCTTGGGCAAATTCCTGAGAGCCCCAAAGTACCAGAAAATTTGCTAGACAAGGGATATTCCAGCCAGAAATGCAGTGCAACCAGAAATGGCACACGCAGCTTCGTGCATCACATCGGCCTTCTACCTTCTGTCCCCGGGACTTGGCAAAAACTGGATACTCCAAAGAGGGTTTGGCATTTTATGAAGGGAAAGCTGGTTAAAGGCAGTCAAAATGAGAGAGAATACTAGAAGCTTAGAGCTTCGTCTGGGAGCATGCCAGGCAATTCTTCTTCCAATTGCAAACAGTGCTCATGTCCTCACCCTGCAATTCTAGTGTTGTAATGTCCTTTTAGTGTTTTACATGGGGCTGGATTCAGAGGTAAATATGGACTTGGGCTCATGGATATCATGAACAAGCATGGTAGCGGTGTCAGCTTTTATACTTCATGTGGGCTTCAGGCTTCAGTTATTTTTTTGCCCAAACCCTGCTAAAATTACCTATTTAATTTTTCTACAGACAGCTCCTTGTGTCCTTACATCTCTCAGTTTCTCTACAAATGACAGATTGGAAGGAATAAAAGTAATATTAAAGCAATTAAAACTTTCTCAGCTCCCATAGAAAATGAAACTTCATTCGACAGGAGAAGATAAAGCAAGTTTCCCAAGGGCCCCTGGGAAGGGCCCCTGATTTCCTAGAGCTGCTGCACTGCAGGACTGCTGTGCTGGAAAACTGTCTGCATCTGCCTGGCTGCTGACACTTGGGTACTGGATCTTAAAAGAGCAGTGGTGGGTTAGGCAACTGGATGAGCATGGCAGTGTATGCACACATGTGGCCGTTCCGCCACGTGCCTGACACGCAATCCCACGATGGGTTATGATAATAAAATCCCTTTGTTGCCCTAAGGCCAGTGGTGCAGCACTCCACACGAGTGAAAGGAAAAAGCCTGCAGTGGCCACGTTCAGCATTAAATCATGGCCAGCAGCACCTCCCAAATCCCAGAGTTCCTCAAGCTATTCACCTCAAGATCTCTGTCGACACAGGATCAGAGAGATTACCTGAAATGGTTCAATGGAGATCAAGTCGGATCAAGTCTGTTCCTAAATGAGATCTGCTCTCTCCCTGAAAGCACTTTGTAGAGGTCTAAGATCAATGTTTAAGATGGGAAGCCCACAAGATCTAGAAGATAACAGCGGTTAACGAGAAAAATCCCAAAGGCCCAGCAATCCAGATGGGAGGAACAGCAGGTGTGTGGCTGGGAGATAAAGGACCAAATGGCCAGCATGAAAACTAGCCAGGCTTGACAAATCCTCTCCAGGAAGAGGCCTGGAGATGTGTAAACAGTGAGCTTCACCTGGCTGCCGACGCAGGGACCCTGCCCACGCTGCCCTGACAGCACCGTCCCTTTGGCTGGGGCACTTTGAACTATAGAAACGCAGCCACAAACTGAGTTAGAGATGCAGAAGAACCAGCACTTCCCTGTGATGTTGTGGGCACTGCAGTAAAGCAAGGGAATTGAAATAACATATGAAAATAGCCTGAAGTGACCGCCCCTCATTCCCCTCCCCTCCCCCTGTCCCTGCCTGCAGCAGGAACGTTATCAAGGAACATCTCAGTAAGAGGTTTACAAGCAGGAGTCATTTGAACCATCGATAAGAGAAATTCCACAGCTTCTCACAGAGGAAGGATTGTTTTACAGCAGGGAACCAGGGCAGCTGGAGATTTGACCATATAAGTTAATGAGATAGTCAGGAGGGGTGGCGGTGGCCCGATGATGTTTGGCTGATGGCTCTGATGCTTTTACAGGCGGCATTAAATTCCTTGAGTGAGTAATTAGGGGTGATGAAGAAAAAGCAAGAGGAAAGATTTCAAAACAACAGCTCCTATCGAAACGTGCTGACTCAAATAATGGGACCAAAGGGGTGGATCTGGGATGAGGCACAGCTCAGCGGTACGCACAGTCATTGTCTGCACGCCTTCCGGTGTTCCTCCCGTCCACACTTTCAGGTTCCCATTACTCTCCTCAGCCAAAACAAAAAAATAAAAAGCTTCAGACACAGGCGGATTTGCAAAGCACTGGCAGTTCAAAACATGGGAGAGGTGTGAATCAATCACCCCTTCTTTGGAGACTTACATTATTTCTTCCCAGTAGACACCACGGCTATGGATCCAGTTCCTTCTGCTGAATCATTACAGTAGGATCAATTGGGATGTGATTTCTTTTAAATCAGTTATTTTTCAATAGAGTCTACAGGTATATAGGGTTTCAGTTTTGACCAATTTTCAGTCCTTGTTTTGAAAAAAATACAGGGTACATCTCCCCTTACTCAAACTTTTGCTGATTTCCTTTCTATTGGAAGCAATTGGTCACCTACAGATAAAGTGTGAAAGACCTACAGGGGAGCTGTGCTGTGGATTTGAAAGACATAAGAATTGTAGTCTTCCTGAAAGGGCCTGAACATTTTCCTTAGCACAACAGTTTAGTGATTAAGCTCAAAATGTAGTAAGTCATATGGAATTAAACTGCAGACTCTGAATGGGAGGTTTACTGAGAGGGCTCATAATTAGCTAGTGACTAGAAAATCATGATTTCTTCCACTGTTGTGTTGATATTTGGTCTCCTTTCACCCTCCCCTTGTTCTCTTAGGTAATATGAGACAGGCAAAGGGGAACAACTCCTTTAAGGAGCACATGGGGACGTGTTAAAGGGTTCTGTCCTGCAGATGCCCCCAGACACACATAACCACTGGTAGCCAGGAAAAAACGTGTCTCCCCATTAATGCATAGTCCAAGAATGAACACCCAAGTCCTCCTCACAAAACAGGATTCTGACTTGCTACCACAATGACAAACTGACCTGGTATTTCAGGTCATATTACCTATCAGCAGGGGCTTATTGAGTGTCAAAGATGGGTGGGAATAAGACTAAGGCCTCTCATATACATATAAGAATTGCACTGGTTTAAGTAAAGCTGTGATTTTACACCTGTGTACTCAGCTGGGTGCCAACTCCAGCAGAGATGATCCTCTTCATAAGAATGGGTTATTGCTCTGAACTCAAACTCATTCCTTGTCAGCCTAAGCTAAACCAAAATAAATTAAATTATAATTATAGTAAGAACTATGTTACTGATTTACCTAACTTAGCTTTAAAATTATACTTTTAAGCCGAATGATGCAATTTGCTCATTTACAAAACCTAAGACTATTCTGATGACAGCTAATGTTCACAAAGCTACGACCTGAAAAATTGGCAGTGGACAAACTATACAAGTTGAAGCTGGGAGCTGATCTGTTGACCATGCCTGCTTGGCAGGGAGAGAGCTCTCTATAAAATAAGAACTTAGGAGACACAGACCTATGATGAGAAACCTCATCTAAATCCCCCCCAAAAATCAACAGATGAAAACAGTTACCTTAACAAATGCCCCACCTAGCTCGTCAGAGTCAGACCAGTGAACAATAAAAATCCAAGTTAAGTAAACAGAAAGTACCAGTATAGCCTACCTTGTTTCCCAGCTGCTAGACGAAATGACTAAAAGGAACAAGTAGGGAAACTTTCCTTTCCTCTCTCTGTTATTTAAGAACATAAGGAACATTGAGACAGGCAGTGAGACCCGAGCTAGCTACCTGATGCTGGCCAGTCACGAGCCATAATCAGAGCACACTCAGGTTTGGTTTTAGCACTATGAAATTCAGGCTTTCAGCTTTTATGAAAATAGAAAAAAGAAAAGAAAGAATGAAAAAAAGCAACATAAGAATGAAAGGCAAGGGCTACCCTTCTGCAACCTCATGGAGAACTAGAGCTGCTTGTGTCCAGTGGATCCCCTCTGCTTTGCTCTGTAAACTTGGAAGAGCTCTGCTCAGCTTTATCCCAAAGTCACCACCAACAAAGTCAATGGGGAATCAGATGCAAAAGCAGAAAGGCAGTGAGAAGACGAATGCAGAAATGACTGATTAAATCATGGGCTGGAAGAACCTAGAGAGCATGAAGTTTTTTCGAGTTTTTTTTTCTTTTTGCTTTTGTTTTCTTTGTAAAAGGTGCACCAGAAGTTTCAGTTCCGTTTTCTGTCTTTCACGTTGCTCTCCGCTCTTACGGCTCCCTGGACTGACTGGGCTTGGCCACTGGTGTGCTGCTCCAGTGGGGCTGGTGGCCGAGGTCATGACGACTCCTCGAGCGTGTTGACGACTTGCTCCAGGATGTCAGGGCAGTGATCCGCTATCTGCTGTAAGATGGCATTGGCAAACTCCTGCAGCTCCGCGCTCTCCTTCTCCCCCTTTTCCAGCTCATCATGAAGCTGCAAGAAACACACAGAGCCGTGGTTATTCCCTGCTATTCAGTGTGGCAACTGTATCACAAACCTGGCCATCAGGCTCAGCTCTAAGATAAAATACCACTTTTAGAAAGGGAGCTGGCAGAGGTGTAACAGGCTGGTCTCTTCCAGGATTGGCATCTTCCCTTTTTCACTCTATGGGACCCGGTTTGTGACCTTCCCAGTTGAGGCCATGTCCAAATGGGAAAACTAATCAGCTTAATTACTCCTGAATACACTGTTCTATGATAAATACGAGAAAAACTTCCTCTGTGAATGTTTTTCTAAAAGCAACCACATTCCAGAAGCAATACAGCAGTTTGTTAGTATATTACTTTAAATAATTTGACTTCTATTCGTGAAGAACAGGATGTTTCATAGGTCATTACTTAAGGATTTTCTATAAAAATTTCTTAGAAAAAAATCAATGGGGATGTTACATAATTATACAGAATACACTCAGAGTTAACCAGAATTCTATTTTTTCTGTGGAATTGCTAATTTTCAGAGACTGTCTGTCCTAGCTCAGTTATAAGATGACTACACACAATTGCAGTGGAACATACACAATTTTTGCTTAGTAACTCTGCATTTCCTGTTGGATCATTCGTTTTCAGATCACTTGGCTCATAACAGGACATGAAATTTTAAACTTTATATTATTCACTCTGCCCGCAGTTTATAAACAGTTTTCCCAACAAGTGGTGTTACAAACCACGTCACACAACATACTGGAGCATATGCAAACGCAGCTTTCAGCTCTGAGCCTGATGCCATTGCCAGAATTAGGGGCCCACAAAGACTTAACGAAGAGCAGGAAACATCTGCCTTCAGCAACCTGTTTATCTGCCCAGCAATTGATAAAGTCCATGCTGGCCTGTGAACTGTGTAAAATCCCAAGTAATGCTGTAATTTGTGCAAGCATTTTAGGGATTACTGCACTCACAGTGGCCTAAATGTCTAACAAAACAAGGAGAAACAGCACCTCTTACTAGACCAGATGATAAGGATAGATAGATTGGATAAGCTTTCAAGCAGACAGCCCTTTCATTACTACATATCAAAAATCCTTTATTTTTTCAGTTATATGATTTTCTTCTAAGTAAGTACATTCCCTATGAATATAAGACAAGCATATATATTAGAAGGTACATACACTTAGGCGGATTCTGAAGTTTATTCCAAGCTTCTGCATCCAAAGTTCTTTGTCATTTTGAGCAGCTGTAAGCAACTACCTTATTTGAAGCTTCTTGTAAATTTTTTTTCCTTTATCTGTCAGTTCTGCAACATTTCTTATTCCTAACTGACTAATATTTGTATTGGAGCTCTACTATGTTAATATATGACATGGAAAGAATGTCAAACTGGCACTGTTCATGCCTGAAAGGATAATTGTTCATCGGTATACACATTTCTTGATCTATATTTTGCACTTCTGTTACACTCTCATTGTAAGTTTTAAAAGGAGAGAACTATCAGGCAGCAGCTCAACAGGGATCATTTTACCACTGTAAGAGCACAATGCAGTGGCAAAGGTCAGATTTCTACAATTAAAATTCTAATCAGATACAACAGTGCGTCTCTGTTTAGTGATGGTATCAAGCAAAGCACAGGAGATTGTTTCTGCGAGAAATACTGCATAAAAACAAACAGCCCAAGAATGACTATAGAATAAACATAAATGCTTTTTAAGGAAGTTATGGTACAGACTTCTGTAGACAAAAGTGCGAGAAAGGAAATTAAAAGGGTGAGCCTGCTACACTGTTCCCTTTACTAGGCAGGGTAGCATATAGTAAATTATTTGGGCTTTGCGTGCTGAATGTTAGTTTAATGTGTTCTTATGTGCTTTGTTCCTACTGGCTGCTGTACTCACAGCGCAGCCACATGAACCCGAGAGGGGCTCCTGCCAAGAATCACAATGCAGGAGCAACCTGATCCCACTCTGCGGAGTGACATGAGCCGGGGAAGTGGGGAAAACGAGAGGGAGGGGAGCACTCCGGGCTCTGTAAGGGCTCCCAGGGGAGAAGGGGGAGAACTCGGCAGTAACCCGTAATGGTTCAGAAATGGCACACTGTGGATAGGTGATTAGCCTGGTTCCAACAGCCTGGCAGAGTTATTAGTCAGAAATTTGCAATGGATGGATAAGCCTAGGAGAGGTGCAGTCAGCAAGCAGGATTGAAAGAGTCAGAACAGCCGACTAGGAGCAGTGTTGGATATTAAAAGCCAGGAGACTGGGATTCAGGGACTACCTCTGAGTTTCAGGTTGCTCAGCCTAGTGAAATCCCAGCAATGCAGGCAGACCCAGTTACAGCAGGCTGCAAACCACCTCACTGATGGTGCATTCATGGGAATGGTTTGAACCTTCAACTCTGAGACGGGGCTGCCTTGTGACTTCCTGGGCCAGTGTAAAGATTTCACAGCACCATTCATCAGAAGGGTGGGAGGCCATGGAGGTTGGGAGAAAGGAAGCAATGGGAGAAGCAGCCTACAGTGTACTCCTTCTCTTATCTGGCACCTGCAAGGGTCCTGAGCTCTCAGTCCGCAGCAGGAGAACCAGGAGAGGGCAGTGTTAGCAGGGAAAGCAGAGGTCCTGCACCATCACCACCTGCCCAGCCAGCACCTCTCCTCCTGGCCTTTCAGCCAAATCCTCCAGGTGAAGCTCCAGGAAAGGACAAAGCAATTAAATTAATCAAATATAAAAGCACCTCTAAGAGATTAAGCTCCGAAATTGAAAGGAGGTTGGTGAACAAGGAAGAATCGCGCAGGATGTTGTCCTCAGCAGGGCAGTACTGCAACGTCAGTGAATTCTCAGTTTCTTGCTGTACTGGTCAGCACTTTTGTATTTATAAGATGCCTTATAAAATCAAGATAAGCCCAACAAAATAGGCCCATGCCAAAGCTAATAAATCAAATGCAATCAAACAAAAGTAACTGACTTAAACAGAGGAAGAAAATACTTTCAAGAAATGAGTTTTTGACCATCAAGAGCCCAAAAGGAGATGGCTCTGAATGCTGAGGGCCAGCAACAATACTTTGCAAATTAGCACAGACAGAAAGTCTACACAGCTGGCTGGCAGATGTCTGTGATGAAACGTCCTGGAAAAAAGCAGCAACGATAGCCTTGAGTTGAGTTTGCTAGCTTCAGAACATCTAGGTTTAATAATGTGATTTCTCCCTCAACAAAGACATCTTAATTGACTATATGGCTGGTGGCAGCATTTCTAGATCCTATATGTCATCTCCATTTACGTCATTCCTCTCAGAAACAGCTGTGAGCAGCATACGTCAGCCCTCATTCAGGCAAGGGCCCTAATGGGGAACATCCAGTTCTCAGCGGTGTAACTTGATTCACCTGCATGTTTGGCAGCCCAAATTTGAGGGAAGTTTCTCTAAAGGTATTAATCAGGTCTGCTCCTGGTTTCCTAGATTTTCTTCTTGTGAATGCAACCAAAACTGGTGTTCTCTTCCCCACACCATTTTTCTATTAAAAAACCAAGGAGTGCCAGCAGTCCTTTTTTGTGGGCATTTTCAGCTGAGGATATGAGGAGATTCATACACTTGCCTCACAGAAATGACCAAAAAAGAGAAGGCAAGGCCAGAGATGTCTGTCTAGTTGAAGGCAAGTAAAAATAGACAGCTCAGAAAGAAAAGGATAGCAAGGACCTCAGAAGTGCTTCACAGTATTTATCTTTGGACAGAAGAACAGAAAGGACCTTCAGCATCTCAGGGGAATGAAAGCTTGCAGATAATCTGCTATAGATTCAGACACTTTTCAACACTGCTGCCCTCCTTCCTGGGTTTAGAGCAAGTCATGACAGGAATTCTTTTCCATTTATAGTTAAACTCCATCAGTGAAAAAAAATCCCTAACAGTTCAACATGAATTTAGCTTCTCTGTTGCAAGATATTTCAGAACTTATTTAAAGATTAGCTGACATTTAGAGAGAAGATAACTTCATAGTTAAGAAATAGGATGCTATGGTTTTATATGCACGAGATGAATTGTGGTGCTGTTCCACCGAACTTTTGTGGCCTTTGCTTATTCCACAATGTAAACATTAAGCTAAGATCCTTTAAAATTTATTTATATGGAAATGGTTTACTCCCCAGTGTGATTTTTCTCTTGTTAACAATTCCAAAGAAACGCTGATGAATAAAGGCAAACACAGGCTAAGGACAGAAAAAGTGAATTCAGAATATGAAATGCTTGTAGAGCAGCACAAAAACAATGTTGAGGGGAGGACTTCTGTTAGGCTACAATACTGGGATATGGAATTATGTTTCTCCAAAGCTTAAGTGTTTCTCGATGGTTACTCTGAAAAATACATTTAGAGCTTAATGTAACACAAATAAGCATCAATGAGAAATTAAACTGATTTAATCCTAACATTTGTTTTGTCTCAAAATAAAACTTCACTGTACCTCAGGCAAATGGTCAAGAGCTTTTGCATCTACCCGGACTAACCAGTATAAATATGTATGTTTGAAGTAGTGAGAACCAATTACATACAAACCTTTATTTGTCAACTATCTACCTAAAAAATGGCCAAAAGAAAGGGTTCAGAATACAGAAATCCAGTCTGACAAGCTTTAAAAACAAAACAAAAACAAGCAAACAAACAAAGTAATGTAAACCCTTAAATATTTCTGCTCTATCTGGAAATTTTGGTTTTATGCTAGCTTTTTCCAAATATTTAAAAACCCATGCATTTAAAACTTAAATTAAGATTTCAAATTAAACAGTCTTGTCATTTTAAATAATGTAAACTTTAAAAGTATGATTAAATGTATTTAAATATATTTGATTAGATTTTGCAACCAATTTTGAGAAAAAACCCTGAAAAAGTTTGTTAAAGGCTCTTGTATCATACATTTGAAACAGCTCTGCAGATGGGATTTATCCTGCATTTCTGAGCAGGTCTAAGCTCTGTGAACAGCAGAAATCTTATTATTTCCTTAGTAAGGAAGGAATTGCAAGATTATTTAAATGGGAAGGAGTAAAATAAATCCTGTAAGTTATAGTTTGCATTTCACTGGAGAAGTTTTCCTGCAAATCTGGCACTTGCAGGCAACATGTCCATCCTCCAGCAACAGCAGCAATCATTTCACAGTCAGAGGACAATTTGCTGTTCATGTAAATTCTATTGTACAATATACACTGAAAATTGATGCTGCTGTAAGTGTACAGAACGTTGTTATTTTGTGGCTAAGCAGAACAAATAGCAACTGTTATTTGTACCACATTTAAAAGACGTATAGATGTGGCACTTAGGGACATGGTTTAGTGGGTAGGGTTGGCAGAGTGGGGTTAATGGTTGGACTTGATGATCTTAGAGGTCTTTCCTGACCTAAATGATGGCCACTTCTCCTCATTTCAACTGCAGTGAACTATGTTAGGTGCCAGTTTATTCTCCTGTTATTGCTTGACACTGCCAGGATTACTCTGTGCTGCACCCTTCATACTGGGCTTGTAGTTTGCCCCTTGCTTTCTCTGCTGATGAACTGGGGCTCCACATCCCCACAGGGACTTCTGCCTGTTTAGTCGAGGCAGTACCTGATAGTCACGAACACAGGGACAATTCACCTGTCTCCAAAGCAAATCTTAAATACCTCTCTTACATGCCATAGCTGATGAGTTTTGGAAGAACTTTTAAGCAGTTAGGACAGAGGACTGGTGGGCATTTATGGTCTTGTACCTGCCAGGTGCAAAACAGAGAAGAAAGGACAAGGCTGGGAGGACTGTTCGAGTACTCCATAAGTTGGCCATATCCATAATGCCGTAACTTTACCCATTTTTATTTGTGCATGGAACTGCTAATTTTAATTAAATATATATACTATCAATCATTATCATTAACTATTCCTGACTTGAAAGGAGATAAAAAGCCAAGCACAATCCACAGCAGTAGCTCAGCACCAGGAGAAGCTGCAAAAAAGCTTTCACAAGGACCAGGGTGTCAGAACAAGGCCCGGTGTAACAGAACTTGTTACTAATAGTAAAACAAAGGGAGAGCTGAGCTGCCCTTGAAAAAAACAGGTAACAGCTCAGGTTGCTACATCTGCTTGTAGGAACTGCCTGAAACGAAACCACAGTAATGTTCTGGCACACCACACACACATACATGACACTTGACCATGTCCTGAAACTAATGTTTTTCAACTTATATCTCTTTACAAGTCAGCAATAGTTAAAGATACTGATTGATAGTATATATTTTAAGTCAAACTGGCAATTTCATGGACAAATAAAAATGAATAATGTTACTGCATTATGGACGTGGTCAACTTACAGATAATGTTTGTGACTTTAATGAGTATTTAAGAACTATGGCACTGATCCCAAGTTCTCATCCTCACCCAAAAAATTAAATATAAAAGTTTAAAATGCTATAAAGTGTAAAAATTTTAGAGAGTTTCTATACACATTACTTTCTCCACTAAACTCAGGAAATACATTTGCAGGCAAAGAAGGATATAAATTGTTGCAATTATTACTTCTAATTTCTAACAGAGACCAGAAGGGGACTGTTTAACTTTAAAATACATTATACATTCCCATAAGATTACAAATTAAAAATAAATGATATAAATCAGGTGGGGAAGATAACAAGCTGATGGAAGAGCAGTCAGAGAAGGAAGACAGGGTAAAACTGAAGTAATAGAGTACTTTAGAATGACTAAATGCAAAATATATCAGAGAAATTTCTTTACAGAAACTTAAGGAAGTTGAGTAATTTCTTGCAAACGATACAGAAGTAAGAATACAAACGGGATCTGAACAAAGAAGCAGACAGGAGTCTTATAAGATTGCTATTTGTAATTTAAAGTTTATTCCACTAACAATATTGCTTATGTAATAGATCAAAATATGTGTTCAATATTTTCAAAATTTAGCAAGCAAATATGCAATTCTAAAATTAAATTTGACAGCTACATATACGCACTTTGGTGTCCTTTCATACGAAAAGATTAACATCACTTTGCTGAGAGTGAAATGTGAATTATGTGCAACCTAAATTATGCTCCTTGGAAACAAGCCACGACTATTTAGCTTATACAGCAGGTTGTGATTGATACAGTGAGGTGACATTATCACCTTTTTCCTTCCTCAGCTTCGAGCAGCTGAGCAGAAAAGACATTCTTGATTTCCTGGGAGAGGATTAGTAAGTAGGAATCTCCAGAAGGTCTGTGCTTTGGCTGAAGCTGGTGCACAGGGAGAGGAAAAACAGCCTTTCTGCACTACAAAGGCTCTTCTATGATTGTAAAGATTTTTCAAATCTCTCTCAGTAACTCACAGCGAAGCAGCCACAGGTGCAACACTGTTGGTAGTGGGGTGAGACAAGCTCCCAGAGCAGGTGACTTCTGAGAGAGCATCTCATGGAAATGCATCTGCCCAGGTCTGCAAGACTGCTGTCGATGTCCAGGTCACAGCACAAATGCTGCCAGAAACACCTCTGGGGAAAGAGGGACAGGCTGATTGTGCGGGGAAAAAAATGGTGTTTGGGGGCCAGCAGAAACTGGCAGGACACCCAGCAGCCTGGATGAAGTCAGGACATGCTGGGTATGGCTGGAAAGAGCCACTGATGGCAGGGAGCCAGGGAGAAAAATGCCTCCTACTCCTCGGCTTAAAAAACTTATTTTAATTGTATAGGTCTTCTTCTGTTGGAATAAGTGTTTTTTTTCAGAATGCCTTTGCAGGACCTATTGAAAATATATATTATGATGTTCTGCACATTTTAAAGATGGATTTAGAGCAGCAAGAAGCATTTCTAATAGTCCATAAACTATTAACAAAACAAACACTGTTGACTGCTCCTAATATGTTGTTGCTCTGTTTCGTTGTTTCTTTTTACTTTCTCACACTGCTGCCTTTCCACCCCAGCACAGTACACCACCTCTGACACACTGACACGACATTTTTCAGCAAATTCCTGTTTCTACTCCATTCTTTTCCTTTGTAAAGATAAGAGCAAAGCAAATCCCAAACTATAAATAAAAATGTGGACCATATAATTATGTTCTTAATGTCATTTCCTTTCATACAGGAATAAAATCCTGGATTTAGAGGCAACTATCTGAAACATGAAACGTAGCAGTAGTTCTACAGAGCTCAAGAATATTACCATAATGATACCTTTAGGACAAAGTGAAAGAAAATATCGCATTTAATAGAAATTGCTAGGATAATGCAATTACTTGTAATGAATGAATGGAATTTTTATTTCTTGGTGTCAAGACTTGGAACATCCTTCCTTCCTTGTGGTAACTTCATTTTTTTAATAAGAAAAGTCGAATAAGACATGAACTGGTTGAAGGAGGATAGTTTCAGAAACACTACTGGCTAACTTATTTGGGGACACTGGGTCAGAACTGACTCAAAGCAATATTTTCCACCATAGGAATAACCTAATGACATGGTTCTGAGCACTTCAGGTTCTTTATTGTCCACAAATTGGACTATTATACTATTTTAGATTAGGGTTTGAGACACCATATACTCCTAAGTACTGGCTTCAGGCCTTCATTACAAATGGACCACAATTTTACTACAGTAAGTCAGCCTTACAAAATGTCTTTGATAAAATGCCAACAAAGAATGATATAGCATCTTGGCCCCATATTTTGACTACAATCAATTGAAGTCACTCAGAACTATCCCTGACCTTAAAGGTAGCTTAAAGATACTATTTTACGTAAGAGGTACCAGGTATCAGTCAAACATTGAGACTTTACAAAGTTATTTATGTGGCATATGGTGTTGATGCTGGCAGATACTTTTCCAACAACTATTTGTACATTAGTTTCTGCGGGTCACTGCGGATTGCTGGAAGAGGGACAAGCTTGCATCTAACTTCATATACTACTCGTACCTACTAAAAGAAGCCACAGAAAACGCCTGCTATTTGCACCTGAGCCTCCCCAGCAGGTATGAGAGACCTACAGACTACACTGGCAGTGACGAAACACAGCAAGACCAACCTTCGTCAATAGAAGTTGCTGCAGTGGGAAATCACAGCTCCAAAAGCAGCAGTTTGGAAATGAATTCTCACCTATTTATAGAAAAAACCCCAAACAACCTAACCATACTAAATAGTCTCATTGGTGAGAAGTGGATACATTGGCATCCTTCTTAAATATTATTGGTGCTCAGTTAAATGTATCCTCCCTAATCATGTTAGCACTTCTTAACATTCAAGAGGATTAATTTTTTCCCACTGAGACTTGTGAAGCATTATCTACAGAAGATCATATTAGAAGGGACAGGCCTGAATTTAATGCACTGGATTTGAAGTAATTTACAAAACTCATTAAAATTCCGAAGATGCAAAATGGGTATTCTGTGATGGGCTTCTGCGAATCTGGAGAACTGATTCCCACCCCCCATGGGAATACTTTAAGCACAAAGGAAATTCTGCAGTTAGAAACAGAAAAGCTCCATGACCTAAATGAAAAATCTGCTTTGTAAATTGAAATATATAATCAATTTGTGTTTTTCAACTGAAGTTCCTTAAATACAATCCAAGTGAGTACTGGAAAGCAGAAGAGACAGCTACATTTTATTTGCTGTTGCAGCTGTATGCATGGGAATCCCAACTGGAGAAGTAACTTCAAACAACTGTGGTGACAGCAAGGCAGGATTAAGACAAGAATGTGAAAGGACAGAAAAATAATTTTTTCCTCTTCTCCAGGACAACGCAGGCAATTTTTTTTTCTCACGATATTTCACAATGCTTTCTTTACTGTGTAATCCATAAATGTTGCTCATGGACTAGCAAAGTTTTAATGGAAAATATTATCTTTTATTAGACCAGTAGGGAGAACTGGAAAAAACAGTTGCTGTTCTGGGTTGTCTATTCAGAGGAACTCGACACAGAAAGCCCTTCCTATTTTCTTTACCTACATCTCTTGATCAAATAGCAAACATCACATATCCCCACAGATCTTGATTATATACAAAGACTATCACAGCTATAACTAACCAGGCAATTTATTTCAGGGATATCCAAACTTTGCCCATATCCAGCCTTTACTCCTGTTTGCAGAGGTGCCTCCCATACATGCCACAGGTTTTGTCATCCCACCGTGACAGAGAAAGTGGTTCAAAATAGCGTGCCTCATGTTTTGATTTGTAACACAGGAGCTGTACCTCTTTTTTAGAGAAAGATGGCATTGCATTGCACTGAAAAACTTTTAATTCTGTATCAGTGATTACAG
Source organism: Myiotriccus ornatus (assembly GCA_036023395.1). Taxonomy (NCBI): domain Eukaryota; kingdom Metazoa; phylum Chordata; class Aves; order Passeriformes; family Tyrannidae; genus Myiotriccus; species Myiotriccus ornatus. The sequence goes on along the minus strand of JAYRBT010000042.1, from coordinate 67,398,366 downwards.
AACCCCAGAGGCTCTGCAGGGAAAAAGAACGTGCCATGCCTGTAAGAGGGAAATGTAGATATGGACTGAGGCACACAGCACATGCTGAATCAAATAAATGTATGAAGACAGGTGCAAAGAGAAAGAATGACTGTCCTGTACCATCTCAGCCCTGCTACAAGCTTACTTATCTCCAGAGGTCTGCTCTTCTTTCTGAATTTTTAGACATGTTCCTGTTGGCTTCCTGCAACTTGGCTGCTCTCTCCAATTTTTGAATAAAAATTCAGTCTTGAGTTGAAAGTTCAAGGAAGTGAGCTTTAACATCACAAAAGAAGAAAACCAGAGCTGAAGTGTTCAAGACAGGCTCAAGATAGTGTTCACTGACCCACAGATCCCCTTTTAACTACACAGGCCTTACACTAGTTTGTGTGCACACTGGACAGAGTTTGGTATAAGATATATAAAAGTGAATAGTGAAAGAATTGGCATTATAATCCAAAATGATGGTCAAAAAGACAAAACTAGTCACACTTAGTTGACGTGCAAGCTCCTTGTAGTAGTTTAACTCAAAAAAAAAAAAGGCATTCGGTGACACAAGAGTACAATAGTAAAATAAAAAAATTGAAAAGAGAAAATAGGAAGGAATTAGGAATTGTAGGGTTGTAGGGAATCGTGAACTATAGTCTAAAAACAAGAGATAAAAACTGCCAATGAAGGGATTAAGGAAGGCAAGACTTTCTCAGAGCTGGGAGAAGATTATTTCAGTATCTGATTTATAACTAGATTGACAGTCTCTTGTGGAGACTTCATCAGACAAACTGTTATTAAACCATTTCAGTTCCATATTCCAAATCTCCCGGAAATACAGGGTTGGGTTTCTGAAGGCACTGTGTGTGTACATGAGCATGGGTGTCTCACATCTAGCACACCGAGTCCAAATCTCTATTTAGGTATCCAGGTAAGGTGGTAAGCAGTAAAAATCACTGGCAGAATATACTGTAACAGAAGGTAAGGACACTGTATTCATTTGAATGAAATATAAATGGTCTACGTAATTAAAATAAGAGTTAAGATCCCAATGACTACATTAAATTATAAAGAGCAGCTAAAATTTGTTAACAGTTAAAACATGGCAACAGCGGTATCTCGCAGTTTGATCTCCCATGAGTGTGCAGATGCATGGCCTCAAGTACAGATAAAAGAGGAGATGAAATTCCACAATAAATCTTAAACGGCAGTGATTCAAAAAATTACTGACTCCTTTTATCAGCCCAAGAGTTGACCTTTGTTACCCGTTTTCACCACTTACTGTATGGTCCCGCAGCATTTTGGTGTGGCACGTCAGTGAGACCTACATCAACAGTTCAGACCACAAACTCACCTGCTCCTGGGTCATCTTCTGCAGCTCTTTCTCCCAAGCTGCCTGGTCATCATCCAGCTGGTAGGAAGCAGGCGGGGTGAGTCCACGCAGAATCAGGGGGTCACGGTCATGGCACAGGGCTATCAGATGTCCAATGTACAACTTCAACTTGCTGCGATTCTGATCAAGTTCTAAGAGGGGCTGAATTATCTGAAATAAGAGAACAGACACGGTGAGGAACAGCCTGAGACCCAAGCAGTGGTGAAGGGAAAGATCAGCGTCTAAGTTACAGTCTGGTTCAGCTTCATACTGGAAGAAACTTGAACATCCCCTTTCCCCCTGTACTCTTAGCCCTTAACCTACCAACCAGCCAGCTGAAGCAGAAAAAACAAGGACCCTGGGGAAGGAGTGTGGTGATGACAGTTGTGTGATTAGTATGGGAAACAACAATTATATGGGTGAAAAATGAAATGGCATTTAATTGAATGCAGTACTGATTATCCAACAGTGCCTTAGTCAACTACTTCAACAAAAAATAATTCTTCTGATAAAGAGTGGCTGTCCACAATATAGATTTTTAGCTAGTTTTGACAACAAATATTTAATTGTAAATTAAGTATGCAGTAAACATGGCCCAAACAGAGTAATTTCAAATGATGCCAAGAAACTGGTTAGGGACATATCTTCACCAGAAAGTTAAAATGTAATTTTTTATAATCTTTTATATAGTTAAGATATAGTCTTCTGTAGTTTTGAAAAGGTAACAACTTTTATAATGCAAGCCAGATTCTATACAATAGACTAAAAAAACTAAAATCAAAGGACTTTATTGAAGTACCATCTTATTTCATTATACTTTACCCAATCTGCATCTAATCCTTATTCCTTATTAATGCAATCCAAACTGGAGTCACCCAGTTCCCATAAAAAGTATCTGAAGAACCCTTTTTCATCTTTTTACAAAAACATAGAGCTCAAGTGCATAAATACATACTGGGCATCCTTTGCTATGACCTTCCCCAAAAATACTGCTTCACATTGTTTTAGATGTTTGTGGGCATATATTCAAAAACACAGTAAAGCAAAACTCTTAAGGTTTGCAGCTGATGAAAAATAAAGAACTGGGCTTAGTGTCTCCCTTCCATAAAATGTGGTGCTGAAGCTACAGGCACTGATGTACATGGGCAAGGAGAGCTGGAAAGCCTTGCCAAAGTACTGGCAACTTCTCTTTGTGTTCCCAGGCAGACGCTGCACCTGCTGTTTGTTAGTGGGTCGGGGTTCCAACAGGACACCTCTGACCCTGCTAATGAATAAGGAATGAGATAATCTCTGAGTCAACAGAAACAGGGTGCTGGCATTACTTTCAACAGAGACCCTGTCTCTGTTGCCTTTAATAAGGCTGTCAGGGCTCACTTTTTTTGCTTCCAACGCTGTTCTACATGGATTCATTTCTGTAGAGTGTGAGGATCTGAGAGGCATGGTTAAGCAGCTGACTAATGTCAGGCTCCTTGTCCTGCTGAACTTAGCTGTGCTCAGGAGCCTACACCAGAACATGAGGGTGGCAGTGCCTACCAAAAGCCACAGGGCAGCCATGGTAGAGGAGACAGGCAAGAAACCTGCAGAGAGAGTGAGCTCATGTGCCTTATTAAAAACCCTAGTGCTACCTGCAGCCTTGGGGCAACCTCTGTTTGCAGATACAAACACATCAAAATAATGGCTTGTTATATGAGGACGGGATGAGTGGGCAGCAAGGTGGATTGAGAACCGGCTGAACAGCAGATGACAAAGGGCTGTGATCAGTGGCACAAGGTCTAGTTGGAGGCCTGCCACTAGGGGTTTCCCCCAAGGCTCAATACTAGTCCCAGCATCTAAACTATTCATCAGTGATTTAGTTGAAGAGGCAGATGCCTCCTCAGCAAGTTCACTGATGACACTGATGAGCTAGGAGAAGTGGCTGATACTCCAGAGTGCTGTGCAGCCCTTCAGAAGGACCTCAACGGGCTGGAGAGGTGGGCAGAGAAGAACTGTCTAAAATTCAGCAAAGGCAAAGGCAGGGTCCTGCACCTGGGGAAGAATAACCCCATTCACCAATACAGGCTGGGGGCTGACCTGCTAGAAAGCAGCACCTGGGGGTCCTGGTGGACAAACAGCTCTCCATGAGCCAGCAGTGTGTCCTCATGGCCAAGAAGATCAAGGGTACCCTGGGTGCATTAGGAAAAGCATTGCCAGCAGGTCGAGGGAGGTGATCCTGCCCCTCTACTCACCCCTGGTGAGGCCACATCTGGAGTGGTCTGTCCAGTTCTGGCTCCTCAGTACAGGAGACACACGGAGCTCCTGGAGTGGGTTCAGCAGAGAGCTACAAAACTGATTAAGGGACTGGAGCATCCCTCTTACAAGGAAAGGCTGAGGGAGCTGGGCCTGTTCAGCCTTCAGAAGAGATGACTGAGAAGGGACCTCATAGTGTCTATAAGTAGGGAGGGTGTCAAGATGCTGGATCCAGGCTCTGCTTGGTGGTGCCAAGTAATAGGACAAGAGGCAATGGGCAAAAAGTGATGCACAGGAAGTTCCACCTAAATAGGAGGAAGAACTTCCTTACTGTGCAAGTGACCGTGCACTGATTGCCCAGAGAGGCTGCGGAGTCTCCCTCAACTGGATATTCCAGAACCTGGGCCATGTGCTCTGGGATGACCCTGCTTGAGCAGGGAGGTTGGACAACATGACCCACTGTGGTCCCTTCCAGCCTGACCCATTCTGTGATTCAGTGACTGCAAACTGCAGCAGGGCAGAATGCTCTCCTATATGCAGGGCAATTGAAAGGGATATACTGGTTATTTACTGAATTTGCACTATTTACTCCAATTTCTTATGTGTTACTATTAACCCCAATTTCTTAATCTTATCAAGATTATGATCTGAAAGTGTACTGCCTGTGCAGGTGAAAACACGTGATGCTTCTAATTTAACTAATATCTTTCCTATCTTTCTTACTATTTGGTTTGCCCACAAAAGGTAGGGTGATGGAATATCAAATCTTAAAAAACCAGTTTTGTATGGAATGTGAAAGTGCAGTAGTCAACATTTTATAACTAGCTGTCCAATTAATCTAGGACCTGCTTTGTACTCTTTTTAGATACCACAATCTGTTGAATATCCATCAGATGTGCAGAATCCAGTCTGAAAAGAATCCAACCTGTCAACCTTTTTGGCCATTCTTTGTGAACAGAAACCCTCGCTGATAAAAAGAAAGTAGGGCTATCTAGCAAGTAAGGATGGAAGATTTTCATATAACAGTTGCATTTGATTGCTCAGGAATAAATCCCCTTTCGAAGCACATTCCTCCTGTACCCTTCCCCCTTACCTCACGCTGGAAACAGGCCAAATGAGGCGTGTGAAAGTTCTTAACTAGCAGCCTTCCCAAAGCTGTTCACAGAGCAATCATTCCTCTCACTTGGGATCCATTAAACACTGCCAGTCAAGTAGGAAGTGCCCTTATATCTGCGTTCCTGCCGTATCTAATATGAACTAGCCACTTAGCAAGAGGCACTGTGCTTCCCACACAGCAGAGCTGCCACTGCCTTATCTCAAGAGGGTGTAAGAGCATTTGCTAAGTGGAAAAGCAGGGCAGTGGTGGATTCATAAACCACATTGGGTTCTCATGATCTGCTCAGAGCTGTAGAGCTTTCTAGGAAAGCAACGGGTAAACAGACCAAACCCAGGAATATCTTCTAAAGCAGCCCTGATTCATTAATTGCCCTGATAGGTTTAGGCCATCCTCATCAATGCATGGAATGAAGTCTGCTTAATGTACCCTCAAGTTCAGAATATTGCTAATGGCCAGCTAAGTCTGACAGTCTGTTTCACTAAAAAAGGCAATCACTACAACTCTGAGGGAGAAACACGAAATGCCTGAGAAATCTCTGATACAAACCCAAACCATCTCAGCCAACTAATAAAGACATTTGGGAACATACTCCAAAACACATTCAACTTGGAAACAACAGATTCTTCTTTTTTTTTTTTTTTTAAATTTTGTACTTTTTTTTTTTTTTAAAAAATCTTTGAGCATGAGAAACGGGAATCTAACTGCAGTTTTACAACTCACTGGGGCAAAAAAGCTTGAGAATGAAATTATAATGTTTCTTCAGTGGTAGACCTGCTGTTGTTGTGCAGTGGTCAGCTGAAATATGGGTAACTGTATTTAAAAGTTTTTTTAAGCTAAGTCTCTGCATTTAAACATGTGTATACACACTGCATAGATAACAAAAGGTACTTGTAACTGAACGTAGTTGGAGAGACCTATCTAAATGTTTGGTCACTTTGACCGTGAAAGATGAATCCATCTCTCTCCCATACAGAGACTGTGGTGTCCAAAAGTTTGTCTGAGCAGTGTCTACTGTAAATATACAAAACCACATAGGTGATTACATGAAAAAGGAAACCAGTGAATGGGTAAGTGCAGCAGTGTTGATAGGACAGAAACGCGATACTGACTATCCATAATTGTCTGCAGAATAAAGTATGGGTTTAATCAATGTGTAATTCACCACAACCACCAGCTTTAAATTATGGGTTCTCCAGGCAGAAGGGTTAATGACCTGCTCACCTTTCTCCCTGCTAACATCCCCTTCTTCTCTGAAGGAAGCAACCACTTTTCTTTTGCAGAATCATGTAATTAACTTTACTAATTCCAGAGAATACCTTCTAAGTTTTTACTTAACAAAAAAACTGCAGCTCCAATTTTGAATAAAGTCTTACAGGCACCTCTAAAAGCTTGTCTGTTTTCACAACTACATCAGTTGACCTTGGAAAAGTTATCTCCTTACACAGCCTGCCTTAGTCATCAGTCATGCATAAATGTGCGTGTTGATCGTGGATCAACATCAATAATCTTTTTCTTACAGATACATGCCTATGATTTCTCTGAGAAAGCAAAAAAAAGGAGAAAATAACATCTTCTTGACACAGCAATGGCAATACAAGTTTCCATATGCACATTTGGCACTGGCAGGACTGCTGTCATCCTCCTCCATTAGCCTGACTACCCTGCTTGCCCTTAGAGCGTATGTATTCTGGATGTATATATTCACTACGCAATGCTAAAGGGCAGAGTGATGCAGATAAGTAGCCTTTATTTTGCAATCAAAAAATTCAGTATCTTTTTTCTTAACATGCCCATAAATCTCTAAATATTTGAGAAAAAAAAAAATCTCTGTAAAAACAGCCATATCAAGAAGAAAATAAAATACAACAGACAAGTGTCAAAGTAAACTACCTGGGGTCAAAATGATGGTGTTTTTGTATCAAACGCGTTACCAAGATGTGGAGATGGAATGAATCTGAAAGTTTCCAAGGAACTAATTTGAGAAACAACTTAGCTTGCTAGCCTGCTCTATAGACCATGAGTTTACGTTATAGATCCTGCAAAGGCACAAATAAACACGGAATTCTGAAAAAAATCCAACCAGAAACCCAAAAGGTTGCCAAACATCTCCTAAAACTTCAGACTGGACATAACAAATATACTTGGAAAGGAAGTTAAGTGGAGGTAGCCCTTTACCTCCTCTCAATCACATCTTTCATGTGAGCGTGGAAAATTATTTTCAAATTTTGTTCCATACAGATGCAACTATGCTACCCAACAAAACGCGCTTCCCAAACTACCATCACACAGGAGAAGATGGGCACAAAAACTGTGTAGGCACTTTTTTTTTTTTTTTTTGTTAAGAAGAAATTCTTCCAAGAGGACCTGACAAATTCAACAAAAGATGGAATGCATCATAGTGGATCCTCAGATACCTCCCTGTATCTGGGTTTTATTATAGATATTGCCAGACAAGAAAATTTTGCCTACATAGATAAATATCTTATATTGGGAGATATGGAAATAAACTAAAGATACCGAGTGACACAGTCTGGAATTATTTGCATGACAAATGGAATTAGGCCTTCTTGCTCAGACCATTTGTGTTTATTTGGCAACAAAGACAAGGGCTCAACTACAATAATCTTGTAACCGTTGAACGCAATGGAGTTTTATGAGGCATGAATTTGGCTCAGAATGTGCAAAGCTTTCCCAAATTCAGAGCAATTTATCACTGATGTCTCCCCTTCATTATTTTAAATGGAAACAGAAGAAAGTTCTCAAAAAGACACATTCTGACCTCAGTTCAGTTCAGCTCAGTTCACTGATGCACAGAGATACTTGGTTTCTTCAGAAGACCACAACACAAAAGCTCGGGGACAGGCTCAATTTTTTTTAGATTTGTTTTAAAGACAAAAAAAAATTAAAATATTTAAACCTAACTTTCATAATTTTTTCCTCATAAACCAAAACAAAACAACATATGCGAGGAGCTGAAAGAGATTCTGGCTATTTTGACAGAGCTGTCTTGCTCAGTTCCTTTCTGACAGAATCAATTAGAAAATCATTTTTATATAGCAAATTATTTTAGAAATTTTTATACACCATGAACAAATCCCATGGATTAATGATTTCCAGAGTTCACCCTCTTCACCTTGGGAAAAATCCAGACCAGAAAAAAAGAACAGAGAAAACACAAACCAGAGAAAGTAGTTTTGTCATTATTTCCCTCTGTTTAAATAAAATCTTTTCCCCGTTATGTAGGTGAAGCAAAGAATTGTAGTGTGGGTTGGTAGGATTCCTAAAGCACTAAATGAGCAAGTACTTCTAAAATATTTTTATACATAACAAATCCAGAAGTGCTTTTTCATGACACTGGCAACTTTTGCTTACAAGGGCTGTGGAGCAAATGCTTGCGGGGAGCCACGTGAGGAATAGCAGGGACTACTGGGGATGAATGTTCAGGAATGAGGTACCTCAGCAGAGCTGAAGGGGGTGTCTGCATACAGCTTGAATTTTACTTGTTTTGTCAATCCCTTACTTTCAAAAACAGGAGCATTTGCCCAAGCTCTTACTTCTAAATATAACTGTACTGTGCACACCTCTCTTTCTTCTCTAACAGCCCATATTCCTCTTCCCCAGCTTAGACACAGGAGAGGAATCTGAGCTTAACTGCAAGATGAGATCAGAACATACAAACTGAAATGCTGTTTTATTTCTCCAAGTTTTCTTTTGTCTACAGAACCTCTTTGGAATCAAGCAACCCAGAAGCTCAGTTCTGGAGCAAAACAGGATGAGCCAAGACAACCTAATATCTTCAATATATTAAAATCCCCTTCGCTTGAGCATTTTGTTCCTGTAAGTTATGTTAGTTACCAGGCTAAAATTTGGAGGAGTAAATTAAATTCTACAGAAAGTCAGACTTACGATACTGACAATGATAATATTATCAAGAGAAAAAAAAAGTATTCCCACAGGAAGTACAAATAGTTTAATAACCATTTGCAGCTTGTACATGACACTGTGGATTTAAACAACATTCTCCTGATCAAACTTCTGCAGGTGTAGTTCGGAAAGTTTCGATTTCACAGAACCATTACATTTTATGCTGATTCCTTCTCTACAAGAACATAGCAGTTTGAGAGTAAGTAAGAACAACCTGTTTACATTTTTAATCCATTCAAGGTTTCTAGCACTTGTTATCTATGTAACAGTGAACACGAAAGCAAACACATCCCTTGCTGTGCTGTATTTTGTCTGTTGTTTATTCCTATTACAAGGGATAAAGGGAAACAGTGGCTAACATGCTTTCGTTTGAAAGCAGAACACATGCACTGGGAGAGTGAGTCCATGGGAATGCTTATATGTCAGGGACTGTGTTCTTCTGTCTCCCTGTGTCTGTTCCATTACTAATGGAAAACAGAAGGTATTTCTTAAGTAGTCTACCAGAGAACACAATCAGTGCTTTTCCTGTTCAGATGAACTATAACCCCCCTGTCTGCAGGTGATAGGAATCTTGGTCTTGTCATTCTCTTAACACTGGGTCTTCATTCTGCTGTTGCAGCTCTCTACCTGCTAAAAGACACTTTCAAAGCAAAGCCACATGAAGCCACCAAACACCTGGTTCATCTGTATTTAGAAATTCTTTTTAGAGTTGTTTGTTCTACATTCAAATGCAAAATCCCACAAATAAATACACCTATTCATACATATATATAAGTTCTTATCTAAAAGTTACATTAAACAATCAGATGTAGTTGGATTGCCCGTGCTGAGCCTACTATGAGTTGGAACTGTAAATCCTGACATCTCCATCAGTCATTATGAACTTTACCAGCCAGGAAAATATAGCGTCTAGATTGGCTACTTGCCCCTATAAATTTTTATTTTAGTCACATTTCTCTTGGGCTTATTTTCATATTTAATATGTTGGAAAGCAGGTTTGGGCTTGATTCTTTTTCTAATATTCTTCATTTCCCCTCTCCCTCAGTTTCTTTCCTCCTAACTGACAACTAACAGGGCCTGGCTGCAGCTATTCGTCTTCTGTCTCTGTCCTGTCTGTGTGTGCCAGGGCTCTGCTTTCCTCTCCTTCATGTCACCAGCAGTGTATTCATAGTTTGTAGAAGCTTCTGACCTTGCATGATTGCATTTTGGGGTATGGATGAGCACTGCAAGAAATCTAAATGGTAATTGGGAGATAGTACAGACTATCACACAGAACGCAAAGCAACAACTCTCCTGGAAGCGGCAAGAAACAATAATGTCTGGGTGCAGAATTCCTACTTGCTAAAATGACCAAGCCAGTAGTAGATCATATTCAGCTGCAAATCAAAAGAGAAAATAAGACACAGACCTGGCATAATCTCATTTGGCAGAAATGAATGATGGCCTTTTTGCAATTGTTTTGCTGAAAAGCACAAATCTCTGCAAAAAAAACCCCAGCCATCTGTTTTGAATGTTTTAGAATGTAAGTATCTATTTGTGTTCTTCTTTGATCTGTAAGAATAATAGGAAGACAGTGATACAGTCCAGTTACACCTCTGTTAATTCATCCCAGAGCTGCAGATTACAAAATTCCATCTGGAAATCTTAGTCTTATCATTCTGAGATCAGGAAGAAGATGAACAGTGTATCAAGATCAGTTCTTTTGTGTTCACAGATATAAAATTCCTGGACAGATAATGCATTCTTCTAAGAGAAATTAGTTATTAAATAGCAAAATAATAGCAGAAGAACTGTTCCCCAGAAAAGGGAAAGGACCAGGAGCAGAAGTTGACATCATCTTAACGACAGCACTCTTCTCTAGGCTGGCCCATCCCAGTCTAACGGTATTTACTGGGTAAAAGATGTCATGCCAATATGGGTATAAAGGAAGAGAGAAGTTGAAAAGGCATGCTTTCCAAAATGGAATGGTAGAAGATTAATCATAAAGCAAAATATTAAGCATTACTTCAGTTGTTCACTCCATCATGACAGGATCGTTACTTACACTAAAAGTGAGCAGGTCACTACAAAAGGCTGTCCCCTAAGCAGAGTTACTACAGCCAAAGAAAAAAAAGGTTATTTTCTGAAAAATGGCAAAGTTTGAAAAGGCTTGAAAAGCACCGATAACTGTGGGATAGCTACAGCAAGATTTTGAATTGCACTTCCTCAGAGCAGCAGTTGGCAATCCATGAACACTTTGTGACTCCTTGCCTGAACTTGATGGTACAGGAGTTTCATGACTGATGATGATGCCCACATAAGCAGGGCTCCAGAAAAGCAGGGATGGAAATGAGGCCCTGTGATTAACTGGAACAACCATATTCCAAGTGCTGCTCTTGCAAAGATTAATTAGTTACCTTATTTGAATGCATCCCGGTAGGGTTCTTACTGAAGGGTTCCCCATCCGAAAAATGCAAGTGAGGAGCCCTGGCTGTCACCAGTATGACAAAAACAAATCTGGCATCTTATCTCTCAGTAAGGAGAAATGGTAATGTTTAAGTAAAGTAAGATTATTTCACATATAGCTGCCTTAAAATTTTGCACTCCAAGGCACTTTCTTTTAAACTGCTTTCACCCATCTGGATGAAGAACAGTAATGAACATATTATACCATTATGACACACTACACAATCAGTTTGTAGATTTTTATAGAGGGGAAGAAATGACCCTTCAGATGACAAAAGATCACAATAGAGAAAGAGAGACAGTGTTCTAAAGAGCTTTGTTCAGCATGCTGGAACGGCAGCTCCTTGAAATGTTTAACATATGGGTTATTTTCTCTTTTTTGGGGAGGGAAAAGGATCTTGGAAGGAAAAAAAAAGAATTATTAATAGAGTCAAATACAAATCTAACATAATTTCGGGAAAAAATTCAAAATGAGGTATTAGAATCACCATCATATCACTTTAACAAGACCATTTCAAAATATTGTGCAATAATAGTACCTAGCACTTATATAGCACTTTTCCCAAGCAGAACTTCCACTTTTACAAACATTTCAGCTCATTTTACAATTAGAGAACTTGAGACAGGGAGAAAGAGAACAAGTGAGTGGCTGGAGACGATGTCAGGAAAGAATTTATCTTCTGAACTATGATCTAGTACTGTGTCCAATAAATTACATTGTAATACGAGCCAGACACGAAAGCTTGGTGTTTTTGACCATTCTGCATGATCTAACAATTAAAAAGACCATACTGAAAATAAATTTATTCAAAAGGCTTATGAGGTCACAGTGTAATAAGTGACAATGCTGAAAACTTAAAAAGTGTGACAGTAGGATGAGCGATTCCCTACATGCCGCAAGCATAAAATGGGACCTGTGGAGAAAAGATCACATTTATGTAGTGAATGAATGCCTGTGTAATCATTTGAACATGGAACTCACCATGGAAAAGATATTTGCTTTGCTAAAAGAAATCAGTATATTAATCCAAGCATCAAATAACGTAGAAAAAAGAAAATCTATGTTCTTCCTTAACTTCCTGAAGCATAGACACTTTCAGCACTGTAGTGATCAAAATGAAAAGTTCATGGGGTTTGACAGCTGTGGCAAAGGTTAAATTTAGTCTTGAGATGTCCTGCCCTTATTGCCATTATTTCTATCCCTTTCACTCTACCATTCATAGTAGTTACAGTTCTTCGTGCTGTTACCTGTCACCTATTTCTGCCACTTTCCTCTAAATCTGTCTGAATAGCCCCATATGCTGGCTGACTGGGTGTCCACTCGTTGTGGACTTTTAGCTTTCTAAGCGTTGTGCTTCCTTTTAGCTGTAAAATGGAGTAAGAAATACCTCCAACACAACAAAAAGGAAACTGTGAATGCTCCTCCTGGGCACTCCTACGGGTTAGACAACATTGCTCTGCAGATACAAGTTGGAAAAACATGGCTTACAACCCTGAGCATTCAGTTGGGTTTTGCATATGTCTACTAATGTCAGCTTCTCTGTGAGATTTAACTGTTTCTATCATTCTTACAGGAATCCTGTTTAATACCCTTGTTCTAAAAAATGCAACACAGCAATGTCATTCAAGCTCCATTACGCTTTAATAATCACAAATGGCTATTTAGAATGAAACTGGTTTTGGAAACAATATATTCATTAAGTATGTCCTTCGTAATATTAGACCCTCTTGATTAAAAGCTACAGTTAAAAAATTCAAACTGAATTTATTAAACTTTCTTCATATTGATGGCATTCCCTCTACTTCAGTTTTTAGATTTAGATGACTCGTCTACAGAGAAACTCTTGGCAAACTCAAATTACAGCATTAAAAATGTAGCCCTTGGTAGACAACACATACTTGTAATCTGGTGATGTCGCAGATGATGATTTACACTGATTTCGACAAGGAGTGTAGGAAATTTACTTGAATTGACTGTTTTTTGAGGTCTTAAAAATGAGTAAAATATTTTCCTGTAATGACTTATTCCCTCTTTCTACCTCTGAAATCTTCAGAGAAATCTCAAATTCTGCTAGTGTTTTCAGTGCTCAACTCACAATACCTACTCCTTCTGTGTTAAAATTTCTCAAACTCAAGTACTAAAGAAAAATGTCACAAAGAGTGACATTTGTCTTGCAATATTTTTAGGATAACAGGAACTTTCTAAAATCATCATCATCTTGAAATATCCCCATTTTTATGCACTCCAGTTCCATGCTAGCTCTTTGACCATTCCACTGTTACTCTAATAAGCATAGTATTAATTTTCAGATTTTGTTCCTGGAACTCAAGCAAAACCAAATGCTTTGCTCTTTTGCAGGAATATCAGTGACTTCAGGACTTGTTCACAGCTGTTACTAAAAAATGCTTCCACAGAGTGAATTCAAAAAGCTTGTCTAATGACAGCATCTACTAGGATTCAACCCCCACCGCAAGCTAGAACCATGGAAGATGGGAAGAAAAATACCACAGAATGCATGCTTAAAACCACACATGTAGTATGTATAAATTATATACCAGGATAAAACTCTCAGTTCTCAGGATTTCAGTTTTGCTCTCCCTCTGTTCTTGCCTTTAGCACTTCAATTCTGTCCTTGCTTTTCCCTGGGCTCTTTAAAAGTCTCAATAAAAGTGAATAATAACTATTTAAGATATTGGCCAGGCCATTTTAGCATTCGAGAAAGACAAAGGAGCATCCTCATGTGAAACCACACTGGAACACGCTTGGGCATAGAGGAGGATAGAGCTCCATCTGGGGAATAAAAGGAGTCATAAGAAATTCACACAGCAAGGATATGAGCCTAGAGAAAGAGGCTAGGAAAGACTATTTCAGGATGAAAGATGGTATTTCCATTGAATTGTAAACTGAAATGTAAACTACCACTCTCTGGAACTACAGGAAAGGTGTATATGTTTAGGAACAGTGCTCCATTTCAGGGCAGCTCTATCTGATAATGCTGTCATGTACACAACCAGCATAATTAAATACTCAATTCAGCCAATTCTGGAATGCTGGAGGGGAAAAGCCTTAAACCCTAAACCACAAAAATAAAATAATGTAGTTTGCTATTGTACATAGTTTTCTGGTCTCCATTTCATCTTCAGTATCAGCCAGAGGTGATTGCATCCACAGACCTAAAGAAACTCTAAAAAACAAACGTACTGCCAAGTCTTTTGCTACTAGTCTCTTTTTTATCATTGTAATACATAAATTTAATTTAACACATGGAAGTTAGGGACTCTGTAAGGTACATCACCTTAGCTTTTACAAAGAGAGTAAGGACTTTTTTTTTTTTTTTCAATGCACATGGAATATCATGGTAAAAACGTACTCTGTTGGGAATAAATGGCTTGGGATGCATCAATCACCTTTATACTTTCCCTGTTGATGTATGCAAGACAGTCTTGAGGTTGACAAGTTTCTCAGATGTGATGCATGTAAGGCAAGGATGCTGGCTGACTCATTATTTTGACTAGGATACTCTGTAACATGCTTTCCTGAGGAAAATGCCTCCAAGTGGAGAGATAAGCTGTATTTAATGTCACCCACCCATTAATTCAGCAAACTAATAGAAGCCACACTCTTACCACATTTGCATTCATAAATGTATCAGCAGGTGGAAGAGGAAAGGAGAAAGATCTTTCTATCAGTGTTTTACACACAAACTCCATGTTTGCTCTAGAAGGAAAATCAGAATTACTCCTACCTTCATAGTGAGCGTCCTCTTCCTTTTCATCATTTACTTACCTGATCTTTCCTGTTTACTTGCTGTACTTCAGCTGATCTCTACAAGCATTATCTCTAAAACTTTTAACAACATACACTAACACACAACCATTGCAAGAGTGGTGATTCAAAAAGAATGTGAAATCAACAGCGAGTGTAAATTAATGAAGCATTTTATCAGTTTTTCCACTAAAGAGATTTTCTCAGTTGAAACCCCAAGGCATGAAATTCAAGTTTGATACTGCCACAGTTGGACTAAATTTTTCAGATGGTTGGCTTGAAAAGAGGGATTTGATCTATACAGTCAGACAGACATGTAAGTCTGCAGTTAATTGAGCAAGTGTGAAGAGATGAGAGTGCCTTATTCTTTCATGAATGTTTTACAAATATAACATAAAGGAAAAAATTTTCCAAAATGCAAGAGTCCAAGATTTCCACTGAAATTTTCAGAAGTTTTCTTTCAAGTAACTAGTAGGGAAAAATTGTATTGTCCAAAAAAAGGTAAAATATTTTTTCTTGAAAGTGTAAGTGAAGAAAGAAAAAGTTTCATATAAATTTTTAAAATACTGTCATTGCATTTTAGTCCCTTAGAATACTTTAAGTAGTTCACAGAAATATATTCTGCTTTAAAACTGATACTCCAAGGCATAAATGAATCTTGTGCATGGTAGCCTAATGATCAGTATTTGACTTTTACGCTCTGTATCAAGGCTCCTGGTCAGTGAAGGATGTTTTCTTTGCTAGAGAACAGGCGTGAGGAGAAGGGCTCTGTCCTGTGTACTGCCTTCTCTTCTGCAAGTGAGAGTTGTCACAGGGACAATTTGACAGCAGAAAAGAGAAAATTATGGACGCTGACATTGAGAAACAAAATGTACTTGAAATGAAAAACAGCTACCAATTTCTCCCCCATTGTTTTGAAAGAATGAGGGAGACAGAAAGGAGAGAGGAAGGTTAAGGGGATATTCCTTCAAATTTATAGACAATTTATATTCCGAGTCCATATCAAAATCATCTATTGTGAGTTGATAAATATCTGTGACTGGTTAGGTCAGCATGCATGGCAACAATCTCAGCTGCAGATCTCAACATGCTTAAAACCTTCAGGAGGAACATTATCTTCAGGAGGAACATTATCTCTGAGCAAATTCTTTACAAACCAGAATCGAAAAAGCATACATAGATTTGGCTACAGTGCAAACTGCTTTGAAAAAAGAATCCCACTGAAAACATTTCCTCCATGAAGTCAATGATAAATGATATGAGAGACATTTCCTGTTCTCTCGTCCGCATTAAGAGTTTGCTTTGCACAGAAACTCAATTACATGCCCTGGAAAGTTCTCCCCCCACAACGTCGTGAAACAACGAGATGGTGATTAGAAGAAGAAAATCACAAACTACACATAAACACACGAGAAACACCCTCATGCAGACACTATCCAAGCAAGGGGGAAGCAGCACAGCCAGGTTTCACAAAGCACACGGGAGCGAGATGTGGGAGTGACTGTCGGAAACTTTTCTATTGGCAAGAGAAGTTGATTCTCACCGTTCTGAACAAAATGGCTGAACTAAGAGCATCTGACTGGTTATGCCCAAATACCCTCCTCCTCATCCTAGAGGTGCAGAGGTGGCAATGGGAGGAAAGCCCCAGAGCAGCATGGGAATGAAATAAAGAGTTGGTTAGTATTTAAAGCACATATGTAAGTACAAACAGTAGTACAAAGCGTTTAATCCCTTATGCAATATTCTGAGCTACCTTGAGGTACAGCTTTCTTTGCTCTCTTGTGGACTTTGTCAGCTTTTGAAATGCCCCTATGCAAAGGGAAAGTGCAATCAGGCCCTCCTCCCACCCCCTCTCCTCCCCACTGCCCTCCCCTGCAAGGTCTTTGCAAGAATTTCCGTAAATGTTTAAATTTTATTTCTCTTTTAAATTTTATCTTTTCATTTCATCTGTAAATGCTATGCTGCATTCATTTGCAAGCAGGTTATACAGTTACATTCTGAAAATGGCTTCAGCTGTCTAACATTTACATCAAATTAAGATTACGGAATCCATTTAATTTTCAGTATTAACAATTTCCCTCTCCTGAAAAAGGTAACACCAAAACATTTTCCAAAAACACTGCAAAAAATTCAAGCCAGTTGAGGAAAGTATTAAATCAAGATGCAAAAGAAAGCTGCTTTGAAAATGAGAATTTTTCTGTTTGTTTCTTTGTATATACTCCTTGTCTTCTGATGCAGACATCAAAGGAGATTTTTAAAGATCTATTTTTTGCAGGGTGAATATGCAATTGTTTTTGTCATCTTGCTTTTGTACCTTTACCCACGATTTCTGTGTATCACAAAGCTGGCACTTAAAGGTCTAGACTGAGATGCCTCCCTTCAGACCTCAATAATTTCTGGATGAGTCAGAGGGCAAAGAGGAGCACCAAACATGCCTTCACTTCATTAAGGCAGTGATTAATGATGGCTAATATTTTAATTAAACAGGAATGGATGAGATTACAACATGGGATATGCAATTATGTTGGCATTCCCTGTGCTACCCAAGGGATGGTTAATCTCTCTGATAGTTATCATGCACATGGCTGTGCTTTGTAAATGACACAGGAGGCTCCTCACTGCTTTGGAGATGGTAAATTGATTTTCCTTCAGTTCACGGCCCATTGAGTTTGTGAGGGAGCAGTCTGTGCTCATTTGGCACCGAGGCCGCGATTTCCTCATGGGAAATGAAGGGAACTGCTCATATACAATCCATAGATCAGAAAGCTGATCCTGGAGCATGATTTCCTGCTACTGAAGACAAGAAACAGTCCTGGACACTCCACACACTCAAGCAGTAAACCTGAGCTCCTAAAATCTGAGTATGTCAGACAGGACTCGAGTCTCGAATTTTAAGAAAGTAATGTTTTTCTCCTCCCTTTCAGCGTGCTCCCTCTTCTCCACCCACTTAATAACAGCTTGGTATTGGGAACTGTTTGTTCACATTTCAAGAGTTTTCAGCAAAGGCAACACAACAGCAACATCCATTTCTGCTTCGTAATTGCACTCCAGAATGCTGTTTTTGTTCCAAGGGGCTCAGGGAAAACTACATATGACTCAAAATAATCAGCCCTGATAGTAAAAATCACCTTAGAAACAAAAAAGAGAGACACATTACCTGGTCAGGGGAGGGCTTGTGGTTGGTTTGGTTGGAATGGGATGAGGATTTGAGGTGGTCATCCTCATAGTTGTCAGCCATCAGCTTCATACGGTTCTGAGTCTATTGAAAACAACAAAAAAAGAAAGAATCTCAGTCTACCTTCTGATGTGATCACAGGGACTAAAGGGAACAGGGTATTTATACTACTCTGCATATCCAAAATCCATACACGGAAAAATATAAGACACATGCATAAAACATCAGTGGAATTACTGTAGAGAATTCGTAAAAACTGGGAGACACATTACAGACAGTTCACTTTGAGGCTAAACCAGTTTTGCAATTAAATGGCTCATCTGACTTGTGCCTACTAAAACTTGTGTTGTACAAGAAATTAATTTCTTCTAATATATCTTTGGGCTTAAGGTTCGAACATCAACTTAGAGAACAACTCAATGAAAACATGAGTTAGATGTCCCTAAGTCAGCTAAGAAAAATAAAATCAAAACCCCATAAAGTAATCAGCTTAAAAAGAAAAGCAAACAAGCTGAAAATAGGTCATTATTCAGAGAAGTCCATCCAGTTTCAATATGCAGTTTCAATATCAGTTTTCAATTGATATATAAAAGAACAGAAAGAAAAACTCTGAAAGTGGCCAGAAAATGTGAATTATACAAAATCCATCCTGTGAGAAAATTACGAAGTTAATAAATAAATCTTTGGGAGGCAAAAGTGACACAGTGAAGATTTATCAATTAAAACTTGAACATAGTCAAGTAAAGAATTAGCAAAATATGAAACAAGTTTCTTAGGTTTTCTTCAACTTCTTGGGATATTTCAAGTTCCAGAGGATATAAAATTTTTAAAAACACACTCTATAAAATAAATTGTGTAAAAATAAATGGAATACTTTACCTTAACAATACTATTCTAGGTAAGGATGAACATGGAAATATACTACATGGCTGTGTCTGCAAGGGAGAGTGTTAGTGAGGTAAAACCCTTTTAATGTTCTATCCTGAAATGAGGTCCCCAAGCACCTACAAACACACCCCCACAGAAATAAGGAAAGAAATGCACCTGGAAAATGTCCCACTTTCCCAGCACGACTTACACAGGCCATTCAGGCAGCAATGATGCTCTGAGAGTAGCCTAGAGGGGACCACGGGAGAGCTGGGTGAGGGTCTTGCCAATCAAACCTTAGCTGGGTACCACTGGGAACTCACACCTGGAGCAGACCCAAAATGGAGCGACAGCACTTCTCAGAGGGCAGACAAAGCCCCATTTTGAGCTTTGCGAACTCCTTGTATGGCAAGGAAATAAAAAGGCTAGCCAGACCTATGTGAGATATGATACACAGTAGATTATCTACAGCTAGACATATGAAATCATCAGACATGCACTAAAATTAAATGTCTTAAAATGAAAGCTCAAATCTCCCAGTAAAAATGCCAGCTGTTGATTCAATCCCTTCGTAACTCCATGGTTTCTCACTGAAAACTCTAATTTTAATGAGCATCTCGAGGTTAGAAAATGCAGATTCTACTTGACTGTATTCAGAGCATTATAGAGAAGGTCCAGGATTTGAATCTGGATTTGATTTTATTTTGGATTAATTTAACAAAAGCTAATAGTAAATTAAACTTAAGCAATAAGCAATTTAATCATGCAAAATTTTTATATTGTTTGCTCTGCTTTGTCAAATAAGTTTTGAATTCCAAGTCTGACTCATCATTCATA
Source organism: Myiotriccus ornatus (assembly GCA_036023395.1). Classification (NCBI taxonomy): domain Eukaryota; kingdom Metazoa; phylum Chordata; class Aves; order Passeriformes; family Tyrannidae; genus Myiotriccus; species Myiotriccus ornatus. The sequence goes on along the minus strand of JAYRBT010000042.1, from coordinate 67,378,631 downwards.
AATCACTACTTGAAACATGCTACATTAATCCTTAAACAATCAGTTTATTGTAAAGGTACTTTCTTCATATTTATTATTTTATTATATTTAAGGTCGTCTCTTCAACAGATGCAATGAGAATAACTGATTTTAAATGATTTCACATTTCTTTGGAAATTTTTGGTTTTGATAATAAATAATAAATCCTTACATGACTTTCAGCATGTGTGTGGAAAAAAAAATCTCTTGAAAACCAGATGTTTAGCAGAATGTTAGTACAGCACATTAACTTTCCTGAGAGAAAAAGTAGCTCTTCCCGGAGAGAGGCAGCATGTTTTATGGTATTGCGTGAAAAAAGCCCTATGTTTGTTACCTCATACAGGAAGAGAAGAATATAAAAACATAAAGACCTAAATATTTCAAAGGATCACAGAATGAGTCAGGTTTGAAGGGACCACAGTGGGTCGTTTGGTCCAACCTCCCTGCTCAGGCTGGGTCATCCCAGAGCACAGGGCATCCAGGATTGCATCCAGATGGTTCTAGAACATCTCCAGTGAGGGAGACTCCATAACCTCTCTGGGCAATCTGTTCCAGAGCACAGTCACCTGCATAGCAATGAAGTTCTTCCTGTTCAGGTGGAACTTTCTGTGCATCACCTTCTGCCTGTTGCCCCTTGTGCTATCACTCAGCACCACCAAGAAGCACCCGGCTCTGTCCTTTTGACACACTCCCTTCAGATCCTGATAGACATTGATGAGGACCCCTCTCAGTAGTCTCTTCTCAAGGCTGAACAGACCCAGTTCCCTCAGCCTTCCTTGCAAGAGAGATGCTCCTCTGCACTGGACCCCCTCCAGCAGCTCCTTGTCTCTGCACCGAGGAGTCCAGAACTGCACAAAGCACTCCAGATGTGGCCTCACCATGGCTAAGCAGAGGAGCAGGACCACCTCCCTTGACCTGCTGGCAATGCTCTTCCTAATCCACCCCAGGATATTCTTGGCCTTCTTGGCCACAAGGACACACTGCTGGCTCATGGACAGCTTATTGTCAACCAGCACCCCCAGGTCCCCCTCCTCAGAGCTGCTTTTCAGCATGTCCCTTCCCACACCTTATCTCTCTCGAGTCTGGCAATGCCCCGTCCCCCTTCAAATCTAGCGTAAGGTTCTCTCAATAACCCTGCTAAGATCCCTTTTGCCCTTTAAGACATGTGGACCCTATTTGTTGTCGTATAAACTGACCCATGATCAAAACCCACAAAGTTCTGCTGTTTATACCAGTGCTGAAGCCAGGTGTTCATCTGCATGATTTTCCTGTTTCTTGCCCCATCATGCCCCACAATTAGGAGGACAGCAGAGAACACAGCTTGTGCTCCAGATCCCTTGACCAGCTGACCCAAAACCCTGAGCACCCTCTTGACCTTTAGCCTTCTTACTGGGACTTCATCACTGCCTACGTGGAAAACCAGGAGTGGGTAACAATCCTAGCTGAAAAGTTCCTTGGTGACATCCCTTCCGTGGGCCCCAGGGAGGCAACGCACCTGCCTATGGGTTGGGTCTGGTCAGCAAAAAGCACAAGTATCCCCCACAGAAAATTCTGAGGTCAAACTGAAGAGGCTGAACACTTCTGTCACTAAACTTCAAGTAGAATAACCTCCTATTAATACTTGGCAGGAGGTTTGAGAAGAAGCTGACGGAACCGGTCTGGTTTAACCTGAAAAAGAGAAGGCTTTTCTAAATTACTTGACATAAGGAAATAGAGAAGATGAAGCCACACTCTTCCTGGAAGGGAGGAGACAAGAGATGATGGTTGTAAATTGAAACACAGAAAAGTCTCATTGGAGACGACGAAAATCCTTTTCATATTGAGGCATATCAAACACCAGAACAGGCTGCCGAGAGACTGTGGCATCCCTATCCTTGCAGATACCGAAAATGTGACTAGACAAGGCCTTGAGCAAGCTGCTTTAGCTAGTGATGCTCTTAGCAGGCTGGACACAGAGGCCCACTCCAACCTAAAACAGGCTGCAATCCCCATTATTTTAGATTTTCATCTTCAGGTAATTTTATAGCTATCGAAGTTGGAGTTTTCAAATGAAGAGGGAGATAAATTAAAAAATTCCTCCTACTTGCCAAATATGATTTAGTTGCTTTGCTCCATTACAGCCCTTTGAACATTTTAACTCAGAACAATCTCTGCAGCATCCTGATGATAACAATCCTATGGGATCTGTTCACCTAAAAGGACATTTCCTACACTCCCCCTTTAATTCAATCTGACCTTCCACTGCTGCTGCTGTTAATTTAACAATGCATGTTTGTGATATACAAGTCTTGACAAGAAAACACCAAAATCGGTATTTGATTTCACTACAGGAACTAATTTATATATGTATCATTGGAATTAGGCAAAAATCAAGAGATGGAAGAAAAGCAGTTTATCTCCTGATGGATACCACGAATAAACATTTTCCAACATTTAAATTCCAAGCAGTGATGCAACTAAAATATATACTATTATAATATTTTTATAATTCTTTTAATGTCAAACATGGAAATAAAAAGCTTCTGCTTAGGACTGGAATACCAATGATGTACTTTTAATTGGAAATTTTAAAAATAACTGTAAATACATGAACTAAGTTTCTCTCCTATTGCTCCGGTACAGAAAAAACTAGGTTCAAAAGTATGGAAATTTCTAGAGCAAATGGCTGTGGCAATGATTTAAAAACAAAACGTTTACTTTACTGTGGGGAACCACTTCAACATCCTGCAGTCCTGAACTGCTTTGTCATGGCACTGTTATACAATCCTCTCCCACCTCATGAGGTTATGGCTCACATCCTGCGGCAAACATTTCTACATCATTGTAAAAAGTATGAGCAACAAAGTGGTTTAAACCACTGTGTCCTGTGAGAAAATAAATGAGCAACGCAGAAAAATCGGTTGTGTCAGGAGTGCTGCCTAAACTGTCGCCACAGTGAGTTTTTAAAGAATCACTAAGTTCCTCATTCATGGATGTACCGATTCAAAGCACGCTCTCACCTGTAGGTTCTTAAGAGCAAATTATTTTCTCTTCCCTGCAGGCTATACTGGTGGCTTGTTTGTGCACCTCAATCCTGAAGACCAGATTAATAGATTTTATCACAGCTAAATTATTACATGAGAAAAAACAGAACTGGTGCTGATCCACAAACTGTAGGGGAGAGTCAGAGATATATTCTGGAACATAGTTGGTAAAGCCTAGAGGAGTGCTGTCCAGGTCTGACAAACTCTTTATTTCGGAATTCCGCATATAAATTTGAAACCCACAGGTTTAACTACAGACATTGTTTATAATATATTTTACAGAATGTTTTTATTTGAAAGCTTGCACAAAGTTGTATGCTATAATGAGAGTACATACCTTTCTTAAGCATTTCTGCAGGACAGCTAGTGTTCTGGTAACCATTACCCTGGCAAGTTTTTGAAACCAAGTTTTATTCATAGGGATCACACAATTCTGTATCTCTGGACAGGCTTTCTAATAAACAGCAGATATCAGCTCATAAGCTGTGCATTCTCTCTATTAATCTAGTCTGCTTCATACTTTCATTGCAGTAGTTTGCAGCAAATTGGTTGCTCCACCATGAAACACAGCACAAACCATGACATCAGTGACTACTTTCTCATCTTCTGTAGACTATTTGCGTGGGGTAATTTCTGGTTTTGCTAACCAGTCTAAACAAGCTTTATTAATCCTTTAATGTAGAGTTTTAAAAGCCCCACATTAAGTAAATATTAATATAATGACTGTACTTGTGACAAATGAGTATGTGGTGCAGGCAGCGTGTCAGCAAGTTAAAAGAGTCATCCCATTTCAGTCTGAGTTGAATGTTTCACTGGAAGCACACACATGCAGAAGCAACAGTTTAGAAACATTTTTACCACTAATAACACAGAAATATAATGAAGAAACTCGGGTGACTTTTCTTCCTACGTGTGTGCCAAATTCAGTATTTCTGAAAATTATATAATTGCAAAGACTTTCAGATAGTTCTTTTCCATTTGTCAAAAACCTGCAGTGAGCCATAATCTCTGTAAATGTCAAACCAGTTCCCTGCAGGAATCTGGCTGTCAGAAACACAGAAAGAATAATTCCTCCTTGCCTGTTACTAGAATATGATGCCCTGCATAACTACCTTGAATATATCTATACCTACCTTGAGCACCGGGACTCTGAAAGATTCTTTCAAGTATTTTACTCTATGCCCCCTTCCCATTCTTGATATTTAATAATCTGGGAGACATTTTTCAAATTTGTAAAGAGATAATATACATGCTGAGTTGTCACTTTTGTTTGTAAGGCTTAAAAGACACATGGTTAGTTAGGTTTGGCTTTCATTTTGGCTATGTTTAAGATCAGCAACTGAGATTTCTCTCTTAGCAGCAAACCAGCACAATGTTCCACTGCAGAGAAATGAAAACCATTCCTGTTACCAGAGTTCTGTACGTCCTGGAGCCTGGGTTTTTGTGAGCCCAACAAAGAACATGTGCAGCTGCTGGGGTTTGTCAAAGCCTGAAGGACTTAACAGATTCTACCTGAGATACTGGCTCCTGCACTGGCTGTTGGCAATGTTACAACAGCATTACATTATCAAGAGAAAGACTTTATCAGCTCAGCTAATTTCTGTGTTTAAAGGTTTCATTTTTCTGTTCATCTCCCCACAAGTGATAATTACTGAGAAACTGCATTCTGGAGAATTCATATTCAAAAAACTTTTGAACTAAACAAAAGGAGGCAGATCATCTAGATATGGCATTCTCACTGAGACTTGACATATGTAGACATACGTGGATGAGATTAAAAAATAAACTTTGGACTGAAATTTTCCCTGTACTGAAATGTGTCTCTTGGAACTTAGTTCCTTAGGAGATGAACAAATGACTCTGGAACTGCCCAGTGATAAAGTTTATTGAAATCTATTGCTCTGATTCCTCTATAAAGAAAACCAGTGACACAAAAAAAATTAAATAATCCAAATCAGGTCAGTGTTTGGGACTCCTTTTTGTGTTACACCATATGAACATTTCAGTATATGCTCCTTTAGCTCTCTTTTGCTCTCTTTAGAGATACCTCAAGCTGTGTTTAAGACTGACTGATCAGTAGTAATAGAACTGCCTTTCTCAATTACTTGTTTCACAAGAGCTGGAATCTGCCCAGTCACAGGTTTCAAAGGAAACTAAAAAAATAATAATAACACTACTAAAAAAATCTCCTCTCAGGGTTAACTACTCAGGAGCAAAGTAAGCACGTTAGTTCTCTGGTATCTTTCCACTGCATGTAAGGGTCTTGGGCAGAAATATACTTTTTCCTGTATCTCAAAGATGTCTGAGCAAGGGCTGGAGTCTGAGAACATTCACCACCATACTGTAAATACCTGATTTATACTGAATGGATGGCCTATGCATCAAAAGGCCCCTTTCAGGCAGGATCAACAGGACAAATGGTAGCCCATGACACCAGCCTCAAAGAATCCTGGATCCCTCACACAGCAGACAACCCAAGAAATTATTTACTGAAATTGGTCTGAAGACAAAACAGCAAACAAAATGAGCTGTTGTTTTCATTCTTAAGACAGAATAAGAGAACTGGTTATATTCACATTCTAGTACTGAGTATATAAAATCTCTGTACTCCAGGTTTAAAGTAAGCAGGTAGGTATTTTTCTGTGTTATGAGCCTGGCCTATGGTGCAGTTTGACAGGGCAAGTCTTGGTTCTGCACTATGACACATCACAGCCTGACTGCAGAAGAGAATAAGATCAGTATCTTTTACTGCCACATGCCCTGAAAACAGAAAAGATTCATTTATTTAAATTAGTTTAACAACAATTAGCTTTTTTTCCTAAATTATGCTGCTACATCCACTCTCAGTCTATTGTGCCATCTTAGCTACTTCTTTAATCAGTGAAGAACTGATTTCTTTTGCAGACAGCATGGCTACCCTTGAAGAGCATATGAGTCCACTTTATTACCCATTTTATCCTGGCTAATGAAATCTGCGTGCTTTGGATTTGTATTCTCCATCTTCTAACCATGGCCTTCAACCCCATAATAATCTCTTTCTCCAGCCTGCCTCCCCCATGGTGTCTCCAGGCAAGAGTCAGCTGGGACCAGTGTGAAAGTATGCATGTTCTGAGTGGCCAGCCATATGTGTATGCTACAGCCAAACAAAATACAGCACGGCTCAATTCTTCTTGCCTTTCCCTGTGTGGGAGCTGTACTTGGGGCTTTTTTCACCTCTACCCAGCTGTGGATGTTAATTAAGTTCCTATAAATTACACAGTCCTTGAGACTTCTTTCCCTCTGTCAAATTTGATTGAAAATGGTCAATAAATTGAGAAGTTACTGGATGGGAACTACAGCTCAGCTAAGCAGATGGATAGTGTTGTCATTTAAACTCTTCTTTGGAGGAGTCCAAACTAGCATGTTTTGTTTGAGTTTGTAAGAATTTGGATGTAGATTCCCAATATATCCTTGCATTAAATGTTGCACAGAAGTGGAATTTTCTGATACTGTGGTACAGATTCTGGGAGGCCGAACTGCTACAAATTCTCAAGTGAACAGGAGCAAGCCTCTCATGTTTAGTTCATGTGTCTGCTGAATGTTTAATGTATACAGTTTATTTTCTCTTTAACCTACTTTAATACATACCACCAATGACAACTCACTTGGAGAAAAAAGTGAAATGCTACTTCTGTAACAATGCAAAAGGAAATGCCAGTCTTTGTCATGGCCCTCATTACCCAAACTGTTGAAAACTCCTGATTGCACTTCCCTCTTTCTAATTTTTCCCTTCTCACAGTGCATCTGTGGACCCAAGCTAAAAACTTCATCTTAGATTTTACCAAATGATAGAAAAGCAAAGACAAAAAAGCAGCAAGGAAAAAATAAGCCGAAATGTACTTTGGAGCATAAACTCTTCCTGAAAAGTTGACAGGTTGGTGACACATGTTCTATAAAGCAAAACATTAAAGATATCTCAGGTTATGCTGTGGTTGGAAATACATTCCAACATATTAATGATCCTGTGATTACATTAAACTTGCACAATTGAAGCACCAACACTAAGTACTACAGATAAGGTTAGTCTTACAAAATCTATAAAAAAACTTGAAGGCAAAGCCCTTAAACTACCTACACCATACCCTATAGAACAAGCAAATATTTCTATCAGAAACAGAACAACCTTTGTTTGACATCTTGCTGGGACTCCTGCTTTGTTATGACTCTTTTACTTGAAATTTCTCCTTCCCTTTTCACTTCAGCTTCACTCCACACTCTGCTCATCTTACCCTCAACTACCATACTCTGTCCCCCTTTCCTTTGTTATTCTATTTGGTTCTCCTTTCCAAAATAAATCCACTTGCATTTGCTTCACAAAGCTGCCTGCATAACACAAGCACTTCAGTCGCTCTGCCTTTGTCTCAGTCTTTCTCCTAGTCTGAAACAAGAAAGTTTCTCATTCTAGTGATACCTATGAAAACCCATTTGCAAAAATCTCATTCAGGGATTTACACACAAGAATCTTTAAACCTAGTCCTGATTCCCTGGTTCAACAAAATCACTTGTAGGCCATCTGCTCGTGTGTATCTACGTACACCTTTCCTAGCTGATGTGATTTGGAAGTTTTCCAATCTTTGTCTGCTGTGACTGTGTCTTTACAATAAATACAGTAAAAGCATTCCTTTATCCAGCAATTTTTACTTTTGGAAGGTAAATACCAGCTCTTTTATTGTTACATATTTTTATTGCTACATGACTCACCACTTCAACTGCATTTGCCTGCAGCTTCAAAAAGTCGGTAATAGCAAAACCCCCTCCTCTCCATACATGCTGTTCTTGGCAAAAAAAGCAGTTATGTACAGATACAAATTCCTAGATGCTAAAGTGATGTGAGCTGCTCAGTATCATCTCAACAGACTGTCTGTAACTACACAGAACACAGCTCTGGGTGTATACATGAATGTGTCTGTGTCTACATGATATAAACAGTGTTGATAGCAACTGTTTAAAAAAACATACAATGAAACCTCAAGACTATTTATGCTTGATCTGAAAATAATTTTAAAAGCTGCTGCATATAAAAGAAAAAGAAATCTAGTATTATTCTTTTTGTGCCTTTCTTTCATCTTTGAATCTAGGCAAAATCCTGCATGGTAACTGCTGGAGGGAAGAGTTGAAAGGGCATTTCCTTTGACAACCAACAGAGCTTTGCTACCCCAAATTAAATTAAAGAATTTTTTCTGTATGGCCAATTACTAGGGTTGACATCCACCTAGAAGAGCCTTGCCTCATAATATCCATACAAACACACAGACATTACATTCCTGTCTGTCCACACCATCTGTGCGTGTGGTCTGCAGACACAGGATTCCTGTCCATCCTCACTGTCCCTGTGTTTGGGCCACAGAGGCAGGATTCCTACCCAAGCACACTGCAGCACATGTGCAGTACAGAGTTGGACAGATGATTCTTATCCATTCTCCCTGCTCTTGCATGCAGCACACAAGCAAGGAGGACCACAATGAAACAATGCTTTTTTATCTTGTTCTTCCAGCAGAGGTTGATTTTTCCTACTAAATCTGCATCAAAGTTTAGATACTAAGCTGGAAAGAGTGAAAACCGTTTAGTTTTTCTACCGTATTCATTCCAAAACTATTCTTACAAAGGAAGGAAATTCTTGTCCTTTCTACAAAATTCATGGCACACAATGTGTAGAGATGTGCCAGCTTGGCCAGATGGACTTCTCTAAGGTGTCTGCATTCCAGACAGTATTCCATCTTTGCCTGCTCTATTGCTAATCTGTTGTTCTTCTGTGACTTACATTAGACGACGACATTATATACGAACAGGGGCCCACCCAATGGGCACCGTAAAGCACACTGTAAAGCTTAGAAAAAAGTCTTTAAAAATTCCATCTGTGCTACAGAACCGTTAAAATTTTTGTGAAGAAGACACTTGAAAGGTGCACAAAATGAAGATCTGTATGTATAAAAAAACGTATTTCCCCTTAGAAAAAGAAAAAAAAAAAGAGAAAAAACTAAAATGAGAAGATAAAGTCCTTATGACTTCCACAGAGCAGGCTTCCAAGTTTTAAACAACTAATGTATGTGTGTGTTCTTAAGAATCACTATATTGCTTTTATTATTTTTTCAACACCATTAATGTCAGCAGTTGGCAGAAGTTTGGGTTGCTAGCTGTAATAAAGGAGGCAAAGCCAAGATTACATCTTCTAGTGTTTAGGAGATGGAGGGCACACTGGCTTGGTATCAGAAATTATGGTTATAATTCATGTTAAGATGAAAAAAGTGAGAAGAGTAATTTTTTAAACTCCTTAAAGGATTCAGAGTGGTACAACAGTGAAACTGAATGTTAAAAAAAGTTAAACTCCCCCCCTCCCCAATAAAAATCCATTGTAAAAACAAGAGATATCTAGGTTGTTCAGACCCTGAGAAGAACTTGTCCGGAGTTAGCTGTGAGAGCTCCATTTATTTTTTGTTTACTCAACTACAGGAAATATTTGTATTCACATGAAGACAGACAGGCATTGGTGGTAAACAGAAAGAAAGAGAACAAAAGACTAGGTCCTGTGACTGTAAAGTTGTACTCAAACAAAGAGAACAAAACCTCTAATAAAATGGCCACCCCTTAACCAAGGCTGTATTCAACATAAAAGACCTCCCCCCAGGCACTAGTACTGTGATCAGAGTTTTAACACATATTTGGAGACTAAAGCTTTACAGAAGTTGAGAGACTAACATCTACCTATAGCAGTGACAACCTAAAATTGTTCAACGTGTTGTCGTAAAAGTAAATTACTTGTATTTATAATTGAGGGTACCTGATCAGGAAATTGATTTTATATCACCATGATAAATGTTTGGTTATGCCAAATAAAATCATAGAGCAATCTTTTGACAGCTGAGTTGGAGACTTACTTTGTCTTCATGCATAATTTTGTACTAATCCCTGAAAGGACACACAGCAACCACTCCTTTATTTTGTGTTCAATGCAGGTCTGCTCAGAGATAGTTGAACACAACTGCCCGAAAGATGATCTGCCAAAATCATTAACTCGTACTTGACAGCATCATCTCCAGACTCTCATTCAAAGGAGGGGCTGGAAGCAGAATCTCCATCAGTATCAGCTTTCTCATCTTGTACCTTTCAGAGTTGGCAGCTGTTTCCAGACTCCTCATAGCTTCCCAAGTTAGCAGCCAGTAAAAAAATCTCCGTCCCCTCCCTACATTCACAAATGTCAAGTGGCAAAACCATGACCTCCAGGGAAAAGCTGCACGGCTTTTCTTTGGTTGTGAATATTTTTTCATCTTAGAAAAGGGCTATAGAAAACAGCACGTATTTATTAAGGAGTAAAATGCATCACTTGTTCAGCACCAAAACATGGTCATTTTTCTAAGACTTGGATTCTTCAGAACATAACACCATGAATTTAACAGAACTGAGTGAGGGGAATCTGCAGCCACCAGCACCCATCCATTTGCAGAAGCTAATGCAAGTAACTGATGCTTAATTTCATAAATCTATGTCTCCTTTTGACAAACCCACTATACTGCCCTAGCAATTTCCACAACTTGGTATGTAAATTAGGGAAGGGTTATTATCAAGAAACTAGTCCTAATCGATAGCATATATCTTAGATTTCTAACTGCAAGATGAAACTTCCATTTTTCCCTTCAATACATATTCATTACCCTGAGATTTGGTGTACTAGACTAGGTTGAGACTGTTTCAAATAGGGAAATGATTTTCAGAATGTAAGGAGCTTAATACAGTGGATAAAAAAAATATCTGCAGATTGAGAGGTATTTCAGTATTCAAAAATACCTGAGATTACTGTTCATCAACAGTTCACTGTTTATTGAAGCTGAAGTTCATTCCATACAGTTGAGACTTAATTTTTTCCATTATCAATTTTTAAGATGGTGGGGATTAAAATTCTCTTTTGTAGACTATACATTTTTCTCTTCTCGAGCAAAAAAAGCACTGATTTATTATGTTACTCCCAAAATAACACAGTAAAATCACAAATATGCTATATATTCTATCTTATAGATCATTAATTTTCATTACATATTTCTATTCTTCCCACCATTCCCCCTTCAAGCAAAGAACACATCACTAACACATTAAGTCATACAACTGTTAATCTGTAATCTACTTGAAACCTTCTACATATTTAGTTTATGAACCCAATCAGTCACCTCATATCTCTGACTTCACCTTCTCCTTTACACATTTTTGGAACACACCTTGAACCATCTATCACCTCACCAGTTACAGACCTTACACAAATTAAAACCAATACTAAAGCTGGTGAAATGTCTTTCAGCTTTCTGCCACTACCCTTCTACTGACTAGTGAATTGCTTTTTATTTAAGATAGTTGTTGACATCACAGGTTCATTAAACTTTTCATCCAAAGGCAAGCAACAACAAATAAAAATCCTACTTTGTAGGATTTAGCATGGAACTGTTCAGTGTGTTGTGTGTTCCCTGGGGAATAACACCAATAAATGTAGGAAGAGATAAGCATTTTGTACCAAGTTAGCACATTCTGAATGAAGATGAGGTAAAGGGACACGTGTCTCCTAGACAATTGTCAGTGTGTCTGGTAAAACAGCCCAAATGAACGGGATTAATTTAGTATAGAAAAACCTGCATTCAATCAATGAAATACCAGTAAGGATGGTTACACACCCATCTTGGAAAATCACAGTATTTTTGCTGAGTTCAAACAACTAATTCAAAACCTTCATGTATCTGAAATTCTGTTGTGAAATTGCTCCTTCTTCCCAAAAAAATATGTTCATGGGTTTATCTCATCAGGATTTTTTACATGTTTACATGCTTAAGTGGAATGCTCCCTGTCACCAACACTTCAGAGTTCCCTGAACAATGGGTCTAAATGACAAGATTTAAGGGTAATCATAAAATCACCCTATTTTCCGGTCATCCTTCAGACATCATCAATTCGAATACCGAGAGAGTGATGACAAACCAACCCAGCCACGAGGACCAATGGTCAGAGTCTCAAATATTTTACCCCTGAGGCACATCCTGACACTGGACAACAATGATGGAGCAGTCATGTATGGGTCCTTCCCAACTATCCCACAAACCACAGATGTTAAGCAAAAGAAGATGCACCCATAATTGTATTCCTTGAGTGCCCAACTATTTTGGCAATCTTGAGCTCATTCTGACCACTCTTTTTGAGCTTTTGAATCTATCTCATGACTCATCAGCTAACACAGAGACTGTCAGAACCTGAGGGAGGGTAACTGTTCTCAACATGAACTTTGTAGCAAAGAAGAAACAGAGTTAATTGCATAGATACTCTCTTGGATGTATGCATTATAAAGACCTGCTCTAATATATTCTCTTTATTTAACTGAAAAACACTGTGTATCGGATCAGTGGTTTGTGTTACCATAACTACAGTAAACCACTGTAGTATGGTACAACCGTGATGTGAAATGTCAGTGACCATTTTTACATTGCACTAATGTCCAGAAATACTACTCACAGACAAAGGAATGATTATTTTTCAGGCCTCAAATTAGATATCCTAGTGCAGTCTTCTGAAGAAACCCAAGCTTAATGAGTATTCTTAACTCTTTAATACTGCTGACAAGCCTGGTTCTCCCAGTGTAGTTTAACAATCTTCTCTGATTCCATCTCCATCAAATTGGTCACTCACAAAAAGGGGACATAGGTCTCTCAGCTGCTAACCTAAACTTGTCCAGCAATTCTGATTTTCTAGTCAGAGACAATGTTGTCTACATGACTTACTATAGGAGTTCATAAGCCTCGAATGAGAGCTACTGTGTACGTGGCCCTAGATGCTGCTGACAACTATCCAATCAATTTAAATTTATTTGTGCAAACTTCTAGTCAATTAAAAAGCAGTAAAACTAGAACATGAAAATCTTAATATATTCAATAATTGAAGGAATATTTCTAATAGAATGGAACAGGTTTTTGAAACAAACTTGGATTTGAGGACAAACTTGGGATTAGTCCATAGCAGCAGCAAGGGGCTCACGTGAACATACATTATTATTTAGTCATACCAGAGGCAAAGGGTAAAGGCAAAAGAAGGAGGGAGAGGGGAATGGGAGTATAAGTAATACCACAGAAAGGCGAAATGCGGCCCCCAAAAAGACCGCTGATGCTGCACTGAGTGCTGTTACTGTGCTAATAGGTGATTAAAAATGATGGGAAAAAGGTCTGGAACACATGGCGGGGAGAAGGTGCTTTCTTTTAATCTACAAGGACTTCCTGTGCCGTGCTTCAGGAAGGGCTGCTCAAGGGCATGACGAAGCCTTGCTTTCTGTGCCTGCTCGGCTGCTGTCAGGGTGCTGGGGTCTGCTCCCGGCAGAAACCTCCCCCTTGACAGAAACAATTACTGAGGAGCAAAGCCTGGCAAAACAAGCAACGCTGTGATTGATAATCTGGGTGGATTACAGGCCTTCGACAAAAGCCATGATGCTTAAATTTGACAGCTGGCAATGCTTGATGAGAGCCAATTAGTGGATATATATTCACTTCAGCCAGAAGTTTCTTCTGTTTCTAGTCCAACAGCTTCCTGAATAGGAAGTGTACAGAGTGATTTCCTCCACTTTGGCCTGCTCACATATATGCCAGCTACACTGTTAGTACAGCTAAGAATATACTATAAAACCTACATATTTTGGCACCTCTGTATATTAAAACCAGTAATTGAAAAGCTGCAATTGACCCTCCAGATAGTGGTGGTACAAGAACCTGAAAAAAGATGACTTTCCACTGACTCTACAGACCATGCAGTGTACAAATGAGGCTGTGAGTGCACTATTTATGTAACAAGTTCCCTATAAGTGATAATAGTTCTTAAAATGTTTCACTGTTCCTTGAAAAGTTTCTGGTAAAATGCATTAATCTGTCACTTTTTCAAATAGTTTCACCCGGCATCCAGAGACTACCAGAATTCACAGCCTTCTGTGCCTTCTGTTCTGCCCAACACGTGCAGAAATCTCTGACATGATCCCTTAGAACTCATCTGCCTGTTCTTTACTTTCTTATCACACAAGTTTTCCTTCCCCAATTTTGCATCTATTTGCACTCTTGCTAGTGCAAGTATGTGGGTACTGTGGTAAAGAGATCAATAAAGAATGATGGATCCAAGTGCCCTGAATCTTATCACTCATTTCAAATATTAACTTTTCTTTCTCATCTATAAGAAAACCAACACCACTACCCTCAGATAACTTATATAAGTCTTCCTAAACTTGCTAAGTTCCCTTCCGGTTTGAGAGAAACTTCCACTCATTGAATTTCAGATGGGACTGTCACACTGCTGGGACTTCTTAGAGAACAACAGTGGTTCTGTCACAGAAGAAACAGCACCACATTTAGCAATTATCTGCAGTGATTGTATCCATGTCATCTGAAGAAGAAATCTGCTTGCTAATAGGGTGATCACCCTCATCAGACATGGTTTCAAATCAGGGCAGCTAAGGCAAAGCAAAGAGCTAACTGCATGCCTCTCACAATCTGTATTATTTCATCAGGCAGGGTGGCAATAAAAACTGCCAGAAGTGTGGTCATGCTGATACAGCTCCATGGCAGTAAGAGGAAAATGCTTGCCAGTCAGTCTTCTTTGACCTGTTTTACATTCTCTTGTTATAAACAGAAATTACTCCAACCAGTGGAACTTCACGTTGGAAAAGTTCACAGCAGAGGAGTGTCAGGTGTCAGTGTGCAGGGTTTCCAGGGAAGCTAGTAACAGTGAAAAAACAGCATTGTTGGAGGGAGAAGCTATTCTGGAACCTAAAATTCTTTCCTTTTTCCCATGATCCCATGAACTACATTCACTTGGAAAACCAGTCTTTGCAGTACCTTGGCCTCGAAGAAAGTCAGTCAAAGTCCTATAGGGAAGAGGCACAAAGTAGCAAAGGGAAAGCAGCTTTGGGACTTGGATGGCTAGATGAAATATATATTAAATATTGTATAAATGCTAACTATTATTACTACTAGCCATGGCCAAATAGGTCCTCTGCATTTGTGGGAATGGTAAATAACAACCATGTTCATGCTGACCCATAGAGGAAGGAACATATAGAGCATACAGAAGTAGAAGGGAATGACAGGTATTAAAGATTCCTCTGAAAGACAAGCAAGCTGACTACATAACCCACACTTCCAACAGCAGGAGGTTTCTATCTCCCCTCAGTAAAAGAGAAAGGAACTCTTTTCACGAAGTCTAGTTTAAGCAAACAGCAAGTGTGTCTATGGCAAGAACATGAAAGTCTTTTTTTCCCATAACACACAGAAAAAACTAGCAATGACCTTAAACTGCATTAAGTAACATTACAGATTACATAAAATGATAAAGACAGACAAGTCATAGAAAAGGCTTTCCAAGACTGAAGGTCCCCTTCACTTACAGTCTTTAACAACGGTATACAGATGTAACTGGATAAATCAAGCGGATTCCACAGAGCTCATTACTATTCAGTGTTTTTCACTAAGTTTGCATGATAGAAGGAAATATATGTTTATGAAGTATGTGGAGAAAGCTTAAGTTGATTGGTTCTGTGAGCATGCTAAAGGATAGAATGAAAACTCAACATGTTTTTAAAAGACTGAGGAACTGATCTTAAAAGAACTTGTATTTAGGAAAAGGCAGCATAATAAAAATGTACCCAGTATAAACCTAACCTGACGTCACACCACTTAAAATGAAAATTTTGATATCCTGTCATCAATAACACTGAGCCAAGCTACTTCCTGGTAACTTTTGCTATTATAAAAGAATCCAGAATAACTATAAAGTACTATATAATAGTACAAATGAACATGGTGATTTACAAAGAGTTAATTTGAATAATGCTCCACGCTTTCAAAAAAACCAGACAGTAATACTGTTCAGAGCATCCTAAAAATTTTAACACCACTACTTCGCATTTATGGCATGGCAATGCCTAGAGATGCCGGTCAAGTCAGGCCCCCACTGTGCTAGACACTGTACAAATACAGAAAATGACAGCCTTTGCTACAGACAGCTCCTAGTAGAAAACCCCAAGCATTTAAGGCTCAAAGCCCACAGACAGGAAAACCTCAGCCCATTCAGCTGTGCCTTCCCTTTACCACTCAAAGCCGAAGAGTGCTCCGCTGCAATAAAAATATCCTGATCCTTAAAACTTAGCCTGACAAGGGAAGGAATAAATGGCAAACAGGCTACCTTCTAACAGATGAGCAGTGGATGTGCTGCCACAAAGCAGGCCAGGGCTCCTTGGGCCCCTGTGGATTCCAGTGTGACACACGTGGCGGGGGCTCCTCCGTGGCGCACAAGCTGAGCGCGCGGGCTGGCGCTCGCCGCGCTACATCTGGACCTGGTTAGACAACCTCCAGCTCTGCTCTCTTGCATCAGCCCTGGCCCCCTCTGGTGAGGCAGCCTCCCAACCACTACTTCTCCATGAACTACCCACAGAGACAAAGTACCCTGGGAGGAAGTAAATTGGGACCACATTAGCTGGTGACCCTCGCCCTGCAATCGGCCCTGCCTTTTCCAGTGATAGAGGAAATCCCTCACACAAACTGACAACCAATATGAAACAGGCAGCTCCATTTACTGGGAAGCCTGGTCAATGCCGAGTGCCTCATTAGGAAATGGTCTCTATATTGAGGCACATTCCTGCAATTCAGAGCCTAGAAACTCTAAATTAAAACAACATTGATGCCATATCCTCTTTCCAAAATGCCTCTCTTCATCCAAACTTTAATGCACATACTTAGAGAAATTAAAGAACCAAAATGTCTTTGGCAGGACTCCTTCCCTCTCTTTTGCAGCAGCGCCCTTGCCCTGTGAGCGACCAGGAACGTGACAGTGTTGAGAAAGGAGAAAGGAGAGTTACAGTGAGGAACACCAGCAGTGTTCTCCAGGATCTGTACAACCTTTCCTTGATGAATCTAAGTGTCTTCGCCAATATTTTCAAATAAATAAAAGTCACTTGAAATTATCGGAAGAAGTTTTTGTTTTGTGATAGTGTTGCATCTTCCTACATTCTAAGAAAGGTCAGTTAACAGCAAGTCAGTCAATAGTAACCAGCACAAGCAATGAAAAGGCATAATCCAAATCCTATCCTACACACTTGGATCCATTCACACTCACTACTGTAGCATAGTCAGAAAACTGCTTTCCTAAAGCACTGTCTCTGTCAGAAGCTCTTTCCAGTTTGCAGTGAGATTCAGCAATCAGACCTGAGGTACCACAGCATGCCTAACTCTTCCCACAAACCACCCCCTTCCGATATTGCTCAGCATTTCTATTGCATCCTACGTACGTGGAAACGGGAATCTTTTAGTCAACTGTGTCTGCCTGCCAACTGAAAGAGCTTCTTTCCCACCACAAAGTCTAAGCATTTCCTACTCATAGGATGGATGGAAACACCAAATACTTATCAAGGAGCAAAACAGCTCTGAACCAGAAATTAGCGAGGTCAGGCTCACAGCTCTGAATCTGAACGGTTAAATAAACCTTTTGGGTTCCAGAACTGTGTTTCAAAGTCTTCCAGAATAGCATGATTAGTGGCATCACTTGCCTTTCTTGAACAGCTGCATTTAACATGTGCAAGTCTGAAAGATTTTTTCATTCACAATTTCTACTCTAAATTTAAGAATTGCAGCTGAACTTTTAGGAAGTTCCTGAAATGTGATACGGCAAACACAGATGTACCCTTGTTCTCAAAATGCAGAAAAGGGTCCATGTAGAGAAAGCTTAAATTGATGAAGCAGCATAGTTGTTTTGGTGGAAAATATGAGGCTGGTGACCTGTAAAAACTGAAGAGGACTGCAAGGGCCAAGTACACAGAATATTTGCAAAGCACGTAGAAAAATGAGATTCCCCTTGACTCCCTGACTACATCAGTAACGCGGATACTGTAAAACCTCATCACCTTCTCTTCTGACCCATCTCCTACTTCTGGAACTGTCAAAGTGTGATTTGAATTTATGCAGGAAAGTATACACCAAAACTACTGGAACTGGAAAAAAGAAATGGGATTTCAGATTCCCTGCAACTTACAGAGGTGGTGACTATTATTGTCCTATTAGAAGCAACTTTGAGGAGTTTTTCCTTCAATGTATTGAAAGCTGTACACAAAAAAGGATAAAAGATGACACATCCTTAAAACAGGAATTTAAAGGATTCTAGGATAGAATTTAGGGAGGATGTGTCAAATCTCTATTTGGTCACATAAATGTTTCTCAGGTATTTTTTAAATATAGTTTATATTGTTTACACGTAAACATGTATCCTGCCTTGGGAACTGTGGATGTATTGGAGAATACCTGTGATTTGATACTTACACTACATATATAGCTTTTATTTATACTACTCATAGCACAGATAGCACAGATCTGTTGAGGAGATTACTTTCTCCTTTCTTCCTTTTTTTTTTTTTTTTTTTGAGATCACAGTCTTGGACAATCTTAAATAATTCCAAGTCTTTACAGCTGATGGTAGTTTTGGAAACAGAAAATTAAAAGTCATTGGGGTAGTCCAGTGAATTTTTTGAAAAAGGACAATTGCTTCAACATCAGATCAGAACCGGTCTCACTTCATATCAAGAACGATTTCAAATTAATCTCCTTTGCAATTTTAGTTAATTTGGGAAATTAAGTATCCCACACCTATACAGAAAAACACTTAGAATAGCCATCCTTATGGAAAACGGCCACGTCTTTTTTAGGAACAGCATGTGATACTGTAAGACTGCCCAGCACTGAAAGAAAATGATATGAACCACAACAATGTTTAAAGAATCATTTAACTGAAACCTAAGTCATTACAGATAAGCACAATCTTAATACACTAAATACACACAAATTTTCAGAAGGAAAAAACTCACCACAAAGTACTAAAGATTGTTCCATCTACCCAAAAAGCATAATGAGAAGGAAACTGGGAAAGGCAAGGGGCATGAAAGCACCTGAATTTAAACTTAGGTCAAAAAGAACTAAGAATAAAGTTTTAACTTCTCTTTCAATGAGTGGTAATATATATTAAGGCTGCTACAGCAGCAGAAAATTACATGAAGAAAACAAAGTACTTTATATTTCTGTGAGCACTTACGAATCCTGTTTTAGTAGAAGATCCTCTGGCTGACCAGCAAAATCAATTACAACTCTAGCTCAAAAGTAAATAATACAAGACTGTAAGCCATACTTCTTACTTGTTCTGAAGTTGGTATAAAAAAATCCCAGAACTACTGTTCTTAAATTAAACTGTAAATAATTGTTATCTTAAACAACATGGCAAATAACCTACTTGTGTTTCCTAAGGAAGAAGCAGAGAAATCTCTTATCACAAAGCAGACCTGTTTTTGTCTTACATTCTTTGACAGCAGCAGAAATCATCTGTTTGACAGATGAAATGTTGCACATAAAACTTTATGAAGATGGAAATGGTGGCACTGAAGAAGTTGATACTGGATTGGCAGTAGCATATGTGCTATTACTAGGAATGTGGTATGGGAATAACTCAGAAAACCCACCAGAAGTGCTCAAGTGGAAAATCTACACAGATCTTTTCAGTTCCTAAATCTCTTATTGCAAGGGATGCCCGTTGCTTCCTCTGTGTTTTACTGGCAATATAATTTTCACATTGCATTCAATACTGAAATATGGTATTAAATTCTTGAATAGAAACATACTTTTTCTAACTGTTATGCCAACACAAAAATATCTAGGAAATGGGAGAGGCCAGAAATAGGAAAGGACAAGCACGAGACCTCCAAAAGTCTACTCCATGAGCTGGCATTCCCATATGGTGCTCCTGTCACAGGTTAGAAATCACACTAGAGACTGTGTGGCTCAACACGTTCATATTTGAGCTCTACAGCAAGGAGAATCTTCTTCCATATATGCTTCTTCTCCAACAAGGTAAATACAAACCACTAAGAGAAGGACCATTACTTTTCCCTCAATCTGTGATTATTTGTGCCTGTAGAGGATAATAACCAATGTCCTCTTCATTCACAGTTTCCTATACATTCTATCCCACATTTACTACTTGGGGACAGAAGGAACCTTCTCTCAGGGTTGAATCTTCTCCTTTCTCTATTATGTTTCACAGACTTCATGACCTGTAGCTGGTTTAAAATTGTTATTTATGCACTTCCTATCCCAACACACGACAGGGTTATACATTATTAGTTCCATAAATCAAGATGATAATCCCATACTGGATTATTAACCCGTTTCTTCCCCAGCCCTCATCTACCCACCTGCTGCTTGAGCTGTTGCACAAGACGGTCTTTCTCTCGTTTCAGTGCAGCCACTTCATCTTGGGTCTTCTTCTTAGAGGATGAAAGCTCTAGCAGAGCAATATTGGCATCTTTTTCACTAATGGCAGCAAGAAGGGCTTCTTGTCTGAAAAAAAACAACAAAAAAACCAAACAAATGACATTATTATCCTGGAGAGGAAGCCTTAACAAAGTGTTGAACTGCGATGCTGTACCAGTGAGCAACTCTGAAAAGCAGTAGTAAATACGTTTGTCACAGTTATATGTCCCTTGGTGGAACAGGAAGTCAAGACCCACCCACCTCCCCCTAAACGGTTGTGCTGATAGCAAACAGTTGCCTATAGGATAAGAAAAACATATAAAAATATGTTCTTATTCTGCAGTCAGCTTCTCAGTTTTTAATAACTAATATTTTTTATTATTTTGGCTGAACATTTTCGTTCTCTGAAATGTTCTAAGCATTTCCAGAGCAGATTACGAGAATACACCCACAAACACTGGACAAATCATGACTTCTGTGTTAAATTACATTAGGTTAGACTGTCTATTCATGCAGCTATTTTAGAATTGTCACGTGACAATTTTACTGAAATCTCTCAAACAATAGAGTATATTCCCAGAAGGAAATGGTGACAGAGACATTTTTGTGCTACATAACATATGTTGAAATAGATGCCTTCAAGGATGCTTGAACCATTCTTTGACTTTTCTTGTGAATAAGCAATAAATAAGAACATTCTGCAGCAATATCTTGAGCCCCAAGCACTATAATAACTAACTACGGAAAACCAACCTTGTCACATTCTTTCAAAAGAGAAAGAAAACTCTTACAAATAGAATTCAGAAATATTTTATAGATACTGGGAAGAAAGGAGACAGAGATAATTACCCTGATCATAAACCAGCAGTTCTTAAATGAACCGAGAGGGTTGCTCTGTGTTAGGGAAACCAATTATTTATGTCCTTTGACCTTAATTCTCACCCCAGCTAGTGCAGATAAATCAGGATGTGCAACAGGACATAAAAGAAAACTTCGGCCTTATTGCCCAGGAGGATAGGGGTGGCTTGTCCCCCCTCTCATCACCTTGCAAAGAAGGAATAAAATTAAGTCCTAACCATTTGTGGTGGTAGTGGTGTGACAGATGACATCATGCAGAAGTGATGATGAAAGATAAACTGAATACTACAGATTTCCTATCTATCTTTCACCTAAAAATGTAGTTGAAAATGCAGTTAAATTATCAAAATAATCAAATTCCCAAATAGTAAAATATTTTATATGCTGTAGTTCATGAACAAAAGCACGTTAATATGGATAATCTCAGAGAAAGATAAAAAAAAAATCGAACATGCTAAAACAATTCTGCTAATTATGTCAATAGCAATTATTATACAAGCAACATTGCCTTCACCCTGAAGTCTTTTAGTAAAGATGCAAGAAAAGCATTCTAATAGAATGGTATCAGGAAAGAACTACATGTGCCACCCTGCTGAAAGATCAGAGACAACAGCAGCCTCTGAGGAGCAGCTCAGGGCTACAACCTTATAACCCAGCCTGGCAGTAACCAGCCCAGCACTTCTGCCCACAGGTATGTGACATGCACGCTGTCTCCACAGCCCCAGAGCACAAACCACAGGTCCTGAGGCTGTTGCTCTCTGAGAGTTGCATGGGTTAGACAGCACATTTATTAAGCTCCTGTCATCTTCTACAGGTGATAAAAAAATACTACTACTGCTCTCACTTGAAAGGTGTGAAACTTTGCTAAGACATTGACCCATGAGTGATGGTGACTGCTTTCAGATGAGCAATAGCTGGGATGGAAGAAAAAGTTCTGCTCACACATTGCCAGGTTTAGGCCAGAAGAGGGTGACCAGTGTAAGACCTGGCTTTCTTCTTCTCCCAGTCAGTGACTGAGCTCTTAGAAATATTTCTGTGAGTGAAACCTTAAGACCTCTATCACTCCACAGCAGAAGAAACCAGAGCATAAGAATAAAATTGCTAAGAGGTGATCTCTCCTCATCTCTTCAGTCACTCCAACCATAGCCTAAGTTTTGCTGCAGCAATCAATATAAAGAAGTTTATTATCAGGATCCCCAATGAAGCCACTGTGTCAAAAAATGAGAAAGAATCATGTCTTTCAAGAGGAAAAGGTGTGTTTCAACAGACAAAATTGTTCATCATCTGACAGCAGAAGGGGCTTACACAATGGACTTTCTGTAGGTAGAATTTCTCTCTGGGTTTACACAGGTGTTTCTTGTACATGCTAAGAGAGCTAGCTTGCCTTAAATGAATTACCAGCATATTAAAAATCTCACAGATTCAGCTCAGAGAGTACTTGGATCCTGTCTAGATCATATCTGGAAAAAATAGCTCCTTAAATTATTCCTTGCCTTTTGAAACGTAATACCACAAAGTTAAGCAAATTTCTTTAGATACTTGAGGATAATAGAAAGATATTCTGAATACATTAATGCTATGAAGAAATACAAATATTCCGATGACTTAATGGAGGCAAAGAGTAGAAGAAAGGAAAAGGCACACATCAGATTCCCAGTTGTAGTGTCAAGATTGTAGGTGTGGGAACGATGGTTAGTGGGTGTGTTATTACTGCCATTTTGTTGCTGTTGCTTTTACTTTGTGGAAAAGTGCACAGTTTTGGATGTCTGCCTGAAACATGAAAAATACCAATAGAGTGAAGTGACAGAACATGATCCATGACCTCTGATTTTTTCTAACTATCGGTATCCTGGGAAAGACAGGCTGGCTTGGAGCTCTGGTCATTTTCACTTGCTTTAGAGTAATCTGTTTTGATTCTAAAGAAACACTTATTCTTTTAATAGTAAACCCACAATCCTTGCTGATGATTCAGGACTAGAGCCAAGAATATCTCAGTAACACTATCTCTACAGCCATTACTCTGGTATGGAAATTGGAGGTGCTCAAATAGCACATAAGGCATATACCTTGTGCAATCAAATTTTTTGTTGCCCATCTTTACTTCTTAAGTGAAAACCTCAAGGCCAGGAAAATGAGATAGGGATAACAGTCCACAACTCTTTTTTGTGCTGAAAAATTTTTGCCACCCTGCCTTAGAAAAGTGAGACGGGAGTGCTGGTCAAGAAGTGGGGTGAGAGGTGCAAGGCTTTCTGATTAGTTTTCCAGAACCGAAACAAGATGAAGTTTGAACAAAAGAAAGAAAAATGTGATGTGATAAAGGCATTGTAACTGCATTTTTTACTTCTGCAAGCTCAAGGTATACTGTTTCATATGGGAGAAGTGCAAGTGTCACTGTCAGCTCTGTCTGTAATGGCGTGCTATTGTTCTCAACAGCGGTTGGAGCTGCCAAAACAATTCTAAAAGACCACAAAAAGCAAATATCACCAAGCAAAAGACAAGGTTTGTGACTGAAGAGCACTACAAAAGTGACTTGTTTCTTTTCTTGAGAGCTGTTATCCCCAGGGAGACCAGAAGAACATGCTGTAAGACAGATGAGGTGGCAAGAAGGAGAAAATGGGCTGCTGTGTGAATGGTGCTCATAGTATGTGAACAAACCTATCTGTCAGCAGTGCTGCAGGCAGTCCTACAGGCTCAGTCAGTGGTACAGGCTGAACTTCTTCAGCAAACTGCTTGTCTTCAGTTCACAACACTGTGGGGGGTGGTCCTGAAATGTTCTAATAGGCAGGCAAAACATGTACTTGCTGCACAACCCAAGGTGGTTGATCTTTTAAAATGCTGGCTAATGCCAGAGTCACTAAACAGACACAGCTCACTGAAGTTAGTTCAGGCATTTCAGGTGCTGGTAGTAGTTTAGCTGTGGGAGCCCCTGGTGGTCTAGTGGTTAAGGCGCGGCGCTGTCACCGCCGAGACCCGGGTTCGATTCCTGGTCAGG
>JAYRBT010000042.1:67323691-67354396 GCA_036023395.1 Myiotriccus ornatus | reverse complement strand
CACCTAAAAAATCCAATGCGCAGGCTGGAAGGTGTAAAGACCTTCCCCAGTTCTTCGTTCGCGAAGACTGGCCATTAATTTAAAAAAATAAATAAAAAGTAGTTTAGCTGTGGCAACATCAACTCAGCAGGGGAAAACTGCCTATTTCTCTCTCCATTTGGGCAGATTCTGGAGGCCGAACCGAGCTGTGTAGCAGCTCACAAGAGGTAAGCAGACTTTACAACAGACTGAGTATTACCAAAGGAAACCCGAAATGGAAACAGTGTAGAAAAATCTACTGAAAACAGGTTCAAGATTAACTCCAAATCGCACAAAAAGAGGAGGATTTATTTTTTTCCTTTTATCTAAGCTGAAGCCTCTCAGTGAATGTAGATCATGATCAATACAGACTGGAGTTGAATTAAGACCAGTAGGTTAAATTCTTAAGAGACAGTGGTAGATATAATTTGAAGATGATTATCAACATATTTGTTCTGCTTGCAATCTTTCAAAAATAATGCAAAGAAAGATGGCTTTGTCTTTTTTAAATAGCTGGCTACAGAATAGTTAGATGTCAGTAGAGCTGCCTCTGGAGTACTCTGATCTCATACATGTGCTTACAGAGGCCCTAGAAAAAAAGACATGCACAGCACAGATGAGATTTCTTGCATGGCTTGGGTGACGATAAATAAGTGATTTGGTAGTTTGAGTGACCAAGTATTTGAATGAACCCAGAAAATAAAAAACTACAGCTCATACAGATTCAGTTACCAACTCCCACCAGCACCAAAAGACCCCACTGTGCAGTGTGGTGAAAACCATAACACATCTCCCGGGAGTACTGCACACACCAGTCTTGTTTCATTCCTCTCTTTCCTCTTTGGTGAACCACCACATATTTCTGCAAATGGGGACACGAGACTTTCTAACTTCTCAGTAACCCTCAGCACTGCAAGACTAATATGCTGGATTCCTGCATAATAAGCTGTAGCAGGGTAAGTCCAATAAGTAGTAATAAAAAAGGTTCATCCACAACCCTGAAAATGTTTTAACTGCCAGGGTAGCCAAGTTTGTCCTCTGGCTTACAAATACTAATAGAATCAAGATGTTTTCAAATGGGTTTCTACAGCACTCTGTTTCAAGAGACTACATAATTCCTTCACAGGTCCCTCCTAGTGAAGAAGAGGAATCTGTTTGGTAAAACACAACAGAAAGCAATTTTTTACTTTGCAGTACTGTTCTCAGGGTCATAACACTGGAATATTTATCAGCTGTATAATTAGAAAGAATAACAGGGCTGCAAACAGTGCTGAATTAATGATGCCTCAAAACACAAAAACTATACATATTCATTAAAAGAATATGTTTATATATGCCAGAGAGAACACACATTCCATGTAGAAATGTTATAAATACATTGTTCTATAACATTTCATTTCAAATTATGAGATTTCTTCCTATATGGAGTATTTCTGAAAGCGTGTATGACATAATACAAAAGCAGTATTGAGATCAGCAGCAGCTTTGATTTTAATGTCCCAGAGGAACTGGGATAATTCCATCAGGCCTAGTTGCATTATATAGGGATCAAATCCATTTTCCTTCTGATTGGCATTAAACTACAACATTTAACAGTCCAACACAGATTTGAAGAGCTCAGGTAAGAGCTATAATCTCACAGCAATACAGTCAGTTCCTTCAACAGAGACTGCTGCTCTCCTGTGAGGGATGACTAACCTGCCAGCATTTTCAACCTGGCATATTAGGATGAACTGTAATTGTGGCTGTTGTGCCTTTATGGAAATTTTCTCCTTTTTCATAAACTGTTGACTCACAGTAAGGGCATCAGTCACCACAGAATGAAAGAACTGGCACTTGTTTCAGCTGTCTGATTTCTGCCCACTGCATTTACTCACAGCCTACAGAAAAGGCTGATAAAAGCTTTTAATGTTTTCTATCACAGACATTTCTAAAAGTTACCCTGGTGAATCACCATTACAAGAAGAACTGTATTATTTGCTGATTAATGAAAAAACCCTCCCATGATGTGACAACAACAATAAAGAACTAGAAGGCAAAGAGTTTCAGAGGGAGTACGGCATTATTATGAGATCTAGACAGACAGGCGACAGCTTAGAACATAAAAGCATCAGGACATGGTATTTAGTAATTTCATGAGTTTGGTAAAATGACAGTGTTTGGGTGGG
Source organism: Myiotriccus ornatus (assembly GCA_036023395.1). NCBI lineage: Eukaryota > Metazoa > Chordata > Aves > Passeriformes > Tyrannidae > Myiotriccus > Myiotriccus ornatus. Next base: position 67,352,210 of record JAYRBT010000042.1, on the reverse strand, counting down.
TCACACTTAATAAAACCTAAAAAAGTAATTTATTAATAAAACACACCAAACTACTGACCCAGTGGGACAGGTCCACTGGCACCAACATCATCCTTTTCATCATAAACTGTGTCTGCCACTACAGTGGTGGTTCCAAACTCAACCTTTTTTGCTGGTTATAGAACATCTTCAGAAAATTAAGAAACTCCAACTGCTCTGAACTTTGTGGATGGCAGATTCCAGTTTCTATCACCCTGAGATCCTGGCAATTAACAGCCACCATCCTGTCCGTACCTCGCAGACAGTCCTCACAGAGCTCTGGGTATCACGATCTGGTTCTTAAAAGTAACCTTGAAAAATACTGGCAGTCAGACCAGTGAATGACATTTCATGATGCTAATAGACCAGTACCTCACTTAATAAGCAAGTCGCCAAATTCTTCACCGGCTGTAATTTCTGCAGTGTTTAAGATGCATCTCAAAGTATCCCAAAGTGAGCAAACTTCTATCCAAAAGAAACAGTAGCAACCCCTTGCTGCAAGAGAGTGGGGAAAAAAATGTAACTTGGCAATAGGTACTACCTGCCCTTTTAATTACGGCTGGGAATAATCAAACCTCAAGCTGCAAATTAATTTCCCAAATGCAGACTTACACCTTCAGTCAAAAGGGATAATACCACACTCCTTCCATTCCTGTACTTGAATCTGCACGTTTCCTCTGCCTGGCCTGGATGGCATATCAGAAATCTTTCTCACTCCTGATCTATACTCTCACAGCTACCAAAAAAGAAATTGAAAATGCAAGCAAAACAAGTGAGATGAAAACAAGCGTTTTTTTGTCATCAGCTAATTGAAGCCTTCTGAATATACACCTTTTTAATGTCATTTGATACATGTGACCACAACCGGAAAACAAGATAAAAATACAAATGCTCAGGGAATACAGTTGTGTAGTCACAAAAATGATGCCCCTTTAATTTTCCACTGTATGAATAATGTGATAATAATCAACATTATTTTCAGACACAGGAAGCATTATCACTTGTACTATCCTTCCTTAAAAAAAAAGGACCAATAATGTATTTTCCTACACACATTTTCTCTAACATCCTAATTTTCTAGGATCACAGAAGCATCACTCCTTACTAGGATCAATAACCAACGCCTTTCAAAGTCCTTTCCCTCAACATATTTGATAAAATCACAAGTAGTCCTATAAATATTTTATATTACTTTTCCCATCAATGTTTTAGCCCTTCTTTTATTTAAGCTTTCCATTCTAATTTTACCGCTTTGGCACCTGAGGTAAAAATTTGCAGTTCCTAGCCCAGCTCGTGTCTCAGCTCTGAGCACTCAGAATTGCATTACAGTCCTAGACTGTGTCTGCCAGCAAATCCAGGAAAAAAAAAAATCTAAGACTTTTGCAGAGGAACTTTCAAACCCACTACTAATTTCCTGAACTATTTTTATTGATTAATTCCTTCAGTGAAAAAGTGGCTGCTGCATATTGCAGCTGCTAAACCGATAGTACAAGAGCCTTACCTACTTGCCTGTGAAGAGTGAAAGTTCTTGAAGATGGCATATTTCAGAAGGAACATTCAATCCTGGCACCTGATGTTAAGGGAGATCTGTCCCTATAAAGGGTAGCAATCTTTTAAGACAATTTTCCTTATTTTCCCAGCCCTCGGTGCAGAAGCTGGATGAGAGACAGAAGTACTTACAAGGCTCTCGAGTTCCACAGAGCTGGCTGTTCTGAGAGGGGAGTCCTGAAACTGGAGTTCTTTCTTCATCCGCAGTTTAACAGCAGTGTGAATACAGCACGAATTTAAGGCATGTTTCCCATCCAGGCAATACAGGCCACCAGAATACATCCACCAGATTTTGAAAAACGGCCTTGTAAGAAAGGCAGCTCTAATTTCTTTTCCTGGGACACGGTCAAGTACAGGTTGAGCTTTAGGTTAGCATGTGGTTTCACAATCGACTTAAGCTGACAGAAGACAGGCTCTTGCTGAAAGAGATGGTTCTGCTCTCCCATTTTCAGGTTCCTGCCCCGTCCCTGGTGTCGGCACCACGGGCTGTGTATCCCAGCAGCCTGGTGAGCCACTTAAAACCCAGCCCTGAATAAACACGAGGAACGCAAATCTGACCACAGGTTCCTTATCCTGAGAGGAGCTGCAGTTCTTCACGATACCGTGACAGTGTCAAACCCTTAGCTGCCACAGCCAGCAGTGCCAAAATGTAAGAATGGAAAGTGAATCATGGAATTCACATTGATTATAGCATACCAAACAACCACAATTACTAGAGGGAAAACAATTGTCTTTATGCCTTTGTGAATCAGACCCAGGTGAAGGACGGCAGAAAGAAATTTCAGTTATATTACGAAAATGATGACAGCAATAGTGCAGTCTTACTGTGGTTCCTGATCATGTGAAAAACTCAAGTCATGATTTGTAGCTTAGTTGTTTTATGAAAACTATCCAATATTTGTACTCAAATCAAACTGACAGAGAATCTATCTCCCTCTAAATGACTATCATGACTTATTTCTGGTTAGTATAATTTATCTAATTTCTGCATCTGTCTCATTTCGATGCTTGACAGAGTCATTCTGACAGATGATCATACCTGCCTTTCTTCATATTTTATCTATCTATTTGCCCAAGGCAAAGGCATTTATTTAATTCTGGGGCCATATTCACACTATTCCTATCCTCAGTGTATTGTGATTCCACTTCTCTTCCTGATCAGGGATTGTATCAATGGCTATAAAATGTTTATTATTTATTTTTGTCTCTTTTGGAAGCTCTAATTCTCACTTTATTCCTGTAATTTCTGCTTCCCAGAAATGTCTCTTTTTCCTGACCACTTTTTAAGGCTGCTTCTAATAACCTTTTGGATGCAGATACACAGCTCTGTAACTCTTTCTTAAACTTTTCTCCCTTTGTTTTGGATGCAAAATCCTTTCTGGACTTTTAACATAAATAAATTCCCAGCTTCCTCTACATTTGAATCTCTGAGTCCTTCTGTTCAATTTACTTGCTATCTAACAGTTTCAATTTTTCAGTGTTTTACTTTGAAACTGAAAACTTTACTTTTTTAGAACAGGTTTTTTATTTAAATACAAGTTTTCTTAATTTGTGGTCACTACAGCTGAAGCTGGTTTTGGTGATGACTTCTTCTCTAGTATCATCAACACTTATTACAGTCCTGAAGTCTTAAACCAACATTACCCTGTGGTGATCTAATAATTATTGAGTTAACAAGCCGAGCAGTTTCTCTGATTTGTATCCAATAAACAGACATCTCCTACAAAACCACATTTCTCTGTTATTATTTACATCTACCACAACTCTACACCTAAACTCCATAGCAGTATACCATCCATTCTCTTTGTATAACTCCTTTTATTACCCTTATGTTATTTTGACTCTAAGTAATGCTATAATTTATGCTATCGCTTTTTTATTTCCTCAGAATCTCCAGTATCATTAACATACACCAGGTGTACTTTCATTTTTAGCCTTCCTGAACCACTTGTACCCACATTCCAGCTGTGAATATTATTCTATTTCCCATTAATTGCTGCTATCCCTGTGACATCTGGTTTCATGTTAAATACCAAATGGGTAGAGCTACTTCATTTTGTTCTTCTTTTACAAACATCTCAATTTTCCACTGCATTTCAACAAATTTTCTTGCTAGAGTAATGGATTGCTTTAATCATGTATTGTCTACCTAACTACCAAACTGGATGTGTCTCAACTGAGTTCCTACTCCCTCTTCTTTGAGGGTTCTTTTGTATGACTGTCCAAGCCTCTCTGCTAGAACCACACTGTCTGATTTCTAAAGAGATATATTCCCTACAGAATCAGACACGGTGTATGGGATTGTTCACATCAGTTCTGCGAAGATGGTGGTAGTAAAACAGCAGCGCTAAGGCTGATCTATTCCATCCTAATCCTGATGCTTACCATTTCAGTCCTCATTGGTTGCTGCCGCTGCCCAGGAGGTGGATTAAAAAGAGAGCATAAGAAAAGCCAAGTCTCTCGATAAGGACAGGAATAACAGCATCAGGGGGAAAAGAGGCTGGATGCAGTTTCCTTAAACACTGAGGCATCGCTTTGCCTCCTGATCCTGGTAGCTCCAATGACTGCTATTAAGTAGTGTCAAAAAAAGTGTTTCTTAGCAAGCAGGAGTTGTTGAAAGGGTTGAGGACAGGAATGGAGCAGGTGTCAGGGGCTATGGATAAAATTTGGATATATTTAGTTCTGTAATTGCAGCAGAAGGGGCCTGAGAGGTTTCATTTAATTTCCTTTTTCAGATCCGGGTCTGAAAGCAGGTGTAGCTACTTGCAGTCTCTGAGTGCAGAAGATTTGTTTGAATGGGCACTACAGTATTTTCTGATAAGCTCTGAAGATAATTTTCCAGATGCTTGAAGCACCTGGCATTCTACAGTAAGTGAGGAGCATCCTACTGCCTTCTTTCCTATTTTTATCTCTATCCATTCCCTGTTTTCCTTCAGATGAAACTGGAGCTGCATGCTGCAAAACATTCAGTTGCTCCAGAACGAGCATTGTTAAGTCTGATCTAAACCATCCCAAAAGACCCTTGAGAACCCTTTATTACCAGATCCCTGCTAAACATAATGGTATGCAAAGCCTTTTTTCTTGTACAGATTTTAGGAGTTTTATTAAAATAAAGAGAAGCTCAACAATCTCAAAGTAAGCTGGTTTTGTCTGTTTTGTAAAGAGACCCAGGGTGCATGAACCTTAAGAAACATAGAAAGTGAGAGAGGAAGTCATTCATATGTCAGGGAATTGGAAAAACCCTCATTTTAGCACATTCTAGCTACCAACACCTCTTCAACTGAACAAATTTGAAGCTGTGTTTATCCTGTAGTTTAAACAAAAATCCTGAGTAAACTGCTTTATTGAAGTAACATGATCACATGTAAATTTACAGATATAACTCTAATCTCAGAAAAAGTAAAACCCCTCCAATTTCAAGGATATGAAATAGAAGAAACAGACTTAAACAAGCTTGTATCACACAAAAAACTGGCTCTCATGAAAATCTGCCTATACTGTAGACCAGTGGAAGTTCCCCTACCTTCTTCTAAGTAACCTCTTGCTTATTTTGGTATAGTTGCCCTTTAATTGCTAAGAAGTATCATTTGGCATCTACTTAATTATTGAGACTTGTGTGCAAAAAAGTTTCTTGCTAAATTTCAAGATGTTTAAATTCTATCTACTCTGTGGAAAAATGGTGCATTTTTTCCCTGGCTGACTTCAGGATGAGAAGGTCAAGGGAAAAAAATTGTGTTGCAAGGAAAAGGACTGCTAAACAGGTTACAGCTAACAGCACTATTTACAAACTAATTAAAGGAAAAATTAAAGGTTCTTTCTATCAGTTCCCTATAATGTCTAAACTATTTAGAACAATCAGATTAAACCAGAGAAATTCATGGGAAGAATATACAGTGGAGACTTACACTCAATTGTATGGACATTCACAGGGATGGGGGCAGAAAATAACTGAGGCAGCGTGAACATGAGTGACGTGGACAACTTTTAATCCCAAACCTATCCAAAAGAAATAGGTATTTTGTACAACCTCAGTAAAAATTCTGAGCATTTTCTGAAGTGTATGGACCAACAAATTTACAGGAAAACATAAGGATCCTTCATGCAGAATAAATGTTTTAAAGACTGAGGTGGAAAGACCACCACCAAAGAAAAGTGTTAGATTTTTAAAACTAACAACTGCTAAATGCAAAACATGTAAATAAACACTGTCAATTGAAAACAGAAACATGGCTTAGTGGAGTTGAGTCAGGATCTACTCTTCATGCCTGCCATTTGTGGTTCAAAGACAAGCACATCATTTTACTACCTATGTAAACGCAAATGCTACTATTTACTTAAGGGTACATCTGCTAAGTCTGTAAAACAGTGACACCCTGAGCTGAAAACAGTAGGGTCTCCTTTTTTTGTTGTTGTTTATTGTTAGCTTAAAGGAAAAAAAGGATTACCAAAAACTTGCACGCTTCAAGATGCCTTATTTTCGCTAGGAGCACCACGAGTGCACTGAGATTCTTCACTTCTACGCACAAGAAACTGTGAGGCCCCTGAACTACAAAGGAAACACCTTGAGAAGCAAGAGGATTCCCCTACCACCAAATCCGCAGCAGACACACAGCAGAGGGCTCCCGGGCAGGACACGTGGAGCTGCCAGCCCCTGAGCAAACCTGCGTTTATGGATTTATGGCAGCCTCCCAGTTAAAGGCCCATCTGGGCTGGAAAGGGGGAGGCTGGGAAGACCATGCGCCGGTTACATTTTTGCCATTCCTGCTGCGGTATGGCGTGAATAAATCACAGGGCTGAGGTCAGAACAGCCAGCCCATAAAGTGATTCATGGGCCCAGCAGCACATTCCCCCAGGACTATGTACTTTATTACAGTAAACCTCAGAACAAGATACAATTTCCTGTCTCAAGGAGCAGCCTTTAAATCAGGACACCTGGACAGCCCCGCAACCGCTTGCAGAAACAATAGGTCTCGGCCCCAGCGCCGCCTCTCCTCGCGCTGCCCGGGCCCTGCTGCCTCCGGCGCCAAACACCACCCTCAGAAACCCTCCTCCTGCAAAACATCACCGTGCTGACAACATTGCGCAGGCAACGTCCCGATATAATCCTGTTCTTCAGCCATAGCTCCCCACCCAAGAAATAAATACCCTCCATCTGCTGTTTTTCGTTCCGTTTTAGCTTTAAGGTCTCTTCTGCGCTGTAAAAATTTGACTCAAAATGTTGAGGCAACACGGGAATCGAAAGGGAACTCGCTGGTTTCCCTGTCTGCAAGCAGATCCTTCTCCAAAAGGGGTTTTTTTTCCCCCCCAAGCTGAAGAAACTGACATGCAATTTAGGTTGTAATATGGATGTTCTCACTGTGATCAAGGACTGTGATCTGAGTTTTGGGTTTGGCATCTGGAAAGAAACTGAGGTGGTGACAGAGATGACGGCATTGTTAGACTCCTGAGAACTCTCACTCAGCTAAAAGTAATGTTGCTTTTATGCCACAGGTTACGTTTTCAGGAGAAAGAACAAAAGAGAACTCATTTTAAGCCATGAAAGAAAGCAGTGTGTCTTTTCTGCTCTAAATACTCTGGGAATCTTATCTCTCTAAACCCTTATATCACACAGACCTTCCAGGCTGTAGAGGAACACAACCTGCCATGACTGCCTGATATTCTAGCTGTCCCTCAGGTAAAAGTGAGGCATGTGCTGACAGCATTTCTGCTGTTCTCCTTGGAAGCAACAGCACACTCTTCAAATGGAAGGTTCCCACGTTCACACAAAACAGGACAAAAGAAAAACTTGCTTTGCCTCATTCAGATCCATAACGGATCACCAAAACAGGAGTTTCACTTGAGGATGTATTTTTTTCAGTATGCATCAGTCAACAGTAAGAAACATGAATAAGAAAAGGGAAGGAACCTTCATTTCCAGCATTTATTGGCAGAAGGGAAGACTTTCCTACGACTTTGCTGACTGTAAGTCATTCTGTAAAATCACTCTGCAAATGGTGGGAGCAATCCTGATTATATACACTCTTCAAAGTTCTTTCAAATCTTAAAACTATAGCCTTAAACTATAGCCATAAAGGTAGCGTGTCCTTCGGAAGCTGCTTCATGGAAAACACAGACACACCTGAAATATGTTCAGAGGACAAGAACATACGAGAAAGTGATAAAGGAGAGCAAGTTTGGGGAAAATTTCGGCGAGAATTCATCAAACACTTGAAGTTAAGAATGCTATTGAACTGGCCAAAGTAAAAAAAACACAAACCCTAGATAAGGAAAGAGGAAAAGAAAAGGATTGGTAAAACAGATGTAAGTAGCACAAACCCAACAGATTTATCCAGAATGAACTCTCCTGAAGCTATTTCTTTCACAACTACTTTTCCTACAAGTTAAAACAGTTGTGTGGAAAGTAACTTCTTTCACCTGCCTATTTTATTTTGTTTTATGCTACTTAAAGGATCTCCTTCACTTTTGGTGGATTGTTTTAGAGCCTACAGTAGGCAGAGTCAAGGCTTATTGATTTTATGCAGTCTGATTTCCTGTACAGGAAAAATACTTACATTGTATCCAGTTGCTCCCATTGAAGCCAATAATTTATTCAGGGGGGCTTAGGAAAGGACATCCACTTGTGATTGAAAGTCATGAGGAACTGGCTGCTATCCTTGTGAGTCTGTCCCTGTGGTTAATAATTTTCCCTGCTACAGTCATATGTCTTTCTAATTCTAACTCTTCTGTCCTCAGTTTCTGGATAATGATCCTTGTTTTGACTGTCTCTACTGGAATAAAGTGTTTTAATATTACTATTACTTCATTTTCTAGATATTAGAACTATACAGTCTTGTGACAACTGTATCAATTATCCTATAAAACAGAAGTAAAATCCTCATTCTATTCGTGCACATTAATCCTCTTTTTACGTAGCCAAAGTCCTTCTGCCGCCAACATCACACTGCTTTTTTCCATAACATTGCTGAATCTTTTTCAAGTCACTCCTTTCAAAATAGTGCACAATAGACTCCATATTGTTCTGATTTATATGCTTAATGTTCAGACGCACTTAGTGTAAATGAGTTCATATTAAGAAGCAATTTAAATGGCCCTACACATCTGCTCTCACCATTAGGGAACACTGTGCCATTTTCTGTATCACCTGCAGGTTCCATTCCCTGTCATTTTATATTTCTGCCAGCTCATTGACAAAACGATTATTAGCATCAAACCTAGCACCAAAATCTACTAAGCACAAAAATAATTATCGCTGTTCAGTTTTAACTGTGACTGGAAAATGCTGACAGCTAATGCTCTTCTTTGAGCATACTGTGTATACAGCGTTAATATGTAACACTGAGGGACTTTTGACTAGGGCATGTAGTGATAGGAGAAGGGGGTAATGGCTTTAAACTGGAAGAGGACAGGATTAGATTAGATATTAGGAAGGAATTGTTGACTGTGAGGGTGGTGAGGCACTGGAACAGGTTGCCCCATCCCTGGAAGCGTTCAAGGCCAGGCTGGACGGTGCACTGAGCAACCTGGTCTAATGCAAGGTGTCCCTGTCCATAGCAGAGGGGTTGGAACCAGATGATCCTTCAGGGATCCAACCCAAACCATTCTATGATTCTGTGATAATGTTGGGAATTTGTTTTTTACAGAAGACTAATTATACTTAATGCAAGAGGTTACTTATATTGAACAAGGTTTTTTTGTCTTAACCAAACTTCAGAGATAACCAAGGAATCATATAAACATATTTTTGACATTACATATCTTACACATATAAATTTGACTGGTATTAATTAAAAGCCTATTCTTTATGTTATCAGAGAAATTTATCAGCTTATTCATCATTCTGCTCAAGAACTGTAACAGTTAATCAATTCATAGCACATTAGCCATCCTGCCTGTTATTCTGCAACACTACCAGAACTTTAGCATTTCCATAACTTCTAGAATTTCACCAGAATTCCAGTATTTATTAAACTTTCACAGAGCCAAAATTCCCTTCAGTCAACTTCTCTTGGTGTTCTTAAATATCAGAAACCTTGGTGTGCCACCCCCAACACAGGTATAACTCCTTCAGCAGTTTCTTACATTGGAAAGAGAGATATGGAACGTCACAGTGACTTTCTAAGAAGAAAGGCAAAACCATTTCTGTTCAAGTCCTGTGTGATCCAATAATCAAGGATGTCACAAACCAGTAAAAATATTTCAGGCATGCTGAAAATACCTCAAGTGGCTCAATGAACTGAAGAAAAAAGAAAGGAACAAGTCTTGTTTGACTTTGTTTTTTCAGTAATTCTAATTATGGTGACTGTTTTTCTATCAATAGAAAACAGCAATTTTTAATAATTAAACAAGTTTTAAATAATTTGAATGCTGGCATTAAGAAAAAAACAGATGCCATTTCATCACCTTAACAAATACAAATGATGTCCTCTCTGAAACCAAAGACAGAATTTCCATTGACTTCATATAGTAAGAGCTGTATTAAGAGCTGTATTAAGCTGTATTCATATAGGAAGAGCTGTATTCCCACTTCCTTCTAAATGGCTTTAAATATTCAACGAATATTCCCAAAAAACTTTCAACATTTCATCTATCTACCTAAAAAGACACATAAAATCAACCTTAATAAAAAAACTCCAAACATTTTAAGGTTGCAAAGTGAAATTTCCAGAGGTTGAGTAATGTAATTATAACCCTATCTACTTGTGGGGATGCTTTATGATCTCTTGGTCTTCTATTAAATGAACATACATAGCTTTGGTCAAAGCACCCCTATTTCATTTCATCTTCAAGACCTTCAAGACCTCAAGACAGCACATTAAGTAGCTTAGCAAAATTAACTTCAGATAAAACAGAAATTACCACTAGCAGTTCCCTAAGAATTTTTGGCTAATTATTTGTAGCAAAGTGCTTAACTATGACATAGAGTGGCTTCAAGGGTGTAGTGAAAAAAAAAGTTTTGATTTCTAGGTTTCATCTAGAGTCCTGTTTAAAAAAAAATCTGATAAATAACATTCTTTTAAATGATATCAATGCCAAACAAAGTAAAGAAGCAAAAGGAAATATAAGCCTTTTTTTTTTTTCCTCTCACACATCTTGCTTTTTTTACTTACTGGTGTGATAGGGACAAAAGAAAGATACAGGTAGCTAAGTAGGATAACTGTAGAAATGAGAAACTTCTCTGCCCTCTCCACTTGAAGGTGCTATTTTATATCATCTTCTATTTAAAGCTAACAATATCCTACCTGTGCCCATCAAGACATCCATTTGTGGTATCTAGACCCGAGAGCCTGTTTGTGCAACGTGCCAGGGATGCCACGAAAAGCTCACTAATGTACCAAACTCCAGCTTTTCCAGGTGATGCTTTTAGGTTACAGCCAATACCAAGGGAACTTTTTTTTTTTGCTCCCCTCCAGACAAGCCCATCCTATGAAAGCATTACCTGAGGCGTAGCGTGGTAACCCAAGTCTACCACAAGCCACGGTGAGGGGATTAACACCTCTAACTTTCATGTGGCTCCAGAGCTGTCGCTGTGCTCCTCAGAGAGATCAGCGCCTTTTCGTCTGGCTGCAAAGGGAACAGTGTGCTCAGACAAGGATGAAAGCCCCTCTTCCCCGTCAGCACGGTGACAGAGGCCAGTGCATGTTCACAGCAGAGGTCACTCTGAGGGGAGGAAAGCAATAACAACCTGACTGGAACAGACACCTTCTTCACAGAAGAGTCAGTCATTTACGTTTTCGGTCTTGTACACCTCGCTGCAAAAGATTTTTGAAGTAGTTAATTTAAAAATAGAGCAGGAGAGTCGGCTCTCGAAGCAGAAATAAAGTACACACACTAAATATAACCTACTCCAGCCTACAGAAAATACTTCTGAGAGTAATGGCCCAAAAGACTCTCTGGGAAAAAAGAATGTTTTAGAACCAGAAGCCTCTCACACCATAACAGCTTTACAACATTAAAGTTAATGGCAGTTTTTCATTAATACGGCTAGTCAGTATTATTTTGTTTAAATTAGCATTTTACTATTTTTGATGTCTTGAACTAGCTACCTAGTTGTAGACTTTTCTTTTCCTTTTCCTCTAGTACAGACTGCTGAAAAGAGTGAAAGAATGCTACCTACAGGAGAACTTTTAGTTTCTACTAAACCCTTTCAGAGCAATGAGTGATGAGGCAGTGGAAGAAAAAAATGGCAGCTGAGAAGAGATCCCAGGCTCTTCAAGACAGACTCAAATGGCTCAGACTCAGAGGACTGACTGTGTGACCTCAGACACTGCATTGCTTCCTAAAAAAAAACATGATTTATGACTGATGAGCAATTTAACCATGAGAAACAGTATCAGAAAATTTGCCTTCCCAAAGGACACAGACAAAATCTTTGTTTAGATTAACATACTCTTCTTAATTTTCCATGTTCTTGAATCATTCTGAGCTCTCATACATTCTGCAGAGTTCTCCAATTATGAAAAAGCAAATTCAAATCCAACAATGTAAAATGAGTTTGTATGACACGCACACCCCCATATACGGGACTTCAAACAAACACATCTGATCAAGACAGTAACCCTCCCTATATCTAAAGAGCACTTTCTTATAAAGTGTGAGAACTTTTTCAGACTCAGAATATCTAAAGGAGGAACCTCCATGCTATTCAGTATTTTTGGGAGGGGAGGGTGTGGGTAGAAAAGAAGGGGGGTTTTCAGTTCAATTTGGTTACAAAGCTTGTTTGCACAGGGCTGTGCTGGCCTCATGGTGACTATTCATACGAGATCCCCAGAAGAGCTGTAAAGTCTGCCTATAGCCCAGGTGCTATAATTGCTGTCTGTCAAAACAGAGCTGTTTTCTCAGCAAACATTTCAGAATGCCCAATGCTAAGTTGATTAGTTAGTGGGTTTCTGGGGAGGAGTATAAGGATGATGGCTGAGAGACAGAGCAAAATTGATGACTCAGAGACAAAACTTGGATTTCATTAAAACACTCTAGAGAGCGTTTAATTTCTCAAAGGGAATTCCTATCCTTGAAAGGGAAGTAGGCACTAGAAAGGAGTTATTACCATTCATGCAAGGAGCATGAATCAGTTCAAGAACCAGAGAGGTGTTATCAGTACAGAACGTGGCTCAGCTGTGCCTTGAGTGTGGTTGTTAATGCAGTGACACCATTCCCATGCTGCAGAGATGTCTCCCTTTCAGTACACCCTGCACCCAGTGCTCTCACTGAGCTTCTGAGGCTTCTCCCATGCACAAGAGCTTTGAGAAGCTCCATCTTCACACATCATGCCGACTCTAAATCCAGACTGCTCTGTGTTGGTAATGTGGAAAGACAGACCCGGTTCCCTCAGGTGTCGGCAGCAGCGCTGACCACACAGAGCCTATTCAAACCACATCATGAGATCATCTACTGGATCTGTACACAGGCTGAGCCTGTGCAGGTCCCAGACACCTGAGCATGCAAACTCTATAAAAACACTTCTCACACGAGGCCGCACACAGAAGTGTCGGGGCTGGAAGAGGGGGATAGCAGGCGGAGTTGGCACGAGGGAAAAGGGAAGGAAATTAGGGGCATGTAGCAGAGTGAGGCTTCAGCCATCTTTGGCAATTAAAGAAACTCTTCACAGACCTTTAAAGTGGCAGAAGGCATTAGTTGTGTGTTTAGGCTGTGACTTACAACTTCCTACCTCTAGAGCACGGTTAAGAAGGCAACCCAGATATAAGTCACCGAGGACCACAGCGGCCCCTTACAGACCCCTTTAGGAAGGACTTGGTGAAGCAAATCCATAATGGCTCTTCCTGTACATTATCTGCACTTCTGTATTTTCCATTAGCATTCATTGCTCCTGAACATCCACAGTATTAAAGCAACTTCATTTGTACTGCTCAGGTTACATCAGTGTCAACGCTTACTTGAAGCCCCAGGGTTTTAGGGGTTTGGAATTTTGCCATCAAACTTTTCTTCAGGCCGAAATGCGGTAAAGTGGGGCTCTGCCCCTCCTCATTTCCCAGGCACCTTCATATAAGCAGTTTTACAAAAAACCCTCTGCAAGCATTTAAGATATTTTTGTTTTTCTCAAACCAGAAATGCCTTCAATTATTACTAGTAGTAGTATTATCATATTTGACAAAGGTTAATTGCAAAGTCTTAAAATGTACATTAAATGTTTTAACTAAAACCAAACACTTTGTTAAATCCAGTGCAGCACATGTCCCTGCTAGAGTGCACCTACTTATTTTAGAAGTAGCTGATACATCTAAAGATGTTAGATCTGATCCATCTAAAGACTACAGAGAGGAAGACAAGGGTTAATTACAGGGATAGCTCAAACAGTACAAACAATAAGTAATAACATTTCATGACAATTTAGGAAAAAGTATTGAACTGGTAACAAAGTTTAAGCATCAAAGTAATTTTAATAAAAATTCTAATAATGCACTGGGATGATGTAACAAGCTCTGAGACTTAATACTGATTAACCAATTTAATGACTTTTTACAACACCCTGAAAAATACGAAGCTAATATTGTTATAGTATTTTTTTCAAGCTAATGGTCATTATACAGCACTCTGGGAATGCACCTGTGGAGCAGACATCATGCCAAAGGCCTTCAGCAAGCTCTCTGGGCCACTTGAAAAGGCACTTATTTATGTTCTAACTCTCAGCATTGCTTCAAACCAGGCACTTGTTCCTTAAGTAGAATTCACCACCCAGAATGACATGCACAGACTCCCTTTGCAGCTAACGAGGAAAGCCATGCACCTCATCGTGGAATCGGTGTTGGGCAACAAACTGGAGAAACACATGAATCAGCAGGAGAGCAGGAGAGAATTTGTTTTGTTCCCAGTTTCAGGAATTAGAACTATGGCCGTGACAGGATCTACCTGTAAAAGTGTGAACCACAGGCCACAAATGCTCCTGAGAATACACATCTAAACCAGGCAATTGCACACAGCTGACACATCAGCTTTTATAGTGTGAGAGCTGAATGACGACAGCAGAACACAGGGTAGCGATCACTGAATAGACAGCAAACTATCTTCTATAACAATGCCCAGGAATGGTGAAATTTTCAGTCTCAGAACCTTCAAACCCACACTGTAGGAGAGCTACTGGAGAAACCAAGCTATATGATGTATTCTAGGTTGACTTTTCATTACCTACGCAGAAGAAAATACAATACTGAGGACCTTTACTGGCAATACTCAATGAAGTTCATAACTTCATATTAAGCTATTTTAAGTATTTTGGGTACTCGTTCTCTTGATGTTGCATTTATGATCTTTATGTCATTAAACAAGCTCATACCTGGTCAACAAAATGCTTTCCACTTTAAGAAAGTGCAGAAGACAGTTTTGCATTTAAAAAAAGGTAAAAGCACAAGTGGACTTCTGCAAAATCTCCTTTGCACATCCAACCAAAGGTGAGGTTTGAAAGTTAGTCCTCTGCACTGTGAAAACAAATACATCAGATACAAGGAATTGCCACTGGAAATATTCTGTTCCTCAGGATTATTTTCTAGATTAAACACTGTTTTATTGATTGATTCTTAAGGATTAACCCTTCAACTTCCCCATTTGCCTCAAACCACAGTGACCACAACTGGACAATGGAAGCTGTTCCATCCAGTTCCAGAGGGATCATGAATGGCCTCTGAAGTACCACATAGGTGAGTCTGGACTGTTGTGATGAGCAAAACCAAGCACTGAAGAAATTTTGGAGCTAATGGCACCGTAAAGATGGAAGACCTGAAGGGCAGCCAACTTATCAGTCAGCGTAGGGGACTTTGTAAATACCGAAGGATGTTTTTGCACTAAGACAGCAGATTCTGTACTGCAAGTGCAACTCAACAGAAGAAATCAATCCAGTTATAAATACAGAATTAGATAGTTTCGAGCACATTTTGAAGAGCAATAGTCTAAAATGTTGATTTCTGCGCTAGAATTTGTTTTTCTTCCAGCTAACCTGAATGCAAATATTTTTATTTTTGAAACAAGGGGCAACCACACTATCAAAAATTAACATTCTGCCTCCTTCTATATGAAGTTCCAAAATTAACCAAAGTTACCAGGGCTACATCATTTCCATAATTGATCATAATACCAATATGTGTGAAATTGAAAGTCTACAACTGGTTCCTGAACTGGCACAGGAGCTGAGGGCCACAGGTTTAATGCACCAGAATCAAGTACGTTCATAAAATGCACAAGCAATCAGGTCAAGACCTTATATTACATGCCAAGAAACTACAGTATTCAGGATTTTTGCGTCTCTCAAAAGAAACAAATAACAAGATACTTCTTGTGGCTCTCTAGGGATATCCTGGTTACGGCATAAAAAGGTGGACCACATGAATGACTGAATTAATGTCTTATCATCGAAATGGCTGCCAACCATACTGATTTTTCTGTCTATTCCTTTCTTACTATTCTTTAGTAAGTTCACTCCCTTCCCATCACATACAACCAAATAATCACTTTAGAGTGCAGTACAATTTCCTATTCAACCCTCTATGGCTATCAGAAGACTTCCAGAAATTAGTCTGCTGTCTAGGACAACAGAGTTCTAACTAGAATCAGACTGGTGTCCATAGCTTGAATGGAAAAAGACTTTCTGAAGCTTGATGCACAAGATACGGAATTTTACCAATTCAGAACTACTCTCCTCGAGTTTCAGTTTGTGATTAGGAAGGATATTTCAGTTAGGGCCACATTATACTCCAAATTGAGGTAATATCATATATAAGATGAGGAACAGCAGGTAGGAAAACTTTTCATATGAAGTTCTTGAATAATCTAGATGGATATGCCAGCAGAAAGGTAATACTTCCCAAACACTCTAGAACTCTTAATTGGCATGCAAATGGAAATTCCTCCATATGTTCAACAACTTCCAGTGAAAATTACACAGCTCAAAATACTGTATATAAGCATCTGAAATACTGCCTGCAGCACCACTTAAGTACTAAAACGGAATAAATCCAAGATTGGGCTCAAGTCAATTCTGTAGCCCCTCTGATATCATGGATATAAAACATTTCAGCAGGTGAAAGGACCTCTGAGATAAACTTTAGCACCCTAAAGATGCTTCTTTTAGATATAACTCACATTGTCTTTTACATACACATAAACAGTAGCAAACAGGATATGGTGGGGAAAGTTCACCCTGCAAAAGCTGAGATGCCTCAGTGCTGTAGCCACAAGACAATAAAAGAGATTGGTTGAGATTTTTACAAGTTCTGACAGCCAATTCCACTACTGCTGGCTGGGTCATAGGATTTAAATATCTGCATCTCAAGTTTTATAACTTGTCTCTCTAAGGAATTACTGAGCTTCTTTCCAGAGACTGTTTAGAAGGGAAACCATTCACTTTGGAAAAAACAGGACTAGTGCCCTTACTGTGGGGGCTCTGGTTTTGGCTTAGTCCCCTCTGTTCCCTGTCAGACACAACAAGAGTGAACCTGATTGCTGTGAGTCAACAATTCTAATCCATAAAGTTCAAACATCAGGATGCCAAGGACCAGGCTTCACTCACAAGCTATTACCATGTGAGGCTCCTATTTCCTGAAATTAATGGAAAAATCTGAGGTAAAGCAAGATAAAGTTACAATAATGAGGAATGAAAACAGTGATTGCAATTGTAGCAAAAGGCAATCAAACAGATATTTCCATTTATAGGGAAAGCTAAAGCAAACATAACTTTTAGGTTGTAAAGAATCCCTGTGTGATCAAAATTCTTAAAAGCTGTTCGTAGGCACTTCTGAAACAACTCCAAATCTGCTTCCTCCAATCAAATCTTGCTGTTTTCACTAACAATCAGGGTAATTGAAGCAATCTCAACTCCAACTAACCACTTAGATCTGATCCACTTTGACACTTGATAATATACAGAAGCATTGTAGAAAGAGGCATTCTTAAGAGAAACAAGATTAAAGCCATATGACAAAAATATTTGTAGATTTTTAGTGTTATACCACACTCACCTACGGGAGAAAGAGAATTCTGTCACTTGTCTTTTCAGAAAATCACGATTTTCTCAGCATCTTCCTTGAACCATGTCACTGACTCCAAATTCATTTGGGCTCAATGTTGTCTCCTTAATTTCAGTACCTACAGGGATGTAACTCCAGCTTTCCCATGAATTTGATCTCTTTGTATTTGTTAACTTCACGTCATGTAACATGAAATTTATTTTCACAGTCTAAAACTATCGTGCTGACTAATATTCAGTTCCTGTTCCTTAAACAGGTTAATTTTCCCCCACTACCTGCATCTCTGGTTCTCTTCCCATTTGTCATATTCCCCTTTAGATCTTTTTGGCATTCTTTATATTGGTATTAGTTAATCTGGGCACCAAAAAGAGAAAACATATGATTTTTTTTTTTTTTTAACACAATCTTTTAAAATTCCCTAGTGTTCTTCAGAATACATTTTGGAATTGCAGCCTTTCAGACCTCACTGCCATGCTTTCTCTTGGGTTGCACTTTTTCAGTTCTGTTGTAATCTATACTGCAGCCTATTGGTCTATTCACCTCATATTCTGCCAGCATTGAGAATTACAGTATTAAGGACATTATAGAGCACATCCCTGTCTAATCTCATTCTAATATCCACTTATGGACCTATTGTCCATGAATCTCTCTAAGCCACATTTGATCCAGCTGATGCTGTCACTACAGCACAGACTTCTCTGTGGCCACAAAGCCTCAGTACCTGCTGCATGAAGAAGAGCTTTTACATGTTTTAAACATGTTTTTACATATCCTACACTTAGCAGAAGAGTAGAGCCTCCTCACGTAGTCCTGACCTCCTGCACCAGCGGCCTTGTCTACATCTGTGCAAGAGTTAACACCCAATGTGATAAATAAATTCCTTCTTCCCATGAAGAAAACATTCTTTTTCACTCAGCAAGTGGCACAGTAGTACATTAGTAAGCATTGTTATGCTGTCACAACTTCCCCCATGAAGAAAATTTTAAAAAACCCCAAACATTTGATGCTCTAGTGGGTGTCCATGATGAGGTGTTGTCAGTGGAGGAAT
Source organism: Myiotriccus ornatus (assembly GCA_036023395.1). Classification (NCBI taxonomy): domain Eukaryota; kingdom Metazoa; phylum Chordata; class Aves; order Passeriformes; family Tyrannidae; genus Myiotriccus; species Myiotriccus ornatus. The sequence goes on along the minus strand of JAYRBT010000042.1, from coordinate 67,333,625 downwards.
TGCAGGCGCCTCTGGGAGAAGAGACCAGGGCTGCCCTGTGCTGGACACAGCCAGTTCTTGATGGCTCCAATGGATCCACTGCAAGACACAGCTCAGCCCCTCAGTCAGGCTGGTATCAATCCTGGGAAAACATATTTTAGAAAGGAGAAAACCTGGAAAGGTGCTGGTTTATTGTTTGCCTTAGTTTCTCACTACCCAAACCTTTTTCAATTGGCAGTACAATAATTTTCCCCAAGGTGAGTTTATTCTGCCCATGACAACAAGCAGTAAGCAACCTCCCTGTCTTTATCATGATGCATAAGCCTTCTCATCCTATTTTCTACTCCTGTTGTGTTGAGGAGGGTGAGTGAATGAGCAGCTGGGTGGGAGTTTGGCCCTTAGCCAAAGATAACCCATCACAGACATGTTTTTATGTTCCAAGACTAGCTTAGAAATACACTTTTAATATGAGAAGGTAAAGTCTCAGTGGAAGTAAGCTTGCACAGTCACATCCCAGAGGCGGCATTTAAAGCTGTTGGTAAAGTTCTAGCTATGAATTCAGGCTCAGAAGTGGACTTCCTTAACTTTTCAGGTTGGAGGAAAAAAGGATCAGCTTTCATAAAAAGAGACTGATTGCAGTCATGAGCATCGTGGAAGGTGAAGAAGGGAAAGAACTGTCACCATGTACCCTGGCACAGAAAGAAAACTGCGATGGATCAAGCAAGACGCAGTTGACCCAGCAGGGAAATCAGGGGCACCTGTTCTCCAAAATGAAACTCCCAAAAGGCAACGAGCCACTGCAGGGAACTGCAATCAGACAGTTTATTTTGTATCCCCTCTATGTATTCAGCAAGGAAATGTTACTCTTTAAATGCTGCCTCACCCAGCACCTCTGCCATGAAATGTACTGAAAACCATGGTGTTAAAAAATCAGCTTCATTTCTAATATGATACAACAACCAACTTTTCAGTTCTAACAAGTACTCTTTTTTTTTCTGCCAAAAACATTTCCATTCTTTTTTCCTACTCAGCCAAAAGCAACAGTGATTTTGGCTCTAGGCCACCACTATAATCAGCGACACCAAGAAACTTAATCACAATGGCAGCAATATCAATAAAGCCCTGGAAGAAGCCAAATAAGTTTCTGTACAGCCTTGTTTCAAAGGAAATGTTCCCTAGGCTAAAGTGCTTTCCTTTAGCTCTACAGGATGCCATGAAACATGCTCCCACACCATTCAGGTACTTCCTGTGGACAAGCAGCCACCTTGGTTTCTGAGGATGATCTTCCAGGAGAGAAACATTCATGAAACAGAGGTAGGAAACTAGAGCAGATTAGAATGGTTACTGTGCAGGATTAGCAACTCTGACACACCCTGACTTGTGAGTACAGTCAACAAAAAAAGACAAGGGCGCTAAAAAAAAAAGGGACTGAAAAAAAAAATGGTTTCTGGGTAGATAATGACTTGTTATTTTCTAACGCATAATCAAGTTTAAAACCAGTGCATTCAGGTTTCCTTGAGAGAAACAATATGGGAAGCTAAATCTGAATGGGCTGTGAAAGTTTGGGGGTGCTCAGCAATAGAATAGAATGCTAAGAGATACTTTTAATCAAGATTTTCTACTTAAATTTTTTGTTATAACATACAGCTCTCCTAATTCTCCCAAGAATTAGAAGACCTTACCTGAGGGCTAAAAACCCACACAATACCAAAACCAGAAAGAGATATTAGATAGAAGATAAAACAAATTGTCTTTATGCCCACAGAAGAAATCTGGAGAGCACTTTTGACTTTTTTATGTAGTCGTTCCAGTTTCCAGAGTCTGCTTCTCCAAAGACAGAATGAGAACAGGGAGAAGACAAGACTCATAAAGATAATGTGATCAAGAAGACACCAGTATAATTTTGAAATGTACACAAACAGTTGACTTTCTGTGGCAAAAATTTCTTTTGTGTTCTCTGTATCAGAATGGTTTGTATTTTAGACATTAATAATAAGCACATATCACCAACAAGTGAACTGGCTTTATTTGAGGAAGACTCTTGAAAAAGGGTTTCAAGTGGACAGATTACTTCTTGAGATTGATTAGTGCGCAGTTATCAACCACAACTCATTTTATCCTAAACGGGGTACATTTTTGAACAAATACCCCATCCCCCAAAATAAAAGAATGAGAAAACAGATCCATTAAGTAATTTGAAAATTATGAACTACAACTGTAATGTGCATAAAAGGGACTGATTTCTGGTTTTTGCTAGTCATAAATAACAGCCCATGATGCCAACTCCTTGGTACCTATTCCAGATGTATCAGGTTAAAAAGAATTCCTTCCTCTCAAGAATCACAACACTCACCTTCCGAACCAGGCACTGTGAAATGAGGGACTCCTTCAGTAGCAAAGAAAGTCGTCAGAACCCAGACTATACCCTGGTACAGCCAACAAAGCAGAACAGTTTGCCAATTAAGAAAGGACAGATCTAATCTGAAAGTGGTTAGTTGCTCTGACTGTATAAGCAGGACTATTTGCATTCCCATGTTTTCCTAACATCACTAAAAATCTGTGTGAACAACGCAGATGAAGTAAGAATTTCTGAAATTCCTGAACTTCTTCCTGTGAATAGAAGTGCATATGAAGATATCAAATAAATTGTATGAAAATATTTGCTTCAGTCTTTCTGACTGCTAACAATTAAACAAGCAAATTAAGCTTTCATAAGGTTTTTACGTGGTTCCCAACATCCCTGACACATCCAATCTCACCCACTGCAGTTGTTGTCTTTTCTCAAGGCTGAAAACTTACTATTTTTTCCTTTCTGGATTGGTTTGTACCTCCAAAATATATCACTGCAATTGATGTAGGCAACCCCATGAATGCAGACATTGTTACGGTCATACAGACACACTTATGCAGAGACAGTTTGGGCCTGTGGACTCAGGAAAAGAAGCTGTATCAATTTAAGTCATAGTTATAATGACAAAATTGCATTCAGTCTAAGGGTCTCCCTAACGATTGTGCTGACTTAGCCCTTTTTGTTAGGACCAGAAGGGGGGTAGGGGAAGAAACACCTTTTACCAAAATAGTTAAAATGCTATAAAAAAAGTCTGTGTATGCAGCCCAGGCCTTATAAGGAAGTGTTCTTAAACATTTATTTCTTGAAACACAAGGTTTCAATCAACAGCCACCGGAGACTCTGGGGTCACGATCTTCCCCCTCAATGTTCTGCATAAAGGTCAGAGAGGTTTACCCTCTACGAATGAAGTTGCCTTCCAAACACTTCGACTGCGGAACAAACAGCTTCTAACCCAGCTTGCAAAACTCTGTATTGTTTTCTACAAAAAAGACAAACTCTTGCTAAGATATTTCATACTCTCTGCAGACTCTTTACGAATTAAAGGCCTGTAAAATCTTGAACCTTTATTAAGTCTGTCAGCAACAAGTTGAGAAGAACACCATATGTCAGTTTAAGAAGCCCAGGGAGTGCCTGCACTGTATTCCTCAGCTATCCAACCAGCTTGAAGTGCTTCTTACACCTTGACGTGCTGGTCTATCCATACTGTGTTAGCACATACATATAACGAACACTCATGCTTGGCATTAGCTGGACTTGCGTCAGAAGTAAAATATTGTGAGGTTACAGGGATCTGGAATATGTTCTGACAAAAGACAGAGGTTTAAAGAAGAAGTAAGTAAAATAATGCTTTGTAGCACCTAAAGCAATGAGGGAAAACACGAAACAACGCCCTTAGGATGCATCTCAAATTTGATTTGAATATTTCAAGGATTAACTGTTAGGGTCAAAAATGTTAATAAGTGCCACCAAAGGTCAGAACTAAAATGGAAGAGGTATGTTCTGCAGAACTTCAGAAGGTATTTTAAAAGAACTTATATCTTACTGTGCATTTGATAAAGACTCTTGTTTCTGCCACTACCACTATTTGAGTGGGCTGCCTGGTGCCTGAACCCTTCAGAGCTGCCACGCTGCAAAGTATCACAATATATATTTCTTTTGCATCCACCGGTGATAAGTTACGACACTGAAGTTTGTCCAGGAACGTATACCTGTTAATTTTGCTTTAGATGGATTCTATTAAAATGTGAAAATCTTGGCAAGGACAAGTTTGAGACTTGCCCAGTCTGGGTCCTTTTCCCACCCAGCCAACAGGGCAGACTTTTTAGTTCATTATCACCTCATCAGTGCTCCTGTCAGCTGCCAGCAGTGAGAACTGGACTAAGCCACTCACTAATTCCTGGCCCTCCTGCCTTCACTGAAGCAGCAGTAAATCCAGAACAGATGGATGCTCTTTAACCCTCTCAATCCAGACACTTACTTTAATCAGTCTAATCAACCCACTCAACTCAGAACAAGGAATGACTGACAAGATGCAGAATGATGGGGGGATTGCAGCTCAGATCCTTAACTGAAAACACCACTGTGCATCTCAGATACTCTGCTGATAAGGGAGGCAGCAGGCCAAAGGCTGTAGGACTCTCACAGTAGGAGTAGGACAGACCTACTATCAAAGAGGGAAAGCTGAAGGGGAACGGATTATAAATTAGGGGCAAGTTTGTTAAACATTAAGATTTCATCACATCACCCAAGGTATGAATGAAGGCCAGAAGGCAAGGGTGGCTATTGGTTTTGCAACTAAAGTTGTAGTTCAGGCCACTCTAACTGCTTACTGTCACAGTCATCCCCTTCCCACAACGCCAGACATAAGTCTCAAACCTTGCCTTGTGTTGTCTGAGACTTACGGATTGCCACCTCAGTGCACTGAGCCAGCAGAAAACTAACTTCAGAAAAATGTGAAGGTTTTACTGCTAGCTTAGTGTCCTCAATAGTGCAGTTCTGTGAGTGCCAGATACAGCATAAGGAGGACCTGGGAGGGGGAGCAGGACCAGATGATTGGTACCTCAGCCTGCTCTGCAGTCAGACCACAGCTCCTGATGTGCACAAGAATGTCTGTTCAGTCTTTGCCTGCAGACTCCAGAGCACAGCCTCACTCATACAGTCAGGTAGAACCAGAAATTCCCTGAGAAGTTTAAAATGCTTCTTAAAGAGGATTTTAATGAATCATAATATCAAGAGGAACTCTTCTGTTTATTTTCATAGTCATCTATTTCAACAAGACCTAACAAGGCTGAGTACATTTTAAAGAGAATGACTTTTTTAGATTATCTGTATGATTTTGTATTCCTGCTATAGAAAACACAAATAAAGAAACAGAAGCATAGTGCTTTGGCCTCTAAATAGTTTTACATACTTACAGGCTTGAAGAAAACTTTCACTGAGCTATGAGAAAAATATACAAGAAAAAGTAGTTCTATATTCATTTTAGAGCTTGGAAACTTTATAACGTGACTTGGCTAAGGTAAAATTACACACCTAGAAAAAATTACAAATGCCATTTAGAACAACTGCTTTCAGTCTTGCCATTCTGTAGCATCTCATTTATAAAAAAGGAAAGACAAACAGGAACTAATTCAAAGACTAGTAACAAAATGACAGTGTATCTGCAAAACCAAGGTGTAAACTTGGGAGAAATGCTGAAGCAGTGGCTCTGATCGGCACATGGCATGAATTTAGGAGCATCAACGCAGCTTAATCATCCTCCTCTCAACCAGGTTATTTTAACCTCAGAAGTCTTACTTGTGTGATTGCAGCTTCTCTCTTTTGTACCTTTTCTAGATGTATATGAAATCTTCTTGCAAGGAGCAACATAATAAAGAAGTGAAAGTCAATTAGCAACTTGCCCTGTATCATGTAAACAACATCTCCTGTTTACCCCAGGACCTAAACAAAACCTGTTTCCTGAACCCAGGAAAGGTTGATGAGCATGATAGGAAAAATAAAGCTTAAAAGAAAATAGTTTTACCACTTTACAATTATGCTTGATTAAACAGTATAAAAACCATCCTGTCCCTGCATCTTTGACAAGTGTGCCCTTCTTTTAACATTTTATTTTTTCAATTATAAGCCATACACACAAATTTTGGAACAAATCTCTCCTAGTTTTTTGCATTTGCATTTATAACTGACAACATTAACAGTTATAAATGAGGAATATATATAATAACAGCCCATATATTGACTAACAAAACACATTTAGTGCACATCTTCATTCACAGAACTGTCTTTCCACTTATCATTTGTTAAATTTTACAATTTTGCTCCTTAGATAACACAGACCAAAATTTGCAGGATTAGATGGTGGTATGGAACAACCGAACAGCCAGCCTTGTGTGAGCAAGAGAAAGACTGTTTTGGCAATTGGCCAATGGATTCAGAAGTCACTCCCAAACACCTCTAAGGACAACTAAAAAGCTTAGCAACTATTGAAAAAAATCATTCAAAGCCAGCTTTTACTTCAGGACGACAACAGTAACAGTCAAAAAGACAAAAACATAGTTGAGTTTATTCGTGCACACGGCTGTTATAATTCTCTGAATTTTCAGTGAGAAGACAATTAAGGACAGCAAAATTATCTATTCCATTGCCCAAATAATGGTACCTAATGCCACATGAGCTGTCCTAGGATACAAAATACAGGAGGCCAGCAGTGTGACACAGAATATACAAAAGATCCATGCCTCTCTGAAAGAGGCACTTGGAAGCCCACTGTGCACCAGAAATGGCAACAGGCTCCTAGGTTTAGATAACACAGTGCTATTCTCCTTAGAACCAACAACTACGTCATGAACAGGTGTCTCAGAGCTGGAAACGAGGTCCTTTCTTATCCAACATGTGTCTTGTGTGTAGAATGGTGGAAGTCTTAAAAAATGTTTCTTGGAATCAAAGGTAAATCAGAGATCATCACTGGTAGGCAGAGATCAAGGTTCTGAAGACAAACCAACCAAAGAGAAGAAAGTGAAGACCTGAGAAACCAAGAAGATGGAAAAGAACCTAATTGCGTATCTCCCGGTCTCTGTCCTGTTCAAAACAATTTTCTTTCATGAACAAGAAAAATAATTTTAATATTGCCCTTTAAACAATATTTTAATAACTGCCCTTTATTAATTTGCAATGGAATATAAACTGTATTTATGGCCAAAAAAAATCACCTCATTTCCTAGCAAATCAACTCTTATATTACAGCGCAAGATACAGTTAAATGACTTGAGCATGGTCTGTAAGTCACTCCATTGCAAGCAACCCAGATGATTTCTTCATGCCATTTGAATTTTTCTCTGCTGAGTTTCCCTTATCCCTAAATAAGATAAACACTTATTTTTTTTCCAGAGGACTATTTTGAAAATTAGCGGGCCATTTGTAACTGCTTTAACACTCACAGATGGAAAGTGCTATATAATGGGAAGTATTATAATGAGAACTGAGGACCAGAGCATACACTGAAATTATAGAAGACTGCATCATTAAAAAAAAAAAATCTACTCCTAGAAGAATCTTAAGGTGATGTGGAGACAAGTTATTGTAACCCATTCTGACCAGCAAACTCCTCTTGTTCATTAAAGGTGTAGGTGTGTGTTTCCAAAGCCCAGCAGATTGCCACCAACCTCAGCTGGAAGTTAGGTAATGAAATACTTCCACTAGGCTATCCTAACTCTTACCTCAAATCAAAACATGCAGCTAAGACATAAAATAGAAAAATGTGCAGTGCATGAATTCCAAAGAGGAATGTGACTTTTTTTGTGTGTGTGTTCCTTCAGTTAATATTTTAAAAAGACTTTTTCTAAGACTTGTAGGATTTCCTTGGGAATAGTACAACTGAAAAGGGCAGATTTTGCCCTTTACAGTGTGTGCTCCAGACCAGCCGTATCAGTAGAGAGAATGGGAATGAAAGTTTAACTGAGAATCTGTGACTGTTGGTCGTGAGGAGTCAAATTTTCCACCTTGACCAGGCAGGCATTTCCTGATGATGGTCTGCTGATTTATGCACAACTGCTTCAAAACTGACTTGGCAGTGGGAACAGGGGGTAGAGCAACTCTGAAAGAAGAGTTGAGGGTTTTATTCCACACCTCAGACTATAACCTGACAGCTCTTAAACAAGTATTCCTACATTGCAAGTACGTTAAATTTTCATTAAATCACTCATCTGCTAAGAAACTTATAGAGCTTATCAGAGTCCACAGAAAATTAATTATACTTATTTAAAAAAAATAAAAAAGACCCATCCTCTAGGCCGATCAAACAAAGCAAAAGTGACTCATGCCCATTGCACCCAGGTGAGTTTCTGGACCAGAATAATGTATAACCACAACTAGGCTAAGGTATGTGTACACTAAAAAGCATAAGGCATAACTTACTATGCAATTTACATATTAATTCCACATTGGTATTTTAAGTTAGTAAAAAGAAAATGGAAGTAGAATAGAGATCTATTAAAAGATAGTGCATCTCCCATGTATGGGAATAAAGCTTTCATGGTTTTTGTACCACTGAGATGAAGATCATATGGTTGCCCAATGCAATTTCTGTCCCTCTAAAACTAGTTTCATTAAAGGTCTACGAGTTCCGTTTCAGAAACAGGTCATAAAAGATGCATTTCTTAAACTTAAATATATATAAGTTGCATTGAGATCATATTTGCCTATAAAATGAAATAAGAAATCCAGTATCTGTATAAATTACGTACTTCAGACAACTTTAGGGGATGTATCCATACATGTCATAAAGTCATGCGGAGAACCCAATCTCCCCAAAACAAGGGCACAAAATGTATAAAGATACTGTCAGCTATAGGGTCTCTAGGCATCCCTGCCTGTACTTCTCAACACACAGAGGAAGTGTTACTCCCACGCTCCATGTTGCAAAGGAGGCAAAAGCTGCAGCGGTTGAGAGCACTGGAGCGAAGCCTTGGTGAGATGTTGCTCAAAGGGGCCGTGCATGACCCCCCAGTGCATCGCTCTAGTCTACAGGCTTCTTCTGTTTGGGCCAAATGCCACACTGACACACTCCACAGCTCAGCACCAAGCACCTTTTCCATTCTCCAACAGTTTACTTGCATTTCTGCATAAGTGCTGGTTTCTTCTGGCTCCAAAGACAGCCTCACCTGCAGGGTTTCATTTTTCTGTTCGACACCTTGCTGTTGGTTCTCCCTTACCGCACAAAAGAACTTGCTCCAGTGCCTCTTTCACAACTGCTTCTTTGTAGTAAATGAAAGCCACAATAATTGTATTTTGATTGTAGAGTTGATTAATTTTGACTTTGTCTAATTTGTGACCTTTGCTGAGATCTTTGGGGCTGGGAATTAGAGAGCAACACTGTACCACTGTACTTTGGAAATAGGGGGTTTGCCAACTTAGTTCTTGCCTCATTTGTCACAAAACCTATGAAATTGCAGTCCAAAGCCAGCTTCGTATTTTTAAAGGCAAGGCAAAAATGTATTTGTTTTTCTTCCAAATTAACATCTCCTGGCTAAATTAACCTAGTTTTTCAAACTCAAACCCAAAGCCCTCACTAACAGTGAGACTCTAGTGAGCAAGTCAAATCCAAAGATCAACTCAGAAAAAAGGAACGAATTGGTTCTCTCCAATTACAGCACTAAAGTGATAAGAAACGCATACTCAACTTTAAGCATAGACATAGCACTATAAAGAAAAAAATGATGTAAAAAGGATCTGTATGGGAACATGACAGAAGACAGAAATAAATGAAGAAGTATGTATCTTACACGCACAACATCTCCCCTTAAACATTTGTGTCTCAGTTAAGATAACAAAAAATCTACAAACCAGTATCTTCAGATTTTAATTCCTGACATCACTGAAGTTCTATGACCATGGGTGAATGAGTCATTTCATGTTTTTCATTTCAGTTTACTTCTTTGAGGAACAACAATAGCATTTCTCAATTTTTATAAAACAAAGGCTTTAAAATGTAAGATTGTTCAATGAAAAAAACTAGTTCTGCAAAGTCATCATAGTCATGGCTAGGCTTCGCGAACGAAGATTCTAGGAGGGCTCTACCCACGCTTGGGCTCTACCCACGCTTGCTAC
>JAYRBT010000042.1:67292321-67323591 GCA_036023395.1 Myiotriccus ornatus | reverse complement strand
CCCTGAGCTATCCTAATAAATCGGACATATTTTAGATCTCATAGGTCGTGTGTGTATGTCTCGGGAGCCCCTCCGTCGACAACTTCCTGCCTACTGAGGGCTTGAAAGGCAGAAGAACATTGCGGCTACTTTGAACCAACAAACTGATTAATGTTTATTTCTCGCAATAAAGAAAAAGTTTCCTTTGCATGAAGAATACTCAGCATGAATTACCTACAAAAGCAAAGGATCTCTTTAGAAATTGAATCTGCAAGCCAAAGACAGTATTAAGAGCGATCTGAGCCCACATCACACTTAGAACAAGCTCATGCATATCATATATTTTTACAAGACACATTTTGGTTCTTACAGGCATTAAGGAAATATATGACCTGTGCTGAAGAATCACAAAAACCCGCAAAATAGCACAGTCTCCGTCTTCAGCTTAATCTAAACTACCCTCAAAGCATGATCAACGATACGTTTGTCTGTAAAAACTTCTCTAGAACCCTTCTTCACTTTATTGAGATCATTTTGAATTTTCACCTTGTTCTCCAAAATGCCTGAACACTCACCATAGCATTTTGGCAACACATACCCTTTGGCTCTGGCTTGTCATCTGCTTCATTTATGGATGATTTGAACTGCAGCAGACTTGGGAGAGACCTCTAAGGACATCATGTAACACAGGTTTCCATTCCAACAAGGAATTGCTAATTTATCTTTTCCAGCTACTTGCTTATTCAATTCACAGTGATTTAATCAGGAATATAATCCCTACCTTGTCGATGAGGCAGTTCTGTGAGACAATTACAAAATCCTCCTGAGATCAAAACTACTGTATTACCTGGTTGATTTGTCATGACTTAGTCTCAACAAGTTTAGGTTTCTGTTAACACTTAACTATTTACTAAGCATTTATGAATGATATTGCTGACCATTTATTCCAATCCCTTCCTAGTAAGTGCAAGTAAGCTGATGATCCCTGGCTACTCAAAGCTACTTGCAGTTGTCATCTCTTCAATACAGTATCAGCTGCCTTAAATCTTTATTCATGAAATTAAACTAAATCATCAAACTAGTTGATTCTTAGATTGTATAGCAAATACAAATTATTAATTTAGCTTAATCTCATATGCAAAGCTTGATTCCTAGATTACATACTGAAAATAAAGTAGTGTGATCCTTTAGATTTTCAACTCGACATCAATTTCTAAGCTGGAAAATGCCAGCAGACTGAAAAAGAGCTACAGGTCTACAGAAGGCTATAGGCATATCTATTTAGTGCTTGAGGAAGGGCTATAAAAGGGTGTTTTGGGGAACACCCAATTTAACATTAGGTCAAAGAATTGTTCAGTCTTCCATACAATTCTATATGTACCAGCTTCTACTATCAGGAAGACAGTTCCCTTTATCCTGTAATCTGCATAAACTGGGGAGAAGTGACTTAATAGCAATGACAGCATCATACACTTTTATAGTGCTTAATGTCATCTTTTAGGATTTCTAAACAAACAATTCTGGTCATTTTTCATATTTTTAACTCTGGTTACATATGAGCAGTTGCACTGCACACAAGATATCACCACACAAATCCAAACCAACCAGTCCCAAATCCTCTCGCTATGGAGTATTCTCATAAATTCCACAGACCTGAAGATAGTTTTTTATTTTGCCTAAAAGAACTACAAAGTATTGTTTGGGAAGGGAGGAAAACAAAAAAGATAAACTTATTATTTCCATACAGTATAAAGACAAAGAGTGTACGGAATGCCACAACTTGACTAGTTTTTTCCAATTTTTCTTACCCAGCTCCCACTTGTTGCCCTTCAGGATAGCAGGGAAGCAATTACTTGCTTCAGAGGTTATTTCTGTAATTAAAGCAAATTGACCTGACTTTTGAAAGAGGAATTTCTGTTCCACTCCAGAAAACAGACTGAAGTTAGTCTTTGCCTTACCTACACCCCGCAAAGCTACAGTGTTATTTTAAAAACAATAAAAGAACGACTTGCATATGCAGTGGCCATATGAGCCCATCTAACCTTGGAGATTTCCCTCTTGTATTCTGAACTACGCTGATGATGTCCGGATGGGATTTACAATGGCTCAAAGCTACTATTGTTCACACTACATTAAATCTACAATATATGCAATGAGATACCATAATATTTTCACTTGCAACTTCTATTAACCCACAACTTGACGGTATTTAATGAAATATGTAGTGCTCACAGAGTTGATTTATATGCATTACTATTTGCAGTTCACGTTTATAAAAGAGGAAAAAGCACCCTGAGGAACTCATGGTTCCTCTGACTTTAACAGAAAGTTAAAAGTGCCTGATTTGGTTTAGCTCAGTAACACCCCTGGAAGCCCCAGAATCTTATAGCTGGATTAGGGATGGCGACAGGAATCACTGATGCAGCTGAAACAGCCAGCAACAGGCAATGCACTATCGTTATGAACCCTGAGCCAAAATACTCCTGCTTATGTTGAAAAAAAAAAGAAATATCACAGTCATATTTATGTTTCTTGAGTATAGAAGTATATACTAACAATTAAAATGGTCTGGAAATCTTCTTTCATCAAGTGTTGTTCTAGAAATGAGGAGGATTCATAATTCGAAGGGAAAAATAAACAGATTTTCTTGAACAGATAAAGTTTTACTTCTGACAGAACTTCTGAGTGTATTTAGTTACACAAACTAAAGGCATACAGAATTGGCTAGCAGAAGACAGTACACTGGTGCCCTTAGAGCTATTTTAGAAGCAAATTGTTCTGTATATTACTCAAAACGAAACCACTGCTCTCTTTATTCCTCTACCACTTTAACACTGGGCTATCTGAGTAAGATCTAGAAAAAAGCCCATAATATTTATTATTCTTTTAGATAAGATGATCTGCATGCAGGTTGCGGTAAAACCAAACTTTTCCCAAACCAACGCCCTTCGGGTGGTAAAGAACATGAAGAAATGATCTTGTGCTGCACCTGCTCTCTAAGACTGTTTGCAGTAATGAACTAGCAAACTGGGAAAAGACAAGAAAGGTATTCATTCACTTGTGTCAGGATTGTGTAAGCCTGAAAAAAAAAATCCTACATTTTAGTACTCTGTGTATATATGCCAAGATCTCTATTGATGATATTTTTCATGGAAATTTCTGTGAGAATGCTGCAATGTATTAATAGAAAAGAAAAACATGACAAACCCTCTGCATTTTTAACACCGAGTCTACGTGTTATATTTTTCACATTCTCACTTGAAAGAGGTCTAATTTCCTTTCAACATCTAGAAAACTATGCTACCAAAGGGATCACTTACACTTAAATCAGTCCTTGGAAAACATATCCAGAAAAAAAATCTCCTATGGAAAGGCATGGAAACAAGAGCACAGTGTAGCTAAATTATCCAGAAGTTAATGACTGGACCTCGTTTTCCCAACTCCTCCCTACAACATCAATAGACTTAGAAATGAGACCGAGTGGAGCAAACTGCTTTAACACCACCTGGTGTACTTTTCAGCAGTTGGTCTTGCTTCCAGGCCTGTCATGGCTCATTAAGATAGTACAGTACTTTCTCTCTGCAAGACTGTTCTCAGGGACCATAGTATTCGAGATAAAATGAGATACGGCGGTTTTATCACAAGACAGAACAGGACTGTGACATGTCGCGCCAAGGTTTTAAGATCTGAAAAAGCTACAGAAGAGAAAGGTTTTTCAAGGCAGGTGAAGAGTAACAACAAACCAGTTACAAAAGATAAAACGTACAGAGTAAACCACAACAATTTATTTACATGAGCTTTGCTAAAGGTTCATGTCTTCGCTTTGCAGTTTTATCTTTCTGTGTCAACAGTTCTCTCACCTATGTAAATCACTTGATCGATCAGTTTAGTGCTGTGGACCAAAAACGGGTTAAACTGTTCTGCTTATTTCCGTGACTCAGGCCATCTACCATCAGTTGCACTGAAGATGAAATATCAGCCTGTCTCTAATGCTGCCAATAACACTCAGGTCTCAGAGTGCTCAAAGGCTCACTGACAATGCAGGAGGACAGAAAGGATAACACCTTTCTGACAGAGAGGCTTCATTCCTTAATTGCCAAGGGAAAAACAAAATGCAAAGGAGGTTATGTTTTTCTCTCACACTTTCACCTGAATAAAAAAAATAATAGCAGAAGACACCCAATTTGAGGGTAACCAAGATGTACAACTTTAACCTTGGAAGACACACAATATATCTACATGCTGTATTTCAGCTTTCCTATTGGATCCTGCATGAGAATTCGAGATTAACAGCAGTTCCAAGGTCAGTTTATTTCAAATTATTTAAGTGTGATGTCTGTATTGTTCAGTAATTAGAAATCTACTGTTTTTCACATTTCAGACTACTGCAACTGAAGTTTTTACAACTTAACTGGGTGACAATACCGAATTAAAATAAACATATGTAATGAAATATCTTATGCTTAATTAATTAAAAAGAGTAAAACAACAACAGTAGGATATTAGTGTGTTCATTTTCACTGTGTGCCCTGCAAAAGACATTTAAAAAAGAAAATACCTAAGCTCATAGAAGTAAAAAAAAGGACTGACACAGATGCACTTGTTCAGCTTCGCCCCAGACAGTGAATCCTATGGACACGGAGTGCCCCCTGTGGGACTTCAGCTTATTTAATTTCACACCAAGTAATGACAGGAGATGTTTTGGTACCACTGCTGCAATCATGTGATAGGCTGATACACCGAGTGACCACAGACCTTGTGAGTCCAGTTCAGTGTGACAAAGAGCTTCTGTTGGGCCCAGAAAGCCACACCTTGCACACGCAAGGTTAACATGTTACTGCTTTGTGGCACTGACAACAAACGCAGCCATTTCCAACCACAGAGCCAACTGTTCAGAGTTGCTACAGAACATACGTGTACTTCTGCAACCAGGAATCACTTCTGCTCTGGAGAACTGTTGTTAAACCATATGCATAAACCACAATCTCTTTAATGACGAAAAAGAAATTCTTTAATTTCCAGAAAGACAATTGTTGATGAGCTGACAAGTTATTGTTGGATGGTCATTGATACTTTTTTTTTTTCCTGGTTCTGTTCACCATGGGTGCAAGCAACCTGAAATATTTTTGTTTGGCTAAACTGTTTGCAGGGTTTGAAATTACTTTACACCTCATCTTGGATCAACTGAAATTACTTTTCTGGCAAATAAACTGTGTCAATTAATCAGTTTCTTTTGGACTACTTTCAATTTGAACTCCATACTCATACCTCCAGACAATGCTGCTTTATTGCTGAGGAGATGAACTTTACAGAAGATAAACAACCTCGGCTTCCACTGACTTAATTTCAGTTGTGAGTGTTCGAGTGTGTGTGTATTTTTCTTATCTGATAGCCAGAAAATGAAGACGTGGACTTACCAACCATCTACCAGATATTTCTAAGTCATATCATGCAAGAAAATTGTAGTAGAAATATGGATGAACAGTTTTCCTGCATAGCACAGCCTAGGTTGGCATCTTATTTTTATTAGTAGGCCTCCTGCAGCTCTCAGTAGGCCTTCCAAGTCTGAGATGAAAAAAGGGAGGCATACAATAAACAGCCTCATTAAGCTACACAGGCCTGGTTCCTCTTTGATTACCTCCTCCCTTCTGCATCAAACAAAACACTATCTGTGGGATGAATTCATGTAATCAGAAACTACTGTGATAAATAGCCAAAAAACCACTCATGTACGGTCACGAAAGAAATCAAACGATGTCTTTTCTGACAGCTTGGTTTTGAAACATGAATTATATTCTATTCTAACAATTTATTCATCTGTAATATCCCTGATTATTTTTCAAGAAACAAGAGGACAGTAAATTATTCTCAGACAAGTAATAATCTCTCTGTTGTGAGCCAGCAGGATGAAGGATTCAACTCTGAAGCGCCAACCACATTATGTAAGTCTGCATACCTTGAATTATAGGGCTAGCAGCAATTGCAATTAGCAAGAGAAGGCATAATTCAGGAAAGGGCTGTTGGACAGTTTTCCAGGCCTGAAAGAACAGATTGAGAAATGCTCCAACTGGGACTTTTCAATCCTAAAGCAGATGACTGGGAAGAACCTTCTGGTCCTTCTGACCATAACAAAAGCCCTGCCTAGTTACAAAAAAAATTAAAAAAAAAAATTCCCTCTCTCCATGCAGACACAGTGTCTGTTCCCCTCCCCTGTAAGTGCAGTGTCCGCTGCTCCAGATTTGGCAATTGCATGAGTTCGGCCTCAGATTAGACTGTTTGTGCTCGGTTATTTTCACACACTGCCAAAATCTGCTGACAACACCAGGAGGGAAAAAAAAAAGGAAAGGAAAACTGGTGATTTTCAACAGTTTATAACTCAGCTCAGCCTAAGCAGGTTTTTATGGGACAAAGAACAGAGATTTCTCTGTAGACAGCACTTTATTCCTGCCTAATTTAAAAGATTTGCTGTGAATGATGGAAACATTAGAACTTCTTAAAGAAAACATAACAAAACAAAAATCCTAGCAGTTCACTAGTATTTCTTTACAGCAGATCAGGTTTGGTGATATAAATAGAGACCATTATCTACCTCTCTCATAATTATTTGCAATAAAGTTTTTTTAAAGGAAAATGAAAATATTAGATTTAAAGGAAGAGGGCTTCCAAATACATAGTATTTCTTTAAGGAGTGAAATTTCTTGCTTGGAATAATTCACACTTGAGCTATTCTAGTGCCACAGTATTCCCTAAGGAGTGTGAAATGATCTTCTCAGGGTTATAGAGTCAGTAGTAAACACAAGTTCGACTCTAAGAAACAGTACCTTAAACATATATTTTCACTAACATAATATCTAACAACTTCCCATTAAAACCCAAAGGTTTTCTGGAGTCCCCTTGTTGCTTTAACACTTTCTTTCAGTCCATACATAGAATATCCTAAAGCTGCATTTCCTAAGCTATTTTTCTTATCTGCTTCCCCAGCCCCACTAACTGACTGCAGGGCCCAGGCTGTTAAATCTACACCTCTATCAAATCTCAAATTTAATAAGTGCTGCTTTTGAGCACCTCAAACTTTTCCCAGTGAAGCATGCCCTAAAACCTGGGAAACAAAACTGCTTTACTGTGTTTTTGAACACTATCTGTACAACAGCTATTGCTTTTTGTTAGGAACACTAAAAGCAGCCAATTGCTTCGCAAAATTGACCACTCATTCAATTAATGTTATTTTTTGAGCTGAAATAGTAGAAAGTATTTTAACAACATGAGAAACTTTTTGGAAAACTAGAAAACAGAAAACAAGAATGCTTTTCATAAAAAGCATAGGCTGGGAAAGCAGGGCAACAAAGAATATACTGGAGTTTCTTTATATAAAAATAAGATATTTAATTGACTGGGAGTCCTCAGTAGAGACTTGTTTGCAACAGAGCCTCATGGTGAGGGTGAGTTTTTGAAGTCTGGATGCCTTTGGCAGCTTTATAGAACTTAAAGACAGACCAGCTATGACTAAAACACGCTCAGCTAGTTAACTATACAAACATAATGTTTTTTCCATCTTTCTCTCCATGTGCTGACAGCATTACCATTCTCTCCAGCGTTCTTCTTCCTTCTGAGGTACAATGGATCTACCAGTTCATGCAGTTCCTGATACTACATTTCAGTACAACAGCCTTCCAACAATAACTTACACAGCTAAGAGAGGTCATCACTTAGAAGTGAGTAGTTATATTAAAGGATCTACACAATTCCAAATACTTTTCAGGATATACTGTACACTACGTGTATATTTTTAATGAGAAGGTTTGGCAGAGCAGTTTGGCAGAAGAAAATGCTGTCAAGCGATTGGATATGGGATACATCTCCAGTTGCTTTGGACTCCCACATCACCTTAAGAGCTATTCTTCCTAACCCCCCCCCCCAAACTCTTAAGGCAGTCAAATTTATAGCTCAATAAAATTTTTTATTAAAAATAAAAAGTGTGGCTTTTAAGCACTGTAGTCTTCCAACATCCTTACGCCAGGTCTAGATCAGACTGTTGTAGTGGAATATGAAGCTGGGGAGGCTTGGCCCACTTTATACAGCACTCCTAAGTTAGAATTTCAAGATCTAAGCCACCTCTTTCCATTTTGTAACAGCTGTTTTTCTATCCTTTCATTAAAAAATAAAAAAAAAGGAAAGAGACCAGCGTAGAATAGTTAAATAAATAAATAATGGCTCACAAAACCACAGTGGAGGAACCACTGCTGGTCCTGCCAATAAAAATGTTCCTTCTCTTCAGGGCTGGCTAAACAACTGAAAGTGTTTCTAATGAACTGCTGGCAGCACTATCCATCATTGCACTAAACGGATTCATGTCTGCCTAAACTAAGGATAACTGTTTATCTATATTGCACAGTCAGAAATTAGGAAGTATTTAGGCCTTAGAAGTCTAATTCCTCACTTCTCCCATCTTCTCAAAGCTTAATCCAAAGTTTTATCCAGGTCTTCTTATGCAAAGATGACGAGAGAATTCTGACTGATAGAGAACTTCAAACTATTTCAGTGTTAATGAACCATCCACATTAGTTTGAAAAATACGTGAGCAGAACAGATCTCTGCAGTCTGATTCTAACATTACAAACACCTGACATTATGTTTATCTCTTCCCTCCTTTTTTTTTTGTTTTCATTCGCTACACTGACACTTGCACCTTACCTTAGAGTAGTTATAGGCTGCTGAAAGCAAGATGGCACATTCATAAGACATAAAATAGTTGTTTGAAGAATCTTTGAAGATGCTATTGTGCAAATAATAGTAGCCTACTGTAAACACTCACAAGGAAGAAATGTTTTTAAGCTCTATGGAAGTGTGACAGTCATGTCAGTAATCCCTGGTCAGAAGTAAATTCTGAAGGCTCAGCTGATTACAGATCAGTCAGACAGAGACATGTTCATGCAGTGCCTGTCTTTAGAACACCAGGGATCAGAAAGGAATTCAGAGATATCAATAAAACATGCCTACAAATAATGAAAGAAGACACTTACTTCATTTCCAGGACTTCTTCCAAATGTTTCCTTCTTTCAGCTCGTAGGTTGGTCAAATGGGTTTCCTTCTCAGCCAGAGACTGTTGTGTAGAGGACAACTTTGCTTTCATTGACTCCAGCTCCTGCTTAACCTTCTCCATGGCCATCATCAGCTCTTCTACCTAAAACATTTTTGGAGCAGACAGGAGGAGAGAAAAACAGTGTAATGTGATCAACTGGAATTTACTAAATGTCTCAACTCGGAGCACGCAGGTTACCAGTGCATGTATGCTGCACAACACTTTCGTAGGCTGGAAGCAACATCTGGTGTGGACAGTATGTCTATACTTGACTGAAGCACCATTACAGCCTGTGAATTAAATTAGTTTGGTCAATGGAAAATTACTATTACAATAGAAATCTTCTACTCTTCTGTGTTTCTATTTTAGAAAACGTACCCCAAGGATAAAAGGATGGCCTGTACTCGTTAAAATTGGCCCATAGAAATGCAAGGTATTAAATGAAACACATTGATAACGTAACAAAACAAAAAAAAACCTTCCATTGTAAATGATGCCTAAAGAGAAACTACATATGCACTTTAAGAACAAAGGTATTGTTTCCAAAACAGGGGGAGGACTGGGTTCCCATGAAGATGTCAGTAAGGCTACTTCCCTCAAAATACCACTTGAACAATGCTGATAGGCACATGTTGTGATTTAGCAATATAAGACATTCAAAGAGTTGCTGATGGCAGAGAAGCACAGCAGAACAATGCTCATATCTCCAGCAAATTTGGAAAGATTCAGAATTAACATGATTGTAAATCCTAGCATAGATTTTACACAGATGAAGAGTACTTTTGTTTTGCACTTGGAACAAGTTCCGTCTCAGCTAAAATTTATGACTAATTATCATGTAAAACCACAATAAATGCTCAAGTCAACTACACGTAGTGTTCAAAAACCTCTGGATGTGCTTTTATAATTTTATATATTTTATACAATTTTATAACACATTATGTTCACTGACCTCTTCAAAACAGGTTTTCTCTTCCTATCACAACCAAGTGTTCATAAACAGCTTTATAATGTGCTTCTAATGGGAGAAGCTCAGATGCTACTGGTGCACATAATCAAAAATTTGTATAAATTTAGTGTGACCACACAGCACTGTATTGCCTTTACATCCCTGCAAAACAATCAGCTTGTGATCCATCCTGGAAGTGAATTATTGAAATGATATTAAGCTCAATTTCTAATTACATGTTGTTATAAAAAGAGTTGGAGGCGTCATTTGCTATATAAGGGCTGGAGGAGGGAAGGTACGTAACATGCTTCAGTAAATCCTGTACTCCTAAAGGCAGAGCTAAAATGGATAACAAGATTGGTTTTCATCCTCAATCAGTGAAAGAGCAAGAAAAATTGCAATTCAGAATTAGCAGTTTTATAAAAATTAGCACAGACACTGTGCAGTGTTTACTGTAGAAAGCCTATCTACTTCCACCCAAATGCAGCTGCCAAAAGGATTCTTCTTATGCTCAGCGAACTAAAAAAAAAAAAAAGTGATTATCAAAAACTATTCAAGATGTACAGCCAAAAATTCATCCAGTATTCAACAGACCAAAGGAGAAAGAATTTCAGTGACACATAATCCAAACTAATGAGCATGCATATATTAACCAAACTTTCCCTGTTTTATTAGTGTGCAAAACAACATCAGAAAGTCTCAATTTTTAAAACAAAGAGAAAACTCCATAAAATGAAATAGAGAAAACACATAAGAAAAGAATGCAAAGAAGAACTGCAGAAACAATGAACAGCAAAAATACTACTAGGATGAAAACTGGTTCTTAGAAAGAGAAAAGCTGCAACGTGGTGGGAAGTGAAGGTGTACTTGTGCATCAGCTCCTCCAATATCAGCTTCTGCTTCCTTTGGGTGGATCAGAATTACCCACATAAACATTTCCCTTTAAACTGAGAATAAAAGGCATGCCAACTATAAAACCCTTAGCTTATAACAGAAAGCCACCTCAGATCAACAAGCCCCCAGCCAACTGCAACAATCAAAACGGCCTGTGTCAATCTGTCAGCTACCAAGATAAAACAATCTGTGAAGCAGCATCTTCTCTGTAATCAGGTCTGAAATATTTCTGACATCCTTCCTTCCCTTCCCAGCCATCAAATTCTATGGTGCTAATGCTGGAGGACTGGTTTGCTTGACGTAGATCCGTAGCATGACAACTCTGTGCTGGTAAGAAGACACAAGGAGACCAGAGACTGGTGTCTAGGCCAAGGCTCCCAGTGAGAGGTGGCAAAGGCTAACTCTGCAGGAGTGCTTTCTAGTGGTGGTGATCACAGGTACTTAATCTTTGTCTCTCTGCTCTGCTTGCTAACTCTTTTAATTCTAAGGTTGCATTCCCTATTTTTGCAGGCTAACAGAGAATTGATCTAATCATGTATTAGGAAGGGCTGGAATGCAAGTAGCCTTTAAACTGTGCCAACAACTTCGTTTACAGAACTGTCATTACCTTCCATCCTCTCCAGCAAGTACCATTTGTCACGCAATTTACCAGTGACAAAGTTCACCAAAACAGTGATGACTTGCATTCACAGCAAAGACTTCATTGTTCAGATTCATCAGGTTATAGATATTCCATGGGTCTATTTCAATTAAACTTCTACAAAACAAAACATTTTATTTGGCAGAGTATGAATCTTCATGCAGACCTGTCTGTACGTGTCCCAGTAAGCAGCCCTGTGAGAAATGATACAGGAATACTCACTGGAAGCAAACTGCTTGCAAAGCACATCTAATTTAGCCTATATAAAAAAAACCTTCAAATCTACCCTTGATTTTTTTTCCCTGAGAGCAGCTAATTATATAATAAAGAACAAATATTTGCCAAAACCAGAGTTCTTGGCATGCTGAGACATTTTTAGAGGCATGTTGTTGACATTTTCAATTTAACTGCAGGTAAGCTTGTGCCCTGCCAGCTGTACCTAGAAAGTCTCCATTTCAGGAGGTGGGAAGAGTGCACTCTTGCTCCTCTCTTCTCTTTGCTCAAATGACATTAGATAAAGCAAAGTATATCTTTGCCTATCTATGACTTAGCCGTGATTCAGTTCTCTGTAGACAGGCCAGCAAGGTCTTCACGTATTCTGAGCAGAGAACTTGAATGGAGACTATTTGTTATTGTTTTTGGGCCTTAAGTGATGTGCCCAGGTGACAGCTTATCTTTAAGGAAGAACATCAAGCTGAAATAAGTTTCCATTAGTGGAGAGCACTCCCGAGAGACTGAGCAAACTATGTGAAAGAGGGCAAAGTATGTCAATTAAACCAGTATGGGATTCACAGCAGCAGAAAAGGCAAATATCAAGATAGGACAAATTTTTTTTACATATTATTACATCTTCTTCCTTAGGAAGCATGAAAGCAAGATGAAGACAAACATCAATACAACAGGAGAAGTTTATTTACCATGCTAATGGATCTAATAACTCCCTTTTCAGGAGCCTATCTACCATCTTAACCTCCCTGTTCATAAAACTGTAGTTTCAGGTTCCTCTCATGCAACTGTAAATCAAAAAACAGGTTTTTGCACAGACATGCAGATACCACATTAATTCCAAATATGTAGTCATTCCAGTAAACTTTTCTGGCCATTGGGTAATGTGAAGCCAGAGACTTACAAAGAGCCTGGTCAAGTTCCTGAAAAGCCAGTAAAAAGACAGCAAAACTGAGAAAGTGACTGGATATGCAAAATACTAGAGGCTGAAAATCCTACCAGTCACTGTATTAGTCCTTGCAATGATTATTGATGATCAGGATAGGCAAGCTCCAATTCCCTCACCCCTCACATGAGAACTAATGCACTACTAAAAATTCCTGAGACACAATAGATATTGCAGGCCAGGAAAAATGCTAACATCAACTGCTGTGGTTGTTATTGTTTGCCTCTAAAAATCAGAGCCCAAAGACTCCAGTATCTAAGGCACCAGACAAGCTAGTGGAGCCTCAGCATCCCCAAACACTTCAGTCTGTTTAAGTTACAATGTAGTGGCAGCTCCCTTTTTTCTTCCCATTGTGAACCTTCCCCACTGATGAATGATCACCTGAAGATAACTTTCCTACTGCACAGGAAATCGAAAAAGGCTTCCATAGCCCTCTAAGGGAGATAGTTCTGGAGCTTAATTTTCTGCTCAAAGAAGCAGAGCAATTTTGGGTCATCATCCAAGCAAGAAATGCATCATGAATGCTGGTAACACGATGTAATTCACTCCAGTGGTACTATGCAACTATAAAGAGGCCATGGACAAAATCATCAGTATGGAGAAAAAAAAGAGCAAAATGCTACACACTTGAAAAAACACCTGAAGAGGCAGAGACCTATTCTGAAATGGTGACTCCTGCAATCCATGTTTATATGCTACGTGCACACCAAGAATGAGGAAAAGGCTAAGGAATGCCCTCCACAGACAGCACAAAAGAAATTTTTCCAGAATCAAGTGACAGGATAGAAATGTCCCCAAAGTTCATATGCATATGACTGGCTTGAATAACATTTATAAAAGACAGCAAATCACTGGTACGCCATATAAAAGATATTTTATGTTAATGTTAGATAAGGCTTTCCCTCACCTGTAGATTAGCAATCTTTGCAGAAAAGACTGCATAGCTTTTTTATTTTTAATTTTTGATAGAATGGTTTGTCTGGGTTGAAAAACCTTTAAATATCATCTAGGCCAACACTCCTGCCATGCCTTTCACTAGGTTAGGTTGCTCAATGCCCCATCCAACCCAACCTTGAATACTTCCAGTGATGGGACATCCACAGCTTCTCAGGGCAATCTGTTCCAATGTCTCACCATGCTCATTGTAAAGAACTTCTTTGCTACATCCACTCTAAACCAAAGTTCCAACCATCCAGATAGTCCAAGGCAACTATTAGTCTTATTATTTTTCCTTCCTCATAATTTTTTTCTTTTGATTAGGCACAAGAGATCACACATCAATCCATAGTTAAAATTCTCAGAGGGCATGGCAAAGAGACTTGACTGTTTCACTAAGAACCCTACACCTACACTGGAAATACCATATTTTAAGTGCAGCAAAATATGGGAATTGTTTAATAACAGGCCTGGAAACAGACACATTTTTATGTTTTTCATTGAAGGAAAGAAATTCTAATTCTTTCAGTATACACACAGGCGCAGCAGGCTATGGGATAGCTGTTTATATTCATTACTGTGTCTCAAATGTTCCATGCAGAATACAAAATGATGCAATTTTAGAGAATACAGATACAAATACCAACACAAACAAGTCATTTTCCACGATCATTGTATAAATCAATCACTAGAGATCTTCATTTCAAAACCACCTCAGCAGGCTAACTTGTATATTTTAAATTATTGGCTTTCTAAACATAGACCTTTCTTGAATAAACAAGAAATTAGCATTACAAGACAAAATGTACTAGAAATCTGTACTTTTGCCCAAAGCTAACTAGGCCAGCAAAACAAAAAGTCTTGCAATTAAAAGTCAGTAGAAAGAATGTTACAAGGACTGAAAAAAATAATTAACAATTCTCAAAATGTCACTCTCTCAGAGGACAGTCTCCTACTCTTCTACTGCTTTTGAGTTTTTAAACTATTTTTCATTTCGTTGTGTACACTGCTGAAATGATAAAGGGACTGCAAATTTCTGCATTATCTTTTACTTAGTTGTACTGATTAGACTGCAGAGAATAAAAAGAAATAGACATGAAAAGCAAGACAAAGACAAGAGTTCTGGCTCACTGTAAACTTGTTTGGATCCCAGAAAAATTTCCTAGAACAGATGTTAAGACATGGAAAAAGCACAGGCCAGACTTGGGACTTAAGCATGTAATTTAACTGCCTCAAGTAACATATTACAAGGGAGAAAGCATTGAGTCTGACATAACTTGGACTGCCAGCAGGACCAGATGGTTTGCTTAAATCACAAGCTAATAAACCTTTACACAAAATAAGAGGGAAATGAATTATGGTTTCATCATAGCCCCATTTTTGTTAAAGCAGTAGGGTGGCTTTAAGGTACTCTTAAAGACTATATCCAAGACACTTTACTAAATTCTTGGCTATTTTCAACTGAGGGAACAACTTTCAAATTCCTATAGACACTGGGAAAGCTGCTAGGCATAGCTTTTTGAGACCTAAAAATATTGGAGGAAAATGAGAGAAATCAGTAAACAATAACAAGAAAAATCTTCCTCTCCCTCAGCAACATTCAAATGCAATTTCTGGTTTGTGAGGTAAGGACAGTCCTCAACCAAGGGAACAGCTGCAAGCTCTGCCCCACTGGCAGCAGAAGGGTGTGAAGCAGAATGGCTCTGCCCCACCACACAGCCTGGAGCTCTGGCTTCAATTCACACCCCCTTATTCACCGGCAGTGTGCACAGTATGCACGTACCTGTTGGCTTCCGGCCTCTCCACCACGGCAATGGGACCACCACTAATCCTTCTGAAGCAGATACATATGTCCCTTTTTATTCTGTAATTGCAGGCACTATAAAGATACACTAGGTGAAAAGCCATTCACCTAAAAAGACAGTGTTCTTCCCTACACTGCACATCACATCCCATTATAACTCCTTCACTTGTTCTGTGTGGTCACTGTTAACGAAAATTGCCATAAGATCCTACGCAGACAAGTGAAAAACTACTTTTTTCTCCACCACTTGGAATTCCTTAGTGGGAGATCCTACCTAGACACTCAGAAATAAACGCAGCAGAATAGTGTGCAATAATGAAGATGTTTCTGTAAATCACATTTACCTCCACCTCAAAGAGGATGCCAGATTTACAGAACCCCTTTTGGCAAGGTCAGCTGTTAGAGGGCTGTGGCAGACTGCACATGGAGAAGGAGTTCTGTTTTGTTCACAGTGAAGCAGGGAGTGAGTGTAGAAGCTGTGAAATGTCTGGTGGGTTATCAGTTCTCCAGATAAAAGGCAGGACCTTTTGATCATCCGTAATATACAGCAGTAATTTTAGGGATGAAATCTGTGTTTCTTTATATCAGTGTGTGGCTTTAAGTCTTTGTGCCTTTGGTTTTTAGATGGTTAGGATTTTGTACATTCAGTATCCCTGATAAAAAAGAGTGTCTTAGTGGCTTAAAAGAACTGGTGCCGCTGTTCTGCTCTTACATCATTAAATGGGAAAAAGGAGAGGAAAAAGATAAAGAGAGAGAACAAAAGCCTGTGGTCTGAAAACATGCAGGATACTGCAGATGAATGCAATTTTTCTTATCTCTGTGAGTGAGATACTTAAACAGCTGATATCTCTTATTTCCATGAGCTGGTCTCTCAACAAAAACGTCCATTATAAAAAAAAACATCTGATAAAGAAGAGGAGTTAATGCTCTGTATTGCTCCTTACTGCCTCCACAGATGGCTCTGGGCAGTGAGGAGCACCAGTACTGGACTGATCAGATATCTGACATTACCATGTTACTCCTGCAGGAGCCACAGAAACACAAACAAAGGAGTCTCTGTGAAGGGGTGCATTACTTGAGCATCAATTGAGTGCTTTTGCTCATACCCTGAGAGCGCTGAGCTTTTGTACGAAGAAAGAGGAATCAGGATTCACAGATGTTTGGAAAAGAGAAAACTCCTGAGCCACCAGATTTCAGGACTCCATAAGTCACAGCTGTGTTCTGTTAGGATGTTTGGAGGTAGCTTTGACAGTTGCATTTCCTAAATGTAGGCCATAACCCACACAAATAAGCAACAGCCTACTGCTGGGACAAGAGCTCTTGAGAAAGAAACAATAATTGTCTCTGCTTAACACATACAAAATATTTGAGTCAGGCCTGGGGAAAAAAAAATTGAAAACTGAATTCTGATTTCTACTGAGGAAAGAAATCTGTTTTAGTCACTGGTATCTGACAACTGTAACAAGTTACAATTCTATTTCTCCATTTCCCTCAAGTGAAACCATTATCCAACAAAACATTCTCATCATGTTTTTTAACCCTAGCAACCATACCAAAGGAAGCTGTCCTGTTTTACTTTACATTGATCTATAGTCTTAGGAAACTGTCTTGTGTTTATCTTCCATGGCTGGCAACGAGTTTCTCCCACCCTTTGGGGACATAGCAGCAATCACAGCACACGATCTTGAAAAAAAATCTGGATTTTGATCACCTTCTAAAAATCTCTACAGAGGTAGAGACACTAGGATATAGCACATTAAGGACAGCTTTGCACACACTCATTTAGCACAATTTATTACATTCAAACAAAGTTCTCTAGAACTATGGATAATCCATGATATTCCAGCCACAACTCTAAACACGGCCATCTTCAAATTAACATGCCCTTCCTTAGGTTACATCTACCCTGTGACTGCTGCTAAGGTAGAAGTCATACCAATTGCCCAGGGATTTCAGCACTTTTTTACCAGCCTTCTGTAGACAATGCTGATTTCCATTCTGCAGCATTTTAGACAGTTTTAGGTTAACCAGGATATGTCACTACAGCAGATAGTTTAAATGTAACTGAATAATATTTAAAGTAAATATTTAATGCTGTGCTACACAGCACAGCAAAGACTGTCAATTTATATTGCATAGATTAATTTTCCAAAGAGAAAAATCCTGGGATGATGCACTAACTCACTATAAGGCGTGAAAAACGTTATGCTAATTCCACATAGAACTTTAACACCCTTTTCCCAAAAGACATTAAGGATCAGGAACATAAAAATATGAAAGCACATGCATTGCCATGTGAAGGTTGAACATGTGGCTAACTGAAGCAGCACAGTCTCACTGGCAAGCTCTGGGCAGTTTCCACCTCTATGAACTCGTGAAAGCAAATCTGTAGCATTTTAGTCAACAGAAAGCAAATAGCAGAACCACAATAAATAAAAAGCAGTTCCACTCCATGGAAGCCAGGCTAAAACTGAGAGAAGGGTTTGAAGGAATCCAATGGTAAACAGCAGTACAGCGAAGGCTGGAAGCTTCTGTGTGAGTAGGAAACACTTCAAAAGAAGGGCATCCTCAGTCTAAGGAACCTGAAGTTTGTCACTTTTCCATGGTTTTTTGTATAGGAGAATGGTACAGGAAGGAACGCAAATTCTTTTCTTGCATTTTATGGATTTGGGGGGAAAAAAATCAATTATGTCAGAAAAAGAGTATATATTTTTCAACTTATGAATCTAATGTTCAAGTCTAATTAAGTGTTCTAATGCATTAATCTATGTATTATCGTATCACACTTGCGTTTAAGATCACAGTTAAACAATGCAACTGGAAAGGAAATTTAAAATGAGAAAAGTACAGCACTAGCACAAGCAAATATTAACACAAATATTTGCCTGGGTCTTAAAATTCCAAGCAAGCATTAATGTAACCAAATCTGCAAGCATTTGATTTTCTCCCCAGCCACCTTAAATAAAATACTGTCTAGAGGTAGGTGCTTGAGAAAATAATATAACAGTCAGAGAGATGCCAAGATAGATCTTTGTCTGGAATACCTGACTACAATAAAAGGCATAATGTGAAATTGGTATTTATCTATTAAACAATAAAAAGGGATAAAAATCCAGACAAAAGGATCTTAAAGTCAGCATTTGCACCGAATTTATACATAATCGCTTCCATCAGTATTTCTCATTTCATTAAATGAAAAGGTGACTTATATGGAGAAATGCTCAATGTATATTTTGCATAGAGGTTAATTATCCTTTCCGTGTCCCCAATTCTCTTGAAAGTCATCAAATTTTGACTACTTTGCAACCTTAAATGAGAGCAACAAATGAAACAAAAACAAAGTCATCATCCCTGGAGGAATTTAAAAGACAGGTAGATGTGATGCTTTAGTGGTGGGCTTGGCAGTGCTGGGTTAATGGTTGGACTCGATGATCTTAGAGGTCTTTTCCAACCTAAACAATTCCATGATCTTAAAAGATTCAGAAGTTTTTTCCTCTAAAATGTTAGAAAAAGATCTCTGTCTCAAAGTCTTTGGGCATTATTTTCTATTCATCATTTCCTTCCCTATTCATTCTTCCCATCCGGAGACAAAAAAAAACCCAACAAGCCCCCACCTTGGCACAGCTGAACACAGCTAAGAAAAAATTCCACTCTGTTACACCTCTTAAAAGGTACATCACTGAATACCAAGGAATTACATATCATATTACCTTCTCCCATGGAGGGAGCGTGACTCAGTACAAATCTGCATATTTTTAAAGGAAGAGGTTATGTAATCCATTTAAATATTTGGGGGAAAGAAATAACTTTAGGGAGATGCATAATTTCTAAAAATTACTGCAAACGTATTTATCGACAAGGACACAGTGCACAGGCACTTTAGCTGTGAAAAATGCCTTCTCTAACCAAAGGAACAGAATCAGACAAAAGGCTAGAAAAAAATAGATCTCTTGAAAAACAATGGTAAGTCTATGCTTCAGGCTGACACTGACTTAAAAAGCTCTTAAAACTTAAAATAGATACAAATTTTGAAGTTGGCATATGTGATAGAGAGCTTCAGGAGTCTTGTTATTGCCATATTTAACATGTAATATGTACCTGAAATAATATGTGCTGAAATAATTTATACAGAGAGTTGGAGAAAGGAATTAGTAAAAGAAAATGCATTTAAACATTACATAATATTCAATCTTTTATTTTTTTCCTCAAAAAGCAAAGCAGAAAAACCTGCCCTGTGCAGGATAAAAAGACACAGTGTATGAACACTGATATAGCTATTTACAGGTCTACATACTTAACCTCATTTAAATGTCCCACGCAGAACCATAACTTCAAAAAAGGCTGATGGAAGGTGTCAAGATCAGAATGCCAACTCAAAAATTTCATTTTAAGTAGCTACTTAAGAAGGAAGGAATTAATAGGTAATAGTAATTTTTTGTGTTTATTTACCATATCATTTTAGGATAGGGAGTTAGACTGTAGAAAGAGTGCATTTAAGCAGGAGTTGATATTCAGGAGAGAACAGAGGTGCACTACTATCAGCAGAAATACTATTTAAATTTCTAAAGCCTTCTGCTTTTCAAATTTGAAGGAAATAAAATTAGATAGAGAAATGTATGTTGTGGTCAGGCAAAACACCACCTCACTCACAGAAACAGTAGCCTATTGTAAAGGATGCCATAACAATTTAAAAATAAAAGATAAAAATATTTTTAGTAACAACACTAAGCAATTCCTGCCTCCACTTCTCAGTCCTGCCCCCACAGTTCAGTTCTTCCTCAGATGTCCCTCAAGTTCTGCATGGGGATCCATGAACCAGGTCAGTGAATTGATCCACGTGCAAAAATTCCTTTAAAAAATAAGACAGCTGTTTCATGAATTAGGTCACTGCTCCATTTCAACAACAGAGCCCCAGAAAGACCTAGGCTGGGAAAACTGAAGGGATGTGCACTGAATTATGGGGATGAAAGTGAGCAAAGAGAGCGGGGGGAGGTTAAGTATCTTAGGTGAAAACATATTAGTGAACTATGCCCTCCAAAGAGGAAGGCTCAAAATGCAAGCAGTTTATGCTCTAGAAAAGAACCTGTTGCTCATAATTGACTGACACTGAATCACAGAACCTGAACTTCTGTTTCCCTTTATTTCACATAAAGGGCCTCATTCTTTCATGAGGACTGAAACACTTTTCCAGCATTGTCCTGGGAATGGTGCTCATTATGAATAAATCCATACAAAGAACAATATCCTGCTTTCTGCTGCAGGCGAAGGGATGATAAGATGTACCAGGACAGCAAAAGAATGACTGTGAGCAAGAGAGGGCTTCTTGTCAAAAATGACCTACACCGGTTTTTCCAAGGGAAGTAAAACGAACATTGTATTTTTGAGCAGGAAAAAAACCCTTATATTTAATTCTTTCTTCCCCCTTGAGGAACATAACGATAGCTTTTCTAAAATAAACTCAGATTTGGTTAATGTAGAAATAGTTCCTGAATCTACATTTGGTTTTGCCATTTCTAAAAAAAAGAACCTTATGACAAAAGTGTTTATCCAAGTAATCCTAACTTCAGCCTTATGGGGAATACTTAAAAGAAATCTCCATACACCTTCTGATCTTCCACCTAGAGGGATCAGCCACAGTGGAACATAACCCCACAGTTGTAAGGAAGTCACAATAACATTTACATACAGGATTCAGCAGGTGCACCAACAAAACCAAGGTGAGTATTATCAGAAAGGAGGAACTTGAAGAACTTTCAAGTCTTTACATCTATGCAAGACTGTCTCATCTGCTTTCTGCATGGCAGGGATTTTTGTTAGATAGATCAGTAAGGATAATAAAACTATGCCCAATTCGATGGGTGCACTGCTCCCAGCAGGAAATGCCTGATTTTATTTTTGTGAAAGATGAAAGAAAGAACAGGTCTAAAATCCTGAAATAAACAGAAAGCTGCAGTCAGCTGGAGACATCTTGCATACATACACTGTGTATTAACACAGTGAACCCACTGTCACAGCTAATACACACTGACAGGATATTTTTAAACACTGGATTAAAGAGAGCCAGATTTTAATCTGTAACAGATATCTGAGAACCATGAAGTCCAGGGTGGCTTCGTGGATGCTGTAATTCAAATCTGAGGCCTATAAAACAGCACGACACCGTACGCCAGGAGATAACGGAGGGCAGGATCACACAACACACGGCTACAGTAACAACATGAAATACTGGGGCAGAGGAACACACAAATGAGATGTCCTCATACCTTGAACCACCTAAAGCCAAAATGGTTGATCTCATGCACTGATTCATTAAACAGCTTCAGACAGGCAGTGGAGTGGCAGAATGGTAGAAAACAAGATAAACGAAAGAGAGGAAAGAAAAAGCATGCAATTAAAAGCAAATTATAATCAGTTTGAACAACATTACCACTTTAAAAATCACACATATTACTCACACTTGGTCTAAGAACGTTTGCCATTGATAGTGTATAGAACACAGATAACTGCATTTTAAAACTCATCCAAGGGTGTCTTTCACGATTCTACAAAGAACTTCTACAGAACATAATAAAACAAAGAGGGCATTCTTCAACAGTAATTGAAGGAATATGAACAGAAAAACATTTGAAGGGATGTCTCCTCCTCACCTTGAAAAAACAGCTACTTGCCAACACTCTATCACCTGACTGCATTTAACTGACGCCAAAACAAAATCCTACTGGACAAAATGGGGCACAGCAGGTCAGGTCTCCCAGCGCTGGTTGGAACAAGACACACCAGTTCCTTTCCCTTTGTGCTGACTGTTTTCATATTTTAAAAACTGTAACTTGTCAGAGCTGGCAGTGTAGTTCTGTTGGAGGAGGACACTGCTGTCAATCAGTGACTGCACAGATGTCGACTTTTCCCTCTTCCCATACTGCTGCTTTCAATCCATCCTTCTTTCCCCTCCCCATTTTTGTGTGCACCACTACATCCAAATTAATTTCTTCTTCATGGTACTGTTGCCTACCATATTCCACCAATCTTTACCCATAAATTTTACTTATCTTGGCTCTCTTCCTCTCCTCTCAATCTCTCCCACTGACCCTTATGGCTCACTGGCCTTCAGGCTGTGCATTTGCCGGCCTTGTCTCATCCTTCAGATTGCACACCCAATTCCAACTCTGTATTCACCAGCTTCTAGGTGTTCAAGGATATAAAACTGGTCACTTTGTCTTGTGACTGATAAATTAAAACATTATGACATCCTAGGCATCAAATCACAAACTTTGATTGCTTTTGTGCCTCATCATAGAACCTAATCCGTTGTCAGATACTCATTATCCTTTCAAGGAGCTCTAATCTTTGATGTGGTATTCACTACCCAGTTAACATTTCTATTTCATGCCATTTTTTAAAGGCTACAAGAAATCTGGAAAAAAGGCATTCTTGAAAGCAAATTTCATAACACTGTCTGGGATCTTAGGATACAGCAACCAGAATTATCCTCAGTATGTCTATCAGCAAACAGCTGAGCTTGACTCTAGCCTGAAGAGAAACAGTTGCTTTCTTCCTGAAAACTTGGATTATTACTAAGATATAAATATCTTCTTTTTCATTGAAGTCTCTGATATAAAAATACAGGTTAGAAAAAAACCTCTTAAAATGTTTTAAAGTGCACTTAGACAGAACTGTTGTGAAGTAAATAACAAAGAGGAGGAGATCCCTCCACTGAAATACAACTGACAAAATGCTCCTGTTCGCTAATTACTGTCAAGTAAGGAACAGTGAAAAACACTGAAGAGGCTCACAAAAAGCACAGTAAAGAGTGACAGGTTCAGCTTCTGCTTCAAAAGCTGTATCAAAATGTTATGGATTTATTCACTACTTATGCTGTTCTCAAGGATTACCTACATGAGTTAAAATCAGGCATCTATGTGATTCTTCAGGATCTGTGACACAGAATCAATTGATGTATAAAAGTTTATATTTGTGGCTTCAAAACATGAGTGTGTATTTTCTGTGTTTATGCTTGGCTCAAGACAAGAGAATTGTCTCTTTGTCCTGTTGTTTTGCAAGTGCAACCAGACTCTGGTCTATAAACACAACCACACTAATAAAAATCATTATCTTTAAGTACATTCAATGAACAACACAGTGAACCCATGTATGCTTACACATAGGAAGACAGCTCTGACAGGCAAGACAGATCAGAAGAGTAGCTACTTAAAATATTTTAAAGCTCAGGATACCTTATATTTAATTTTAATTTCAAGAAAATCTTACCTATGAAATACAATTTAGCACGAAGGTTTTGCAGACTTTATGAGTTCTGTTACTTAATGTTGGAACAGAGATACAGGATCATCAAGGAAAACCAGTTGTGTTTGGCAGTAAAGCAGGGAAAATAGTACTTCTCTGTCCCGTTACTTTCCTAAGAGAACTACCAGTGACTTTACAAGATTGCAGACCTGTTTCTCAGCATTGATCCTGGCTGACTCCTCTTGTGCTAGCACCATTTCCCGCTCTGCAGTTATCTGAACACTTTCTCTGAGTGCCTCTTCCAATTCTTCAATCCGATCATCCTTTTTACGTAGATTGTCCTGGAAAATGATGGGAGACGAGGTGAAGATGACTTGTTTGGAACTACAGCCTTTTAATCAACCAAGTTTTATGCCAATCAAAATGTGTTTCTCCCTCCCGAGGTGCAACTGCAGGCAAATCATCTTCACACAAAGGACAGAAAGATGAAGGGATGCAAGAGTAAGAGGAAGATCGCAGTAAAGAGAAGGAGACAGGCAGCGAAGCAGGACCTCAGAGCAAGAGTGCTGGGCACAAGCACAGTCCTGTGAGATCACACAGCATAGATAAGCAAGGATTGTTGGTAAATAAGGATTAGTAAGCAGTTCTGAAGAAGCACAGAAGCTAGAAGTGGCAGGAAGGTAGCAGGCATTCAGCACTGCCCATTTGCTCTCACACTCATCGTCAGCGGGTGTGGTAAGAAAGGAAACACAGCACTGCAGTTTGGAATTTGTCATTTCCAGGTAAAGGGAGAGAAAAGCAAACATTAACCCAACAGAGTTTTTCATTGTTCAGATTAAGTCTTCAGAGGAAGCGTTACATCTCTAGGAAACATGAAGGATTCAGCTGGGATGTCTCAATCTCAGACATTCAAGTATCAAGACTCCCTAAAAAGTTATCCTTTGATTAAGAGCATCTTTACAGTGGCAAATTCAGATGCCCACATATGTTCAAAGAACACTGAAGAAAACAGTATAACATAAAAAACTATATACAAAATAATATTATTGTTATTTGTAAAGGAGACTCTCTTTACTTTAGTCTTGCTAGGAAAATAAATGTGCATCTCCTGCTTCTGCAGAAGCAGGTTGGACAGAAGATTGGAAAGCAGGCTGTCCTTACAGTATAAATTAATGTCTTGGACCATGGCTGCCTAACAAATCCACCAGAAGTGAGCAGCTCTATGGAAGATTTCTGCATTTCTTGTCTTGCAGATTGGTTTAGATCATAAGATTCAGATGAGTTATTAATGCATATTGAAGTTAATACATGGCTTTTTAGCCATCTCAGCAACAGTGGAAGAACCACAAATGCTATCATTTGTTTGCATTTTGCTTTTTGTCACATTTACCCCTTTGGCTTTTGTCCTTTTGTGTTTAGGACTGAAATTTTCCACCGTTTCTCTGAAAGAATAAGGGAAAAGAAGACTGACTTGGAAAAAATTGACCTTGCAACCTTCATAATGGAAAGATTAGTCATGTGAGTTTAAAGAATGAACCTGACTGATTCCTTGATTCCTGCCTTGTACAACCTGGGATTCATCCCCAAGGATAGTTGTTGCATGAATGCCATTTCTGAGAGTCTCAAAACTGTCACTTTCAATGAGAGTGTTCAAGCAGAGATGCAAAGCTTTGTATCAGAGCAGTGCAGGACATCTGGCCCCACCGCCCTTGTGAAGAGCAGGGCTAGTGTTCAACCACTAGCACAGGCAACAGTAGTTGTTAGGCTTTGCAGGCAGAGGAGCTTTCTGCTGACGGTTATTTTCCAGAGTGGATTCACTGAGCAAGTAAGTGCTGATTTCATGAAGAAACAAATGGAGAGATCTACATTTCAAAAACAGGTGTTGCACAACACGTTTTCGTAATTTCTGAATCTTTCAGAAACGCTGATGACATCTTCCAAAACGACTTTGTGGTTATGATTAGCCTAAATGAAGTCTCATCAAAAAGATGAATAACAAGCTAACAAAAAACTCAGCACAGAATGCTAACTGTGCCAGACACGACAAATATTTACTTGCCTACCTGCATTACACAGTAAGTATGAACTTTACTTCTCGATATATTATTCATGGATAGCCAAGTGAATGTGTAGCTCTCCGTGTCAAATAACAGAAGTGGGAATAGAAACTCTTTTAAATTAAGAATGCAGAATAAAATATTCTAACACATAGGTACGTCCATCCTTCATTCCAGGCACAAACATTCCAGAGGTAAATTCAATACTATGTTAACTGTGACACCAAATAGTGCTCTATTCAGACAGGTGAACTCTTGAGGGACAGGAGGAAGAGCAATTGGCGACACCAAAAATCCAGTGCCACGTTACCTGCATTTGAAAAAATCTATATTCATATATAATTATTTTTCCTAAAATAATACACCAACTTTTACATACACGAAAAAGGGTTGCAAGTGAAAAAGTGCAGTGTTGACTTAGAGTGAACTGCCTAGAAATTGTAATATTTTAACTCGAGTCTAATACTAATAACCCATCCAGCATGGAAAGACTAGTTAGAACATTTCCTTTTCTGTCTCAGGCAAGCCTAGTTAAAAGATGTGCAATTTCACCCTTCTAACATTGTCACAGTGTGTGTAACCACCTTGCAAAACCACACAAATGCCTGGCAGGAGCAGCAGATTGTTGGTTAGCCACGTAACACCTCCACTAGTGAAGAACAATCTCAAAAGACTTTTGAAGAATTATTTTGTTTCTAGCTCTTTGATTCATGACTAATTGCCTAGCATTTGAATTACTTTTTTTTTTTTTAATACAAGCTGCTGTTTCATACTAATAGATAAAAACTAAATAAAAGTGAACTCACATTTGCCTTTTGACATACCAGCATGTTTTTCCAATTGTTTGGGTCTGAAACATGCTGACTTTCAACCTGTGCTGCTGCTACTTTCCTCTTTCTAGTTACATGAAGTGCTCTGTCTTTATTGTGATAGGTGTTAAACTCTGAAAAAAAACTTCTGTCAATTATAACTACAGTTAAAACTTCTTTCCTGCAGTGACTGATCCTCTGAAGCAAACACACATGTGATCATTGCACTGAGGGCTAAATTATCTTCTTGTATTTTGAGAGAACTGCAGAACGATAAAAAGCTACAAACTCATTTAATGAAGCTTATACAGATGACTACCCAGGAAGAAAAAAAAAATACTACTTACCTGTACGGTAACTGAGTTCTTTAAGAGGTATTACCTACCCAAACATCTCCATGGCCCTCCCTCCCTTTCCTCCTGCATCCCATATGCACAGCAGAGATGGAATTAAACTGGGATAGAGGAGACACCTCTGCCTTTATGCTCTCTGGTGGCAGCACACAGAAAATGAAAACCCATTCGCCACTGTGGGAGTGCCAAGAGTTCAGGTACAATAAAAATTTGTGCTACCTAAACTATGATCCAGTTGCTGATTCGTATGCAAAACTCATTCCATACGTGCCTGTCTGAAAGCCTGAAAGGAAAAGGAGGTGAGACTGACCCACATTTATGGGCTTTTCCTTTCCCTTCAGGAAGGAAGTGGTGGGATGTCCAAGTGATGCATGTTAAAACGATGTATCAGTTTAATCTATCCTGCATTCATGTGATGTGTAATCTGCCATGTACTTTTATGAAAGCGCATGAAATAGGATACCTGCTTTCACCAAGGCATTTAGGTAATTAAATCTGAGGTATCCTGGCAAACTTCATAACTGTGTCTTGAACTAGACTCACAAAGATCTTTATGGTCTAATTTCACTCTTGGAATTAAGGTGAATTTCTCTAGTCAGCTCTTGGGAAAGATTAGTTAACAGTTTGAGAAGGTAATGAAATGCTTCTTCTGTTAAAAATATTCTAGGACTGTAACATCTAGGTAGGAAAAGATTCTTGTCATATAACCCTGTAAATAATACAATAGCATGTCTTACCTGTGCACTTTCATAGACCAGATGGGAAGAACAGAACACTGGAAGTGTTTTGCACTAGGAAGCAATTATTTCTTTAACAGTGAAATCATTACAAGTCCCTATTTACAAGCCCTATTTCTTTCTCTTATAATGTATTTCCTCAAGAAGCCACGACTTAGTTAAAGAAACTAATGATAATGATCTCAGTCCATGCTGGACTGAATAAAACTCTCCCTAAAAATAAAAATCTCTTTTGTGAACTGATCTTCCACCAGGTAAGTGGAACCTGGGAACTCAGGACTGTCAGCTGCCTCAAGTACTACTTAAAGCTTCCTCATGAATACAAAAAATCTTTTTGTTAATGAGACAACAAATTCTTCACCAATATTTGGAGGCAGCCCATCTACAAATGTTAGGATTTTTTCCCAGTAAAAAATATGAGGGCCCGATTAACTGCAACTCTAAAATGCACGCTGGTTAGTCAATATGAAAAACTGAAACCTTCAAGTGTACCACAAAACAAACACAGAAACTAAACATTCTGAAAATAAAGTAACAGAGAGGCAAACTACCATGTAAAGAGCTTCTTCTAAAGATATTGCTGGGCATGAACAAACAGTTGAGTTAGAATAACTAGAAATGCTAGTGCTGGTTTCATGTAGCTGTCTTGATGCCCTCAACTGGTAAAGGAACTGATGTATTTGGGGTTACCTGTGATGGGGAAATCTCTGTCTGTCTAGAAGAGAGGCATATCCAAGCATTAGGTTCATATGAAGTTCCTGTTTCTCACAGAGTAAGCTGCAGATGGCTTTTTCATAAGTACAGCATTAACATATGTACTCATCACAAGTTCCTGAATGAAAGGAACATTCTGAGAGCAACGAGGCACAAACGGCTAAGCAGGAGTTCCTTGATCAACATTTCCTCATCTTTAGAGATCAGACCTGAGATACACAATGATTATGTCATTAGGACAACATATGTAGTCATCTGGAGATTTGTATCTGCCAAATAAGACACATGGATTGGAATTCAAGCCTGACAAGCTGCATAAACACAGAAAAATAACTACAGGAGACAAAAGGAGAAAGGCTGAAGTAGAAGAATTTAACTCCACTAGGAGCTGAGAGGGAACTGCAACCAGAGCTGGCCACATCTCCATTGAATGCATTGAATTGAATGCATTGGATCCTGCATTGAAAACAGGAAGAATAGCAGAAAGCGATGAGTACATTCTTCTTAGAGCACCACAACAGAAAAAAAGAATATGTGTGTACTTGTGGATCATGTTGCAGAAAGAACAAAAAATATAGTTATAGTAAAAGAAAAAATGGATAAAAATTATTTCTAGACATGATAACTCTTATTTAACCAGTCCATTAAAATTAGCATGGTGAAAAGAAGCCAAGAGTTCATATGAATTGGTCAGTGAATTTTTCTTTTGAAATATAAAGGTAGAAAATGGAGTGGTGTTTCAATCATATTGTCCCTTGAGTATCATTGCTGCAGTGTAGGAGAATATTCAAGAGTGATGCAGGACTATAAATGATGCTGCTGACAAAAATACGTGCTTCTGTACACAGGAAGGATGCACACTAAAATATGTTTACATGGGGGGAGGAAACCCCACCCAAACCCATGAAAACTGAAAAAGAAATATATCAACTCTAACGATAGACAGTAATAGACAATACCCAGCTAGATACACATTACTATTAATGGATCTAATTTATACGAAAGGGAAGTGAAATGGGAGGAAAAAAAAAATCTTAAGGAAAACTTAATGAAAATAAAGGCTTAATTTTTCACAGTCTATTTTTTAAATCCATATAAAAGCATTAACAAAACTTATGCATATTGCTATTTTTGCCTCAAAATCACTACAAATCTATGTAGTGTTTCTAAACATTATACAGTATACGTACACAAAAATGTGTGAACAACTCCAGCCCTTCACACTTTTTTCTTTCAAAATATTTTACATGCTATCACTCAGATGTGATACTTTCAAAAAGTGTTTCCAGGCCATACAACACTTTTGTTCAAGTGAAATACATATGATAATGATAAGAAAAGACCCTAATCAATACCAGCTAAAGGAGAACAGAGAGGAAGGAGGAAAAAGGACAGTTACAGACACGATGACACAGGCCCAAAAAGGGAGAGGCAGAAGTGGTTATTCCTCTGAGAAACCAGCACTGTCCTTTCCTGACAGCTGCCATGACTCTGACACTGCTTTCCTGTGACTGAACTTGGTGCTCCCAGCACAGCAAGCAGCTACAAATCCCACATTTATATAGGCACTTTTCATTAGCAGCAGCCCAGGCAAACCAAAGCATCTTGCCAATACCAACAAGCAGCTTTACCATTTAGCAGCTGCACAGGGTGCCAACAGTTTGGACACTTGGCTCTGGCTGCCGCCAATTACCACATTTGTAGTTTTTAAAACCTAGAGGGACAACATTTCTATCAAAACACAGTGGGCCAGTGCATGGAGTATTGAAATGGGACCCAAAGCTGACAATACAGCTGTGAGAATGATCTGAAGTGAGCAAAAGCAGTAGATATCTGTAATTGTTATGGGGCTTTGTGGGTTTTTTTGTTTATTTGGTTTGTATTTCTTTTTTTGAGGGGTGTGTGTGGTGGTTTTTTGAGAGGCTAATTGGGGAATGCTACTGTAACAAGACTTGTTCTTCACTCATAAATTAATATTATGACTCAAGACTCCTAAATTGATATGGGATTACAGCAAAAAGCAGTACAAGTTCTAACTAACTGCACTATTAATACGAAGCTCAAAGCCATATGTTATTCCCTTGATACAGCCTTATTTGCCTGAGCTCTCTTTGCAAATGTCAGCCCTGTCACCATCATTGTACTCATATATCACAGGAGTCGTAAGACCTAACTTTCTTTGCTCATTTTCCATCATTCAGCAAAAAAGAGCAGCCTGCATGGACAGCTATAAAAGAGCACTTCTCTTGTCTTCCCTCTTTTTCACAGCTGGCAAAAACTGCTAGCGATACACCACCACTGAGGAAATGCTTACTCAGCAGTTGATGCCACTGAATCTCTCTCAAATCTGAAGGGAATCCCTGCAATCACCTCTGGTCTCTGCATGTTCATTTTGGCCTCTGATGCCTCTTTCTTGATGTGCAGCACAGTACAGTAGCTATTGTGTTTGTGCTATGAACTGCTTCATTCACAGCAGCCATCCAACAAGATGCTATTGCTCACCGCAGCTCACTTTACTTAAGGCAAAAAAATCCCCAACACTATTATTTTCACTCCATGCAGACATTCTCCTATCTCCCCAACTTCAATCTACACCTCATTAAAACAATTTCACATCAGAATTTAATTACCAGTGCTTCTCACACCATCTAGGAATACCCCAACTCGCCCATAATCCCTCTTGAAGCCA
Organism: Myiotriccus ornatus; assembly: GCA_036023395.1. Lineage (NCBI taxonomy): Eukaryota > Metazoa > Chordata > Aves > Passeriformes > Tyrannidae > Myiotriccus > Myiotriccus ornatus. The sequence goes on along the minus strand of JAYRBT010000042.1, from coordinate 67,292,539 downwards.
CATGTATAAAGGAAAAGATCTGCCTTGGTAGAACATGGATTCAGCTACTGACCAGATACACACATATTAATTTAGGGGAATGTTTGGCTTAAAGTACTAAAAACTGTTCTCAATCCCTGTATGGGCCATGAACGGTGAGCACCTTCCAACTCAGAATATTGTGTGAAATTCTGTGAAATATATTTACTACTAAATGCATAGATCAGCTGTACCACAGT
>JAYRBT010000042.1:67213388-67292221 GCA_036023395.1 Myiotriccus ornatus | reverse complement strand
CCAACTTCAATCTACACCTCATTAAAACAATTTCACATCAGAATTTAATTACCAGTGCTTCTCACACCATCTAGGAACACCCCAACTCACCCATAATCCCTCTTGAAGCCACATGTATAAAGGAAAAGATCTGCCTTGGTACAACATGGATTCAGCTACTGACCAGATACACACATATTAATTTAGGGGAATGTTTGGTTTAAAATACTAAAAACTGTTCTCAATCCCTGTATGGGCCATGAACGGTGAGCCCCTTCCAACTCAGAATATTGTGTGAAATTCTGTGAAATATATTTACTACTAAATGCATAGATCAGCTGTACCACAGTACCTAGAGTCTAAGGATACATCTGAAGACAGGAAATAAACATTCTTATGATTTGGAGACAATAACAGAAACTTAGAAGAAGTTCATCAAGAAAGGATCAAGAAGAATGGGATGACTTGGATGTGCAGCAGCAGTGAATTCACCTGCACGTATGGAACACAACTGATAAAAATAGAATATTGAAAAGAAAATGTAAAAATTGGACATTTAAATACTAACATAATCAGAAAGTGACTTTAAAAATACTGAAATAAGGTGTTTGAAAATAAAAGCTTCTAATTTGTGTATCTGCAGTGTTACTCTGACAGCAGCTTTAAACAGACAACTTAGAATCATAACATTCATAAAAATTACCATTTAAATTAACCAGAGTAATGCTCAATAGAATCAGAAAGTGGAAACTCTTCACATTCTGAAAGATTCTCACTTCTTTGTATGACATTCCAATTGTTTCTATAAAAGCCTGAACCAGTTCAGAGGAAAGAGAAAAATAGTTATTGTTTTTCTTTAGTCTTAAATATTCCACAATGATCCTCTATTGTTCTCAGCCTGTAAAGCTGGAAAAAGTACTCCCTGGCTCTTGTCTTCACTCCTTTCTTTTCAGTGTTCAAGTGTTTAAATTTATTTAGCATCTGCTTGAACTGAAGCTTGTTTTTTCTACATTTTCTACGTTTTGTCACATCCTTTTCTGTGGTGGATGACCTGCATCACTGCACATTATTCCCCAGAGGGAATGCACTGCTGATGTATAGAGTGGCACAACAGCATTTTCTGTTTTCTCATTTGACACCTCTCATTTTCTTTTTTTTTAATAGTTCTGCTAACCAATAATAGTTTCATGAAAACATTTACTCTAATTTCAAGATTGCTGTCCTATGGTAATAGAACTAGATCAGAACCCAGCATGGTGTACATGCATTTAAGATCGTTTCTCCTGACATATATAAATATGTACTCATGCTGAATTTCATCTGCTCTTTTATCCATGGGTTCAATTCACGAGATATCTGTGCAGCTCTATATGTTATCTTTCATTTAAATATCCTGAATAAATCAGTAAATATAAACCAGAAATGTAGGGATATTTAGTCTCCTTTACAGAATATATTACATTTGCCATTTTTTAGCTAGATATGTCACCTCAGTACAAAACAGTAACTGATTCATAGCACTGGGACATAAAAACATATGTACTTATAATGCAAAAAACATTTAAAGTTTAAGAATACTTAATGGTTCTTTGAAAGGAGGATGAAAAAAGTACAAAGGGGGTGACTGGCAGGGAGAAGCAAGCTGGGCTCTAGAAGGGCATGGATACCTGTTTTTGGGACACTGTATTCCTTTAGCTTTTATTTGCCTTCTTTTCACGCCCCGCTTTGGAAAACCATCCGACCCCAAAGATATCAAAATTCAGGCAGAATTCAAACACAAGCAACAAAAACAACACAATGTCTTCAAGTGAATTTGTTGATGAATTTTAACTGACTATAGACATCTCCTAGAATGTGAGGATCATCCTCCTCTAATCCTCAGTAAATGACCGGGTGATACCAACATAGTTACTTTTTCCTACAACCTGTGTTGAGACCTGAGAGCACATCAAACAAAATTCAGGAGCTGAAAGGTGCTGAATTCTAGTACTTTATAACCTTCTGTCAGTTCTGAACATGTGAATTGCAGACTAAGCCTCAGTCCCAGCTAATATCTGTACATCACAATAAGAGCAGCTGTTCTGATATATCATAAGAATGTGTAAATTTTTCGACAGAGGAAAATTTAATAGGAAAAGTGCTGATTAAAGACAGAATAGGCTTATATCTATACAGAAAAAGAAAATAGTTTAAGAGTGACACCAATTTTGGATCTTAGTAAGCAAGATTAAAGAATAATACTGAATTAGAATGAAATTAATTACATTTATTACTATTTGAAATTAATTAGAGGAATTCTTTTATGCTTAAGCATTTGTTGCCACAGGTACAGAACTAGGAACAAAAATCCATGTGTATTATTTTTTAAAAACAAAGGCTGAATTCTGTGTGTCTTTAGGTCCCCATCATCACCCCATCTCCCTTTCCTTTTCTATTGTGCAAAAGAAGAATAAAGCAAAATAGCAGTTTTATTAAACAATGAGACTATTAAATGAGCCGTGGCAATTGGGCATTTCCATTCTCGGGGAAAGATGAGTTAGAAACCACTTTCAACACAGTAAGTAGAAAAAAAAAAGAACAACTTGTGAAAGAGAGAAAAAAATCCAGAAGAAGGAAAAAAAAATGCAAATTTTTTGCCATTTCTCAGGCTCATGAAACAAGACACCAAAATGAAAAGAGAGCTGTTCTTCCCCTTGAATGTGCTCCTATTGTTTTGCTTAAATCTGGCCCTCGATGTTTTCTACTCTCAGGAGAGACCTCCTCACAGGAACCACACCACGTTGTCAACAGTTACATTAATCTCTCTGACAGTTTTTAAGAAAGCAGTTTGAACTCGGATACTAATCTTGGAAAAAAAAAAACCAAACAACCCTATGCAAAACACATCTAGTGGTTAAGGTTGTTGGCACACGTTCAGCTGTCCAGTCCTCACCGTACTTAGTTTCTGGCATATCATAAAGGGTACCAACCCTGCTCTTTGCCAAAGAGGCAAGAGTACAAATATCAGGTTTCATCTTCCGCTGACACATAATGTTTCTGCAGAAAAGACTGGGTGAAAGTGCGTCTGGGGAATAATGTTCCTGATGGATCACAGAAAAACGTTAGGATGCAGGGAGTCCTCTTTCCTCCATTAAAAACTCTCAGGCCATATAACGGCTTTCTCTCACCACAAATCTCAATTTGCAGTTAAAGGAAAAACTGGGATAATTGGGAGGCTGCCTAACGCTAGTTGTAAATAGTGACTTTCAGGAAATTTTTCCAGCTGTCTGCTCAAAACTGTAGCACGTTTTTACATTATATAAGAAGATAAAGTCAAATGGTTCATCTTTTTTTAAAGATGCGAAGGCAGACATCTAACCTGGACATAATAAATGTACGGTAAACTAAACCAGAAAGCGAAAACAGACAGAGCAGATGGCTGAGTGTCTACCCAGGGACATGCTTATCCATTTCAAACATCAGGGCTCTTCAAGCTTATTTTCTGTAAATGTCATGGTAACAAGTAGCCTGTAAGGACCTTTCTCTCCTGGTCAGACACAAGAGAAGGTAATTCCTTAACATTTAATGCCATAAACATCGATTATGTGCAATGACAGATTCTGTCTCTATAAGAACTGCTGTATCAAATTAAGAACCAGGTCATGTACTTCTGATACATTAAAATCTTAAAAATCCAATAAATTAAGAAACAGGAGAGGTAAATTTACATTTTTTAAATAGTCACCCATACAACTACATAATTTGTATGCAGCTATTTGGAGAAATAGGTATCAGATTTCTGTAAGGAAAACTTGGAAAACTAGTACTAGAAACAGAACGAGGTAAATACTCTTAAGGTTTAATGTGAATGAAAGGTTGTCTTGATGAGCTTCCTTTAGGTAAATGGAGAATTACTGTCTTGCTAAGTCCATCAGGTACACATGGGAAAGGATAAGAGATGAAAAGGACTAATATTCCTAGGAACAGGAATGCTGCAGGTCTTTCAGCTTGTCAAGGTATTTCTCCTACCTTGTTGAGTTTACTTTGTGGCAGTCTGTTAGCTAGTCTTCATGCCTTTCCTCGACATTCAAGTTGTACTTTATGATTTCAATAAAGAAGAGAGAAGAAACCTTCATTTTTTAGCTAGAGGTTCATTTTTTATGGGCAGTACTGTCTTGCTGAGATGGAAATCCAACAGTGCAATTCTTACATGAAAATATAGCACTCAGAATAGACCTATTTCATATTATGCACTGATTTCTGGTACTGTGTAGTATCCCTCCACTGTTAAACAAAATAGAATTTCTTTCCAGTCCTGATTCTGTCTTGTTAAATGATAAAAATTATTAAGGCATTAACACTGTAAAAATGACTAAGCCTTTCTTCCACTGGAGAGCATTCCAAATGAAGAATAACTGCACACAGATATAACAAAGTATGAAGTGAGACTGTGTATTCACCACCCATGCATTACCTATGTCAAAAAAGTAGATGTATCCAGCAATGCTTAAATACAAATTTTTAATTCCCAGAAAGAGGTTACAATCCAAATTAATTCCTCCCAGCCTCCCCTCAAGAAACTTCCCCTCACTCTAAGTGATAAAAAGAGGTCATCATTTTGGGAAACCCTTCCAGACATCCAGGAGAGTTAGGAAAAGCTCTCTTGACAAAGGGTTTTGACACGATAAGAATAAGATCTAGTTTTTCTTGAAGCATCTGCCAGGGTTAAATATTTGACTGAATCTACAGTAACTGCAATACACTGTGCTGAAAATCACCACCCTTCAAATACATACAGAATGAAACGTTTGTGGAACACTGCATTTTCTGTAACATATTAGAGAAGCCGATGGAAATTAAAATTCCTACTGGAAATATTACATCACTAGCAAATCATGATGCATATTAATGTCTCTACTGCATATGTATATCCTGTTTTCTCATGCATAGCCAGCTGCCACAGAATCTGAGAGAAAGAGCTGGAGGGTAAGTTGATCCCAAAACTACCTACTGGCTACCACTGTGTTTGCCCACAATAAAACAGGAGGAAAATTTTGCATACATTTATTCAATTTAGATTTTTATGACTTATATTGTTCTTTAGAGCCTGTATTTGTGCATATTTGCTCTATTTTCATTAACAGAAGTCCTATATAACACTGAGAGACAGTAAAAAACTGGTTCACACTCTGAACTCAGAACCGCATTTAGCTTAATTATCAAGACCATGTAACAATATTAAGTTTCATCCTATACTGTGACTGACAGAAAAACCTTAACCTTTCCAAAAGAGCTAACAAATTTCTTAAAAAAAAAAAGAAAAAAAAAAGAATTTCCCAGTGAATTCATAACCTTTCAGTGATTGATGTCATGAGGTCTGTTCTGGAGGACAGCATAAGGATGACCTAGAATGGAATACAGCATTAAGCAAAATTAGAGCCACTTGTGTAGGTGCTAATGGCACCTAGTCAGCCCAAGGAACACTAACACCTACAAGGCTGGGCAGCACAGAGGATTCTTCAGGGACAGGGAGGCCAAAACTTCTCCATGATGTAATTAATGTCTAAAAAGTACTGGGAGAGGAAGAGAGAGAAAAAGAACATTTTGATCTGAGTAATTCCCAAAGGTGGATCTGAGCTCAATGAGAAAATACATCTTTAATATGTCAGACCGTTCCCTGGAATAAATCCTGCAGAAGTATATTCATATTAAAGAATAGACTTCTACCAGGCTGAAATGGAGTAGCTGATGGTTTCCTGGGCTGTAACATCTTGAGCTGTACACTCCACTCATCTGGCAGGCCATACTGTAATCTGATATGGCAGTGGTTTATATGGAAGAGAAATTAGCCAGGAACTCAGCACTTGAAACTCACTTATCCCAAGAAAACACCATTTAACTTTGCTTCAAAGCTGATGATGTCTAGAAAGTCATTGAGAAAATCTTGAACTTTAGGTTTGGAAAGCTTTACTTTAAATCTGTTTCTTCAGAAGTTATGTACTGACTTTCCAAAAGCAAGTTCACAGATTAATTAGGAAAGCACAATCTTGCTTTACTAATAGCCAAAAGACAACAAAATGTAGTTTTCATTATTGAAAATGTAGTTTTCATTATTACTGTCAACAGATGAGATGAAAAAACTTCAGCCACCTCACCCTCAAGATTCAATCACACCATGTCAAGAGGAAATTCTTCTGTAATTTAAGACCAGATGTACTGGGCTCCACTTGGGTTTTCAGGTTTTTGAATGTTGACATGGACTGTGTGCACATGCTCAGAACAAAGAGTTAACCAGAACACACTGTTTCAGTTGGGAGGGACCTAAAACCATCATCCACATCAGCCTGGCCAATTCAGGGCTGATCAACACTTAAAGTGTGTTGTCAAGGCCATTGTCCAAATGCCTCCTAAACACTCGGCAGCCTTGGGGCATTGAGGCTGATATTTTATGAGTTTCGAACACTCTTTTGATGAGAAGCTATTTGGATATCTATCCGTTTCACTGAGCTTTGCCTGGATCCCAGTAAAAGCATTATAGAACACAGTGTTGCATATTTTTTAGATTGAAATTCAGTTCTTTCTATCTAGAAGGATAGTTTTTTCCAACAAGATATAATATATAATCACGAGAAATAAACAACATACACCTGCATCTATAATTCACAAATTAGGAATACATATTTAATTATCTAAATTTGGGTATGGAGAAAGAAAAAAGGAACCAGTACGTTTACTTGCTTTTTCCAGTTGTTCATTAAAGCACTGAAATATATTTTACACTGCTTCTGGACATATAGCTTGTCAGCAGCAATTAGAGATTGATGGATAGCTGCTGCAACACAGATCCAATAGTACACAAATCCATACCACAGATATTCTGAAAATTTATCCTTAGAACTCTGGAAGATGCTAGGGTGACAGAACAAGAAAACATGCAGACTTCTTTCCAGATGTCAACTTGAAGTTCCCATTCAAATATAGAGATATTTTAGGATATGTCACCTTTCTAGGACTAGACAGCATATCAATTCTTTTTCACAATAGCCAACCTTTAGCTACTTGAAGCAAAAATTTTCTACTCCAGCCCAACAGTTTGTTTTGTTTTTTTGATCCTGCTTGTAGACCAGACACTCGTTAACCTCTCAGCTCTCTGGAGAGTTGTGGTTTAAAGGAACCCAGGAGGAAAAGACAAATTTGGAAAGCCATTTATCCATCTCACTAGAATTGAGACATTATGGTTTTCATTCTTCCCCCACTCCCCAAAATACCAAATTTCCATCATCAGAGCTCTCTGAATAAACGAACATTTTGTTACTGGACTCAGGAAGAAAGAAACCACATGCCTGTTAGGGACAGAGAGAGGAGGAGTGGACTGTGTGCTTTGGGAGCGTGTTTATTTGACCGGATTGCAGACGGTCAACCAAAGAACATGCAGATCATATATTTTTAAGCATTTCATAATGTCTTATTATTAATTCCAGCCAAAACCACCAAGACCAAAATTATCTGAAATTGGTGCTTGTGTGTCCTGACCCCAAAGCCAACAATGGTTGCATAAAAGAAAAAAAAAAAAAATCTATGGTCTTCTCAGGTTTACTTTTTTTTTTTAATCGATTAGAAGGCAGTGCCCTGTAGAGTCTGTAGAGAAGACAGGTCTCCATAACTAACAAATTGAAATGTGGTCCTGGGTAAATTTTACTTCCAGGAAACCAAAACGCTGAAGTCCTTGAGAGAGGGAGGCTATAAGCAGAGGGCTCTTCTAAAGGAAGGAGTTTTTACTGAACCTGTCACTTGTCATTAAACACTCCATATTTTACCTTAGCCCGATATTTTCATTAGAGCATACAGACCTTTTTCATCTGTGAATGAAAGCATTCCCTTCAGCCTTGTGCTGAATACGAGGAAAGGCTCACTAAAAATCGAGCCCACCCAAACAGGACAATTAGGTTCACAAAAGCAGGAAAGGCACTTGGGAAAACCAACTAACTTTAATACTGTCATAACTTGTACATTTCAATGTTGACTATCACATCACACTTCAATCTTAAAAGTTTTTATGTGTTTAATAGTGTCTATTTTTAATCTAAAAAATACTTGCACATATAGGAAGCAACAGACACCAGTGCAGAATAAAACACAACATAAGCAAAGTAGAAAAAACTATGCACTGCTGTATGGAGATCTGAAATCAGAAAACCTGAAGGTAAGAAGGTAAAGATATCCATGCTATTCATAGTTTTATATCTATGATCTCTCTACTGCTTAAAACATTTTATAAGTAAAGAATTGGGTACTGCAAGGACCGTCATACATTCTTAAAGAATTCTGATATAAAGTAGTGCCATTTTTGCCTCTCTGCCCATTGCTGTGTGTAGTAGTACAAACACTTTACATAATGGTTCTAACAAAGAAAGAGTGGTTTTAGTATGCAAACAGGAGCTGGGGGAAAATTTCAGGCTTTTTTTCAGTGCATTACATATGTGAAGAAGAAAGAAAAATGGAAAGGGAATGAGCAATTGTCGGGGAAAACAGCCAGAAAAGAAAGCCATACCTTTTAAAATCTGAAAGTGCTACATAAAAACAAAGATGATGGCCTCATGGAACAGTGTCTTTTGATAAATACACCATCCACATAACTGCAAGGCAAATGTCAAGTACCAGCTATCTTTTCAAACTTAAGATATAGATTTACCCAAATGCAGATTAGAAACGTAACCAAATATTGTATTAGTTTTAGGAATTTTTAAAGACATTTCACTAATACCAGGAGGATTGTGTTATTTAAACTTAGCTGCCACATAACGAGAGCCTTGTGAATTGCCATAGCATTACAGCCACAAAACCCATCAGCAGATGTAAAAATCCCACATCCCTGCCTTTTATAAAGGTCTGCAGTTATGAAATCATTTTCATACACTTGGAACTTAACTATTTCAGTTCCCAGGACTGGACTTGAGGGGCAAAAACCACAAAATGGTGCATCTGAGAGCATTCCACATGGACACATGTTTCTGTGGTTCTTTCAAAGTTTTAGTTGAAAACATCCCCACAGAATCCCACAGAACAGAGTAAAGAAGTATCTGTTTCAATTAAGAAGAGGATTTATCTTTCTTAGTGAACTCTTAGGATATAGTCTGTGTCTTCATTGCAGATGTATTAATATATGTAGCTGGTAACAAGAAACAGGTATAACAAAGGAAACTGGAACAACAAAGGAAAACGCCTAGGGAAGGTGCTTTTTAACCATTTAAAAACTAATTTTAAAAGACCTAAAGGGTAGGGTACTATTTCCATGTTTATTTTCATTCATCAAAAAGAAAGATATTTTTGTAAATGAATCCCAGGTAAAATGTCTATCATCTCCACACTTAGCATCGTGGTATCTTTGCTTTACTTCACGCCAACAGTTATAACAGCAACCAAAAACTTACCATTTGGTAAACCACCTACAGCTAATCTCAACACAGAGGACACTGAGAAATGTTTGACTTGCTTTCATGACAGTGACTTTCTTATGCCTAGGCAGATTTGATGTAGCCAGATAATTCTGTGGGGCAGTGACATGATATAACTTCAGAGATAACGCAAACTGACTAGTTTGCATATTTGCACATTTGCACACCCAGAATTCATGGGGTAAAGTAAACAAGGACGAGTACACACAGAAAACATGGTCCTCCAGTAATCCCACAGCAATTCCAGTTTACTCTAAGAATACTTACGTGGTTATCTTTCATTTGCTGAAGCAAAGGCAGCACTGTAAGGTAAAACCAGCTGGGAAAATACACAAAACAGCTAAAGAAAAAGGCTGTTAGAAAAGCAGAGAAGAAAGATACACCACACCAATCTCAACACAGAACAGATAAAATTATTTCAGCAATGCACTTCATAACCAAGTTGACAGTTAAAACTGTTTCTTCCTCTTATGAAAACGGAGTAAGACATGAAGGCCACTGAGAGAGGATTTTAAATAATCAGTAACAAATTTCTTAGGTAACAGCTATGAAAACAGATCAGGAGGTACAGCAGAGAGCCAGGTAGCTAAGCCTGACTGACTGGCCAAATTGCCTGAATTCAAATCCCATGTTACCTGAAGCTGCTGGGAGCTGTCATTAAGATTATCCTCTCGTCTCCTGGCCTCCTCCAGCATCTGTGCACTCTTCTTTTTCTCCACTTGTTCTTTGTGCTTCAGATTTGCTACTTTCTTATTTTGATCTTTAACTTGCCTGTGAAAAAGAGAAGAGCACTCAGACCGTGTTCTGGACCACACTTGCCATGGCCCCAGCGCTGGGCAGCTGGACCAGGGAAGAGTGGAACCCCCAAACACCATCACTTCATTTGCAGAAGGTGACCAACACCAAACTCATCCTCAAGCATTACCCTCAACTGTTAATTCAGCCAAAAAAAAAAAAAAAAAAAAAAAAGCGCTTCATTTTGCTCATTACTATTTACCTAAACTAGGAAATTTCTGAAACAAAACCCTTAATTATTATTTGGTATAAACTATTAAACAAAAGATGCACCTGTTCCCTTGTGACTATGTGACAGAAAACTTTTCACATACATATATATAAAAACACAAACATCTAACAACCTCTTTTGCTTTGGGTACCACTATGTCTAATGTGAGGAAAATCAGAGAATCGAAAGGAAAAACTACTGAAACATGACTTGAATATAGAGGACTACCGACATGAACCAGGCAGAAGTAAAACCAGGCACGAACCAGAAGTAAAACAACTTCCTCTTAACCTCAAGTTCTACTTGTTTTCTAGATATTTTGAGGCATTTCATATCCTTTCTTTCTACAGAAACAAGACACAGCAAGTAAGAACAAAGTATTTCAGAAAGCATGCATAATTTCCTTTTCACTTGCATCTATGAACTATTTTTGATGATCCTGGCAACTACCATTGCCTGCAGACAGGGTTTGGCCTTCCAGGGCATTAAGACACACGGAGTATTGAATCTAATTACAGACCCTTTAATCTCAGCCTCCTGACCACAGAAAACTTAAGTCTAAACTTTTAGTCCAATCAAAACAAAACAGGCAAGCTTTGCTTCCTCAGCCCTTTTCTCTGTAATTATATCTAGAGTTTGGATTTTGGAATAAAAGACAGATTCTTTGGTTGCAAGATTTCCCCAAAACATCAAGCAAGTAGTAGAGACATCTCTTTAATTTACTGTTTAGAAAACGGAATGATACACCAGCTTCATATCTGGTATGTGATCCACACAGAGAGAGAAGAATGTTTCTTCTGTATTTCAGAAATACTTTTAGAACAGATCACAAACAACTCCATTTTAATATATTCTTCAGAACTCATAACAAAAGTATGAACAAGACCATATCTCTTTGCATTATATATATGTCCAAATTATGTGGCATATGGCTAGTCAGTGCTTCGAGTTCTTCCAAAAATACACATGTTCAACCCTGGGCTCTGCTTTTTCCGACGTGAGCCAACTGAGGCTGGGAAAACTGCAAAGGCAGCAACTTTTCCTTGGTGCTAAACAAACTTCTATTAGGATGAAAAAGTGCTGATGGCCTCTGGAGACCAATAAATAATGGAAAGTCCTTTTCAGATGATGTAAAAAAAATTATTGGCGCATTTAACTACCCTGCCCAACAGTCACAGCTGACTGGAGTCAGGATGCTCTTTGAACACAACCAGTATAACTGTTAAGTTATTCTAACCCAGCACTGCACACTGGCAACAGGCGCATTGCCCAGTTTGAAAGCAGACTTAAACAACTTATTGGAAATATTATATTGGCACCAACTCAGCTTGTATAATACACAGTTCTATCTGTCCAATAAAATAAACACAGAAAGTACAGCTCAGTCAGCGCAGAAAATAAAAAATATGTCAGCCCAATACACTCAATTCCATATGAGAATTTTTATTCAACTTTTAAAGTAAAATTAGCGGAATTAATTATTTTTTACAAACTTGCAAAGCTAGATTCACCTATTAGGAAACCGGTTTTTGATTCTGTAATCTACTAGTCAGATAAGAGACAACAATGTTAATAAGGCCAAAACCCTCATCGAAATATGTCTGAATTTGATAATCTCCTGCATGGTCCAAAACATTTTCAAACAAAATACGCATTTCAAAGAAAGGAGTAATTATAAGGATATTATGTAATATATACTATTGACATCCACCTTCTCATGTCTGAACCAAAATTAACGTCTTTCTGATGTATTAGGTAGAGATTTTGAGACAAACTCAAGCTTTCATAAATTTAAAAGATGGAAGTCTTGAAATTATCTAGTGCTTTTATTACTAAGATAAAAGTTGCCACTAGACAAGGCTGCTCAAAGCCATATTCAACCTGTCTTTGAATGAACTATGGTGCAAAATCCAACCATCACTCCATACCTTTGATGTGAAAAAGCAACAAAAGTTGGGCAATAAAGCTTTCAAATTACAGATGTATCTATGGCATGAGCTAAAATTTTCCCAACTGTTTAACTATACAAAACTGAGAAGGTGACATGAAACTCCAAATCTATAAACCTAAAAGGCTTGGAGTCAACTGATGCAAGAAAGCACATCTCATCCCATCTCAATGCCCATGGTAGCAAATGATAATTCTCGCTTCCACAACACTTCATGCAGATAACCGTGTAAAAGGTTCAGCATCTCCACGTTCCCAGCCCTTGAACGCTTGCACTGAGAAAGTTCTGCAAAACCCTAAAGACTTCACACAGTGATTCTGTACAGAATGCTGCTTCTTCTGTGCCAGATAACCTTCAGCCTTCAAAGCCAGCGTCAGAGAATCCTCTTTTTATATATGCAAATCAAATATAAAAATATTTAAATACACACGCACACATATTTTTACTATCACGAGAACTCAAAAGCTTGCTTAATAGGAATCACCCAACTCACTGCTCTGCAGCTGTTTTAAATACTCCAATAATGTCTGTCTGTCACAGAACAATTTCATCTTCACACCACCACTGAACAATGTGCAGAATTGGACCACATACTGAACTGGAGCAATAAGATAAAATCCAGCAAGTGTGTGTCTTAAGCGAGCATGTTGCAACTGGCACATTTTATGAGGACAGAGTCAAGAGGAAAATTTTTCATAATATATGTGCACAAGGAAGGTAATTAGGACTGAAGAAACAAACAAAGCACTGGAATTCCCACAGTTTAAGAGATTCATTTTGTAAACTTGAGGTTCTTTCAACTCTTTTGAATGCAATTGCACACATATGTTGCACATAGCCCTATCAAAGGGACAGTAGAGTTTTAAAGAAATCCTTAATCGGTAAGAGTGTTTTTACTAAAACAGAAAAAAACCCCACAAGACTAAAGATAGCAAAAAAAGAACGAATTATTTACAGTTATGGCAACAGCTTGGAGATTTCTGAATGTTTTCTAGAAAGCATTAGTATTTACACAGACAGCAACTGTGCAAACACCAGTTTGCAATGCGCATGCAGAATTCTTATCAAAGAGCAAATGAATTTCTGAGAAAAACAGAGCATTAAGTATTCCCACAAGCACTTATTCACACTGGAATATCTTTTTAAAGTGGGACAACAAAGAGAATGATGGTGATTCTAACAAAAGTTGCTGAGGCAGTTCATGTTCAGTGAGATAAAGCTTTAAAGAGAGATGCCACCAGCAGAAACAACAAAACTAACAAAGGCAAAAGTACCTCATCTCAGAAGATGTTTATTCTCAGAGCCATTTCAAATCAAATAATAGGAAATGTTCTAGTCATATATAAAAGAAGAAAAATCTAATGAGAATGTTTATTATGTTGAATTACAGTGAAGAATCCCACTCGTTTTGGAAATAAAAATGTCTTTTGCATTTTTAATAGCGATTTCCAGATAATCACTTTTTCTGATGTAAAGATCCTAAAAAATTTTGCACTCAAAAGTGGAAATCCTTTTCCATTACTTCAAATTTTTCTCCATTTCACAATGTGTTATGCCAAGCTCTGTTACAATGGGATATATTAGGTAAAAGGAATTAGAATCAAATTCATGCTTCTGATTTAAAAATAGAGATCCCAAAGTCTTTCAACTAAAGACAGGCAAAGATTTCCAGAATTAATAGTTCCACATCCTTTGATTTTGCGTGTTGAATTTAAATCATAGTCCTGCTGAAAAAGCCCCTAGGATTTCTCAATCTGGACACTGAAAATAACTGTTAATTTCTATGACTTTACTTTTTCTTTCATGAAATAAAGCTGCATCACTTTAAAAAAGCAACACTTTCCCACTTCTCTGTGAAATTCTTGAATTTGCAGTGATGAGGGATTAGCCAAACACCATGAGGAATAAAGTCAAATAACACAATAAGCAATAAAAACTTTCAGATGAGAAGATTTCACATTTCATAATAATTTAAAGACAGGAAGACGAATATAAACCATAGAAGACCAGTGGACACCAAGCATCCCTGAAAAGTGGAAATGTTACCTGTCAGTCCTTGGGGAGAGTTTTCCTCCCTAATAATACCAGTTGGTACACAGGCCTTATTATTTATTAAGGCTTTTATGAAATTATTTTTTCTGCAGTAATGTCAACATTTTTTTGCATTTTAACTCTAACCTCATTATCATTTTTTGTAATGCACATCAGCATATACAGCTGTTAATTCTGTAATGAAAGCTATTATCCTTATCTGGTTACCTTTTCTGCCATAACTCTTGTAAGAGAAGAGTTGATAAAACATTAACTGAAAATACGCATAAGTTAATTTGAATTTTGATCTTACATTTTAATATATTTTTCCCTTCACATTTATGTGCCGAAGACACAACAGTGTTTTTATAATAATACAACTCAAGTAAACATTTACAACGCTTTTGAAGCAGCACAGAATCTTCCCTTCCGTATAAAATGCATACACACACACTATGCTTCACACAATGAATACACACACTAGGAAAAAAACACGACTGCTACAGAGCAGCCTGTTTTACTAATCTGACTGAGACACTCAGAAAATATCTCTGTGTGTCAGTCAGCCATGTCAGCAAGGTTGCTTAGCTTGAGCCTTCATTGCTGTAGCATTACCACCACCCACAGGACAGTCCACTGTTGCTGCAGCTACTAATCCTGGTGGACTGATGAACTTGAGTCTCTTTAAAGCACACTCTGCTCCTCAACATAAGTTACAACAATAGTCAGCATTACTGGAAAAACCTGCGTGGGAAACTGTATGCAATGAACCAATCCATTATTTAGTTTAAAACTGCCAATGTGCCTTGTGTGAGGAAATGTGTTCTATGATGTACAGTACAGAATCATAAATGTTTCGAGTTGGCAGCGACCCATAAGGATCACAGAGCCCACCTCCCTGCTTGTGGCAGGACTACCTAAAACTAAATCATACAGACTAAGAGCATCATCCACACACTCCTTGAAATCTGCCAGGCTTGGTGCTGTGACCACTTCCCTGAGCAGCCTGTGCCAGTGCCCAACCACCTCCCAGCGAAGAGCCTGTTCCTAACACCCAACCTGAACTTCCTCTGATGTGGCTTCATTTCACTTCCTCATGTCCTACTGCTGGTCACCAGAGAGATCAGCACCTCCACTGCCCTCCCTGAGGATGGTGGATCACTGCATGAGATCTCAAAGCACTTTGTAGTCCTAAGAGACACAGAGAAGCAAACACCACAATAGAGCAATTAAGGTCAGAGTGCAAAACCTGCCATAATGGGAAAAAATTACAGAACGAGATGCTGGGAGGCAGGAGATGAACAGCTAAGTTTTCCAGACCTTTATTAGCAGTCTTGTTTATTAATGATTAGATGGGTGAAAAAAACAGGAAATTTTTACTGGAAAAAAATTAACGACATCAACACAATGGGATGCTTGTGATCTGAGCTGGACTGATGTAACCTCACGGGACAGTGTCCAACTGAATGCATTTACCCCACAATTTCCTTTATCACTCCTTTGTTTTTAAGGTCTGCCCACACAAAATATTTTAGCTGGCTATATCCTAAACCATAAATTACAAATTTAAAAGATAATGAATGCAGCGAAACAGCTGAGTTGTATGGGGTTTTTTGTTTTGTTTTTGGTTTCTTCGTAGTTTTGGTACAGAAAAAATATTTACATTCTGGGACATGTAACAGAAGGAAACCAAAGAGAAACTCTTCCCAAAAATGCTACTTTGTTTTGAAAACCAGAAGAAAACCTCTTCTGAAAGGTTTTGCTTTGGCTTTCAGTTCCTCAAGACTCCCTTCACCTTACCAGTGGTTATTCACCAAACCGTGGAGAATAAAGGCAGTGTTTGGAAAGCATAATTGCTTACCACCAAGAAAAAGAAAGTAATGAAAGGAAGGTAAATAAGTGATCAAGGAAACAACACTGACCACACCACATAGTCCCATCACCACAACGTGCTGCTTGATTGACAGTAAAAGGAATGTTGCCATAGATTGAAAACTGAGTTCTTTATCTCATGCATTGAAAAACTAAGATAGGGGAATTACACACTGCTGAAGATCTACATGGAATTCTGTATGGGTGGGTTTACTTTTTTTACAACACTAAGCACTACCTAGGCCTTTTCCTTTGCTTCGTTGGGCTGTACCTAGCAATCCCAGCTTCCTAACTATCCCTAAACACTGTAATAAGGCCAAAAGAATGGTGCATTTAATTACTAACTAACAGACACAATAATTTCATTATGGTTTACAAACAGCTTGGTTTAATATTACCGCCTCTGTTGCACTCTGCATCCAAGCTAAAAGACCAATCACCATAGTTACAATGAGCTGTTCTTGTTCAGCACTCAGTTACCTCTTCTGCCTGAGAACCTCTCCCAAAATCTCTCATCATTTTGTTACACAGCTCCTTGCTGTTCTGTGCCATTTATATGACAAGGTAACATATGCCAATGAAAATATTAACAGACCTTGAAAATTTAACTGTTCTGCTGTATGTGAGCGAAGTTGTCCCACGGTGGCTTTAAGAGATGGGGGGTAGACTTCATTTCCTGAGGCTAGGAAACTTTGATTTTTAAAAACAAAGCATGTGTTCAGGTCAGCACTGGAGGAGGCAAGGGATGAGGAGCAGAAAGCTGTGGGAAACTAGCTTATCCCAAATTTCAGGAACATCAGCCTAACAGTACCTGAATCAAGAGGTGCTCAAGTCAAAGACTAGAAGCAGATCTCAAATTTACACTGGTCACTGTCATTCTTCAGTATTAAGAATTATCTGCATGATATCCATGCACACTTCCTGATGCAGTGAGCACATGAAGATTTTCTTCCAAAAACAGCTGAGGGGACTATATGGGAAAGGGGACCACATGCCATATGAATCTAGAAATTCAATATAATAAAAAATGTTATCCAAACCCTCCTATAATTTAGAAACACCTCAGAAAAGAACCCTAAAACTTGACTCATCACCAATACATAAAGTTTATCAAGTAATCAGGTGTGACAAGTTATTAATGCTCCACGGCATGTTTCATGAGAGATATTGGCAAGTCCTAACTAGAAACAGGTACCAGCCTGCACTACAGGTAACTGCACCAAGGCACTACCCTTAAACATAATTTCTTTAGGAGTAATGAAAGGCCCTCAACCTCAGTTTCAAGCTTCTCTGAGACTAAACCTGTCAATGGTCAAACACAACCACCTCCTACATTTGGCCATACAATGCACAACTACAAGTTAATGCAGTTTCAAATAAAGTTCTTCTCTCCTGGAATTAATATATGATTCAGTCTAGCAGAAGACTAAGAAATAGGATCAAAACTACACACACTTAATCTGAATGCTACAGGTGCTTGCCCTGTGAAATTTTATTTCTCAGTGATCAGTAGGGAACACACATTCATGGAAAAAATTTACTTCATGATAAGTGAAATGATGCAGCATCAAGAGTCAGTGAATTTAAAGACAGGTACATCATAAATACACTGACAGAAAAAGAAATCTAACCAAGGATGAAATTTCTCAAATGCATGCTCTAACTACTATCAAACTATCAAAGTTATTTCAGAGAAAAATTCAATCCCTTGATTGAACAAAACCAGAATTAACTAGGCTAACTAGGCTTCTCTCCTGTCATGAGGCAGCAGCCCAACCCCATATAAACAGTAGTGAAGTCAAATGCTGTTGTCTGAGTACTCTCAAAAAAACAAAACAAAAAAAAACCTGCTTTAACCAACTGGCTAAAATTGAGGGATTAACTGCAGAGATTAACCGAAGTCTCTTTGGTTTAGTGCAGCAAGTCCATATCAAACTAAAGCAAACCAGAGGTTTACTTCCAGACAGGGCCAGATACAACATATTAAACCCTCTGAACACTTCAGGTAAACATTTTTAGTACCTCATGTTTCCACTAATCTCTAATTCCAGTTTTGTAGATAAAATCCACTACACCTACCAGTTCCTCTAATGTGCAGCTAAAGAAACACTAATAAAACTAATGTGCAGCTTCCCAGCTATTTAAATTCTCAGCACCTACTTATTTACTAGCAAGCAAGTTTTGTAACGAAAATAACGAATACATTACCGTAATTTCATAACTGATGTTAAATTTGAAATCAGACTTCCGAGATTAAATATCAAATTAATTATATGTCAAGTTTGATAACTATTTTTGAAAGCCAACAGCAACTGAACTAGAAAAGAAACCTTTAACCTTAAAGCCTTGCAACTTGTAGTTTTTATTGAAGCTAGGACTATGAAAAGTACAAACTTAATGTGAACCCTGAAATAAACCTGGGAAATAATGATATGGATATTCCTTTGTTAAGAAAAATACTTTAAGGACCTTAATAAAAGCATCCAGTAGTTCAGCAAATAAGTTTGTTCTGTTGTATTTTTTGATTCTGCTTTTGATAATTGAGCAAACAGATGCAAAGCCAAAAATGACATTTATAAAACGGATGATTAGGTTTGGGTGTGGATTCCTTCCCCCTGCAACACGCTGGGTTAGTTGAATTTGGCCCTTACAGTGTGGGAAGAAGTCCCAAAGGCGCTGTTCTCTTTACCTTTAACTTCAGTGCACAAACCAACCACCCTGTGAACAGATCACACACAGCCAGTCCCTCTCTGCTCAAGAGACCTGCACCACTTGGCTGAAAGACATGTTTTCTGAACGGCAATAAAATCTTCCCCATGAATGGCATTTTATTGAGGTTTCATAGGGTATTTTTCTGATCTAAGATCACACTTGTCTTTTTTAACTGCAGTCCCACTAGCCAGAAAAGAAAACAAATCACAATCCAGCAGTTGTTTTCTTTCAGACGGGCATGAGATCTTCTAATTCCTTCCAGAATAATACCTGGTACAGATGGTAATTAAAAGAAAAATCAAACATAAAAATCAGCCATTGAAACAAAACAGAACAAAATAAAAAAGCAAAAAGCACAGCATTTAAGAAAGAACCATGCTAGGGTAGCTTAAAACATGTATATGTATATAAACCAGATATGAAGAGAGAAAAGTTTTTTCTAAAAATTTGCAGAAATTTGGGATAGCAGTTGAACATTATCCTGTCATCTTGATATACCATATGTTAAAGAATCACACTTTTAAGCTGACAGTTACTGAAAATCCAGTCCTCAGCAAGAGATATTAAACAAACCAAGGACAAAAACCAAAGCACAATGAATGTAGTAACCCAGTGGCAGAGGATTTCTGAAAAAAAAGAAATACATGCACGAGAACATTGAGAGTCTTACTCTTAGAAAAGGATGTGAAGACAGTGATGCTAGCAGGACCCTTCTGAAATAATGTAAACCAGTTCATCTCAGGGCTAAAAGCTTGATGATTTTATGTCACTGAAATGCCTAACTAAAAATATGATATAATTTAGCTTATCTCCTTAAAACCAATATTGTTTTCAAGAAGAATCCAACAGATTCTCTCTCCAGACGTGAATTGAACAGTGGTTACCCTGTTCGCTATGGAAAACTTGTATGAAATCTAATCCAAAGCTGGCCATTCCCAGAGGCTACACTGGGAAAAGTATCCAAAATGATGGGGTTGAGTGAAAAGCCATGTTATCATGCTCCTCAAACTGTACCTTCCTACAGCACCTTCATCATCAAGAGAATCAGTGGGTGAGACCAACTTCTGGTAGTGAACAGAGACCACGACGTCTCTCAGAATGGCACATTTGGCATATTTCTTTTGGGTGCTTAGCAAACAGATTTATTAAGAGCTATCTCCCCGCACAAAACACATTCTGAAGCAGAGGCTTTGACAGCTCACATCAGGTTAATATGAAGAATGCCTACTGAGATGATTTGTTACAGACTCCTGCCTGCCTGGCAAATGGGGGACAGCGGCACTATTTGTAATAAATGCACCACACACAGGGCTGTGTGGTACAGCCCATCTGAACAGTGCAGATGGCTTATTTCCCCCTCCTCTGATATAGCTGTAACGCTGTCTTCTCAGCCTGGCAGCTGCAGGACTCCAGAACACAGCTAAGGAGTATTTTGCAAGTTAAGCAAACACTGCCGGGTTTCTGGAGAATTCAGTGAGTGCTGTACCAGCCTTGGTCATGTGTATGGACAAGGTTACTGGCTTATGCATTTGAGGAGGGATTTCTACCATTCCACAGTAACTGGATTTGCTACAGAACTACGAAGAATGTCTATGAGTATTTTGAACACATACATAATTTTTAAATAAGTTATGAAGGAGAATAGAAGAAAAAAAATCCGGTGACAAAATGCCCCATGTGTCAGACATCTGAAATACACTCTCACTGATATCCTTAGAGATCATAAAGTTCACTAATTAAATTAGCTCTAGCTTGGAATATGTACTCAGAAAGATAAATTCTTTATCTTGGCAATTATAATACTCCAGTGAACTACTTTTCATTTGGTGACCTTGAGACAAATGAGGCAAAATTAAGATTTTAATTGAGCTGATCCCCCTATCGGGGCAATTGCCTTGATGTAGCCTGTCACTGAGACATTTTCTGCCTTCCTTCAATGAACTAATTTTCCAAGTAATTGGAGAACACTCCTAATCATTAGGAAAAATCAGCAAACAAAAGCCTTTGCTGTCAAGAAGAATATTCCTAACACAAATATAATGTATTTTCTATAAATTATCTGTCTTTTTATATGAAGACATACACAATGGAGTTGAGAGATAGAAGCAGTGTTGAAAATCTAATATACAATTACTGAGGCTATGGTCAAAACAGGATAGAAATACATGAAGAGATTTCCAGTCCCTTTCTACTTTGAAATAAATCTACCTCTAATTTAAGAGGCAATCTCCACTATTCCAAGACACAGGAGAAAACATACTCCTTCCTCTTTGGAATTTTCAAGAAATCAGCTGAAATTCCTTCAAAGGTGGTGCTTTTAGGTTTTTTTTTTCTTGTTGATTGCTTCCTGCTTGTGCAGACAGGCATAAGGAAGAAAGCAGCAGTGTAGAGGCCCTTTAAACTAATTAAAAAATTTCAAAGCCATGTTGCTCTAATCAGACTCAGTATGGCTCAAAATTAGAACTTCCGTGCAGATATTTAGTAACTTGTGAGAGATATTTATATCTATTTAAAAAACAAAAAGTATGATACAGAGATAAAAACGGACCTAGGGAAGATCACATCTATAATGAAAAAGCACTAGGAATTCATATATGCTCCCAAAACTGGGAATAGCATATACTTACTCCTTCTACTTAAAATAATCTTCCAAATGTTTGGCTTTTGTTCACACTATAAGGTTTTCGCCCAATTTACAAATATGTTTGAAGTTTGAAGCATTTAAAAATAGAAGGCAGATTCCTTCAGCTGTATTTCTGCTGTCATTTGCTCGTGCTACCCAAGCATACTCAAAATGAACACGGAAATAAGCCGTGAAAGGAAAACAAGCTGTCAAGAACTGTGTGCCAGGCCCCGTCTCTTTGAGCACACATCTGCATATGCCTTATTAAAATGTGAAATCTGTGCTGAAAGCAAGAGATACAAGAAAGGGAAGAAGGCATATCATAAACTAAGGAGTGAAAAGCCACAGTTATTTGCATCCCTCTGATAATCTTTATATAATGCCACTGCATGGTGCCTACAAAAGCTCTGCCTATTGCTTATACTGTAGGGAACAGTCCCTTTGATTGGGAGATATGATCATGAAACATTTCCTTCAAGAAGAAATGACATTAAAAGTAGCAGTTATTACATAAATGTTGTACTCCAAATTCACCAGGAAAATCCATTTTTTTTTCACACTCCAAGTCAGTGGCCACTTTTGCAGTATGAAGTGTAATTGTACAGTAGCCTAATAAAGTTTTTACCAGCAACTTCATTTAATGCTTTCTCCCATTTTCTTTTATACAGGATGGCCTTGAAGTAAATGATGGAAAAGAAAAGAAAGATTTTTTGTACAAGGGGCAAGAGGAGCAAGCAAGTAATGCTAAAAGAAAATACACCTTACACTGACTGAGGTACTGATCCTTTAAAATATGCTGACATACCAAATACTGAAAAAGTGTTTGCTCTGATATCTTTTACATATACTGCTAGAAGGAGTTAGTAATAAAAAAAATATTTCTAAGTTGTTTATTTGGGTTTCTAAGTGAAATGGCTAACATGTTCTGCTGATTATCTATGAAAGTGAAAAATTATACATTGAAAAGTGAATGTCTATATTTAGCTAGTAGTCAGTTTTTAAGTTAACAACATTAATACTATTATTTATTTGGTACAATTACCTGAGGAATTCAAGACATCCTGCAAAACCTCAAAGGAATACACTTGTTTTAAAACATCACAGACTCAATGAACTAAAGTGAGCATATAATGCAGACTGTGAGCAAGGCAAGCCAATGGAAACAACCAATGATGAACACAATATTAGTAAAAGAGAAAATGTATGACAGAAGATACTCCCAAAATAATGCATTTTCAAAGATACAGCATCCCCACTGAAGCTTGCATGGGTAAGATTCTTTATCCTTACAGATACTTGTAGGGTAAAGCTGCATTATGTCACCTCTCTTTTAGTTCCAAGCATGTGGAACTACATCAAACATGGCATGAACAACTCAAGACACTAAAAAAGCAAGGGAAGTTTGCAGACAATCTGAGCTTTGCTGGCACCCAGAACAGAAACAATCTGGTCAGGGCTATTAGCACCAATGGGACTGAAAACGCCAAAAGCTGGACTGATGCTGAAAGCGAAGGAAGACAACATGTGCTTCCCAGAACTACCATCTGGTGAGCTCCAGCAAATCCATGGCTTTCAGAAATCACAGGTTTACATGCTAGGAGGGAGCTGAGCAATACAGGAGAGTAGGAACTAGCAGGAAAGCAGCCTCACTTCTCTGTTGGGCTGGCACCTTTTGTCAAGGCTGGCACTGAGCACACCAGCTTGGAAACTGCCAGTTGTTGGCATCTGTAATTTCTAGGACCAAATGAAGCTCTTCTTGTCCATCTACAGAGAGATTTGCAACTCAAGTTTGTAATTCATGTTCCATCTTGCCTTTTATTTTATAAAAAGAATAAAGTTACTTGTAATGATGAAGTTCATTCCAAAATGTTTGAAAGAAGGATGCTGGAACTGCATCACTCAAAACCCCAGCGTCATTCTAAAACTACCAACATGCTTAATCCCAATTTCTACCAAATCTGTTCAGTACTGTAAATAGATGCATAATTATGTTCCATGTAAAAGCACTTTACATTGAACGGAGTGTGCTGGGTCACTGAAGGGATAGGAGGCACTTCACCCCTTGGAGCTAGGAGTTAATTAGTCAGCCATGAACAGAAACTGACAACTGCATCTATTTTGTTCTCCAAGGAAGCAAAAAAAAAATCCATTCCTTTTAATTAAGAGGAACATCCTATCTGCTGGATAAGAAGGAAATTAAGTAAGTTACTGAGAGCATGATTAAATCTGTCTGAATTGCCTGGGGTACTTCAAGGGGACTGGCTAGAAAAGCTGACATATTCCAGCACAAAAGGGCCCTCTATTGTTTGCAAATGAAGAAATGTTATGCAGAAGGAGGGAATACTTGACTACACGACCGTGTCAGAATAATGAAATGGAAGAGAGCCACAGATGAGAAAGGCAAAGGGGGGGAAAAAAGATCTTACTAATTTAACCTTAGCCTAAGAATGTTACGCATGTTTTTATCTAGCAATATCTCTGATAGTCTACTTGGGATTTCATGGATAAGAAATTATTTTCATTTTACAGTAATGTGATTAAGAGTGATTTCAAATTGAGTGTCAGCAATAGAAGTGTCCACTGGATCTATAAACCTATGAAATATCTATGCTTATCTAGAATACATCCAAAAGATGAGGAATTATTTGCAGAGAAGACGCACAGTTCTGTCAGGAAAGCTGGTTTCACAAGAATGAGAACAGAAAATATTAGTTAAGTGACCAGGGAAGAAAGGCTCTCAGTTGGTAAGAGAAGTACTGAAAGGCACATCAGAAACATGAGGGTTCCAATGCCCCCATCTGAGGCAGTGAGGTCACCTTGTGTGCAGGTCAGAAATGGAACCTGAACTTCACAAGTAACACTAGAACAAAAGATTTCAGTTTAGGCACAGGCACAGACTAAACACACAAGGAGTGACTTCCCAGCCAGCGGAAAATCTCACAGCAGAAAAATGCTGCCTCAACAAGGGAGCTGAGAAGAAAATGCAGGGTCAACTAGGACCTATTTTATTTGTCCACAGCCTGAGCCAGATAAAGGATGTGACAAAGAGAGATGTGAAAACTGCAAATGGAAAATGGCTCTGTCAACCTGAATGACAAGACATAACAGAAAACCTGGGAACTACAAAGGCAGAATAGTAACCCCCACCCTATCAGATGTGAGGTCACTGTCCCAGCCTAAGCTCTCTGTCAGCAAGAGAAACTTACAGAAAACCTATAAAAAAATTGAAATATAATTTCCAACTCTTTATCTTCTCTGATTCTATTAAGAGCAATAAGGTTTGAGAGTATCCCATCTTTAAGGATGGGGAAGAAGGCAAGAGCTATACTAGAAATCTTGGAAGAAAAACATCTGGCTAAATCGTTATTTATGGAAAGTCTATTAACACCACACTGACATATATCACAGTGATCCATTACCCCAGAAAGAATCAATTCTTTTCAAAATTGTTTAAAAACTGAGAATACAAGAAGAAATTTGCCAGAAATAAAAGCTCAGTGGACCCCCACATATTTTTCTTACACCTTTTCTTTTCTTACAGCTAGTGCTATGAGATAACAAGAAAACTTCTGTTTATCCTGTTTTACCAGGTCAATATTATGCAGCACATTCTTACTAAAACCACACAGAAATGGTAGAGCTTGTCTTAGAATACAGATTAACTTACCATAGTAAGTTAGAATCATGGAGTAATTTTGGTTGGAGTGACCTCTGAAGATCACCCTGGTACAACACCTTGCTCAAAACAAGGCCAAATTAGAGCAGGTTGGTCCTTGCTTTGTTCAGATGAGTTTTGATGATCTCCATTGTTGAGGACTCCTCAGCTTCTCTGGGCACGTTTCAGTATCTGACTAATCACTGTGAATTTTGTATGCCAATTATCTCATTGGGACTTACATTGGAACAATCTGCAGTTTGTGTCTGTTGCTTCTCTGCCTTGTACTGAACACGTCTGAGAAGAGCCTGACGCTCTTCCCTGGCCCCTTCCCATTAGACAGCTGAAAGATCACAGTATGATCTCCCACGAGGCTCCTCTTCCTAGGCTGGAACATACCAAGTTCTCTCTACCCCTCCTTGCATGTCATGAGCTGTAGCACCTTCTCATCTCACCAGCCTGCCTGCTGGACTCGATCCATTTGATACTCCCCATGCATTGTGCCTCATCATCCACATCACTAAAAAGACACTGAACATGCTGATTCCCTTCTGAGCCAGTCATCTCACCACTGAAGGCAATCAGGTTGGTCAGGCATGATTTGCCCTTGTAAATCCATACTGGCTGTTCCCTTTCACCTTTTCCTTCAGGTGCTTGCAGGTGACTTTGAGGATCTGCTCCCAAACCCTCCCAGCACATGAAGTTACACGGATTGGCCTGCAATTCCCCAGATCCTCCTTCTCATCCTTCCTGAAGATGGGCATGATGTTTGCTAGCCATGAGGAACTCTCCCTGACAGCCACGAGCTTTTGAAGATGATAGGAAGAGTCCTTGCTATGTAATCAGCTGGCTCCCTCAGCAACCTTGTATGTATGTGATCCGATTCCACCAACCTGCATATTTTTAACTCGTATAAATGGCCTGTAACTTGGTCTTCCAACTCTGTGGGTAATGCTTCACTCCTGCACACTCTGCCACGACACTCAAGGATCTGAAAAGAGTCCTTACCAGTAAAAGAGGAGGAAAAGCAGCTGCTGAGCCCTTCACCCTTTTCAGCAACCTTTTAAAAAGGTCTCCTGCCCAACTGAGTTCTCTGTATTGTATTAATGCTGAGCCCAGGATCTGTTAAACCTCGTGGAACTGTCAGTTATGGAATCATTTGCACCAAGACTATTTTACCATAGATATATACTACATTCACTGTTTGTCCATAAACTTACCTGGCTCTTAAGAGTTTTAGTAGAAATAAAAACCTAGCCTTTGGAGGGCGGGATAACATTTTGCACAGAAGTCAGCCATTAAAGAAGAAAAATAACCTTCAGATTTTATTCCTTTGACTAAATGTGATGTGACGCATATGGGTTAGTCAAAATGTTTAATGTTGCATGAAGTTTGAATGATCGTTTCAGTTAATCTTCCGAGGATGACATGCCAGGTAATTTGTCAACTTTGGGATATATGAACATAGACACATTTTAAAATGTTCTCTAAAAATAATGTTGACTTTCAATGTTTCTAGTAGTATGGTAAAAAAAACCATGCCTTTTTTGTTATATCTGGAAAAAAAAAGCAAATTGTGAAGGATTTCTCTAATCTCTCAGAGCATTTGGCTATGATCTCTTCAAAATTCACACTGCTCAGCATACTGATGACACACAAACATCCTCCCTAGTGCCATATCCAGTCATGTGTCTTTCCAATGCTGCCTCGGTTGAAATCCCCACAGGAAAGCTGCACCCTCTGTGAATACATATGCTGAAAACAAAGCAGTAACACAAAACACAAAAAGAAGAACAACTCATCAGTGTTTCCTATAATTAAATTAATTTCATCAGGTAATAGGAAACAGATCATGCAAGACTGCAGAAAAGTGAGAATTCTGAGATGAAATACAGCTGCAAATAATTTTGCTTTTAAAAGATGCAGCCAAATGAGGCAAGAAAAGAGGGCCTTTGACAGAAAAGGTACGGATTCCACTTCAAACACAGGAAGAAAGCTCTGATAATCACTTAACCTAAAGCAAATTTGAAAGGCTATGCCAGTGACTTGTTTTAAGGAAAACCACAGTTCTGTTTTGTACCTACTCATCACCACCCAACCTTCTCAGCCAAGTCTGATGTCTTCATTTCTTCCTTTACCCACTATCATCTCTAAGATGCCTTACTTCTCACTCTCAAGGACAGGCAATTCTTACAAAGCAGAGTACTTCTTCATATAAAGAATTCCATAAAACTGATTTTAGTCTAAGTAGAACTAAAGAAAATACATATTGAACAGAAAACAACTAGTAGAGATTGTTAGTTTTTAGAGAAAGCCAAGGAAATTGAAATGGAAACTTCTTTGAAGACAGTGTTTTTGTCTCTGCTGAGCTAAAACTAACCATTGCTGACTCAACATGCTTGAAATTTTTATCACTTCCTGACTGTTTCGTGACTGACACTGTGGCAGAATGAAGACCTTGAGTCTTCTGAGGGTATGAAACCAAAGAGCCAGCCACACTTCCAGTGACATTTCTCCTGACTGCCCTGGCACTCGCTCGGTCCTCAGATCCACGGTTTCCTGGATGTACATCACATGAGTCACGGTATAAAGGTATTTCCAGCTCATTGAAAAACCCACAAGTACCACAGACTAGATGCCTGTAACTAAGTACTCTGCTTTTTAAAAAAAAAAAACCCAAACCATTATTGATTAGTATCCTGAGTTTCCTGAACTTGCTTAACTTTCTATACAATATTACCTGTAATTTTCTTACAGAAGGATGACATGTTTTAAATATTTCTTTGGTGGTTAGACATGTTCTGTTTAATATAAATTTAAGACTCTGGAAAAAGGACTGAAATAATCTCCTCAGATTTAGTATTTTGTTTTTACTTCGATTTTATAAGGCTACACTTGGGTTGTTACACTGACATTTAACTTTACACGGACACTCTTAGGAGACTTTTACCTGGATTCATGCCACCAGGCTGCACTCATCTAATCACCAAGCCACTTTGCTTGTGGAAATCAGGTTTACAGTATTTTATTATTACTTCTTATAGCATCCAATTCTCCCTGGTATGGCAGAAAATCCAGAAAACTTTAGGAACTGGATTATTTGCTTCAAAAGATGACAGACAATACAATCAGCCATGTGACCTAAACCAACAGAAAATCTGACAGTAGAAAGCAGGACACTGAAAGACAAGCTTCCTGTCCAGTTAAGCTGATTGCTACCCAATTTGAAGCTATAAATCTTACTTTTGCTCTATCAGTATAGCTCATTCTTTCCTTGAAAAAAGACCATCTTAAAAGAACTGTCGCATATGACTTCATGGTATTTTTCTTTTTTTTTCCACTGATGCAGGTAATGACATCAGAATAGTGTTATTTGGCTTGTTACTCTTGAACTCAGCCAGCACTGGGTAGTTCTTTATGTAAAGCTGTCATCAGAGATGCTGAGCAAAAACCCCTTATGGAAAACTGCTTTAATCCTCACGCTTTCCAAGGCTATTTTATTTACTGTGAATCAGCATGACATCCACTCTAGGTCCTTAAGACTTCTGAGCAGTAAGTACATGTCAAAACAGCAACAGTGACGAGGATTACAGTGTTATATTTGATTCTCTGAGTTTATCAACAGGAGAGAGATGATGAAAGCTTAATGGACAGATCAGAAAATTCAGAGGTACTGCACTGATTACAGTAAGCAAAGCTGTTCTTGATGAGCTCAGATATAATTCAGAGTATTTCTTCCTGTTTCTAGAAGAGAGACCTACCTAGCATATTTTTCACATATTCATTTCTTTTCCAGGAGACACATTTGCTTTGATGTCTGAAAAAAAAACAAAACCCTGCTTTTTATAATTCAGAGAAAAATAAAGTTCTGGCTCCCCAGAGTAGGTTCTACGGCAAAATGTAACTTCACAGAACAGCTATTTCTCCACATGTTGCAGTTAATGGTAATTAGGCAAACTCTGAAATACACAGGAAAGAAAATGAGTGGTACTGCAAGCCCCATAATTTCTCTATTTGTCTTCAGAAGAATCTTTTAACTTTGTTTCCTGGCCAGCAGGAATTGTGTAGTTCCAAGAGGAGCCATTCCACCTATTTCCTTACACTCTGGATTCATTTTAACAAATACATGAAAGCCTCGGCAACTAACAATCCTAGCAGTTAATTTTAAGACTGGGAAAAAAGTAACAGAAAAAAAATTAAAGAAAATAAAAAAATCCATAAACCCACTAAGAAACTATGAGGACAGAATGAACAATCTCTTTAGTATCTTACCAGAAAACTCTTCAAAGTTCCTAACAGTTGGCCAACTCAAACCACAGCCAAATCTTTTCTAGACAAATTTTACAATACGCTCTGACTAACAGAAATGAAAGTTATGGTCACATTGTCTGGAAAAGGAGAAATCACAGCAAGTCTTAGAAGACTCCACACCAAAGCCACACCCTGAAAATGTTTCCCTTCTTGTTCATCACGAATTCCAGCACAGGTGCAGGTACTGATAAAAGCCTAAAGCCACATGGATTGAAGCAGAAACAGCTCTGACAGATTTGTTCCATAACATCTATGACTTTCTCAGCCAGACAAAGCACATGAAGTTCCATTCACAATGGTAACCAGCAGATACAGATGGGCCAACAGAATCCTTGTCATTCAGGAAAAGACCATGTGTTTATTTCAGAGGAGAGTGCTCACAGGGCAGAAAAACTTCCTGGCAGTTGTGTTCTCTGGGATCTGAAGAAAGGGTCATTCCAGGACAGCCCTCCTCTCCCTGGCAACTACAAGTATGCCAGTGTGATACACTGAATACAGAAGGTATTGATGGACAACAACATGATTAACTTCCAATCTTTTTCCAGTCTGTGGGAGGAAGGAAAATACGCAGACAAGGCCACAAGTGCAACGTCTGTGCCAAACCAAGGTCAGAACGCCGGCACAATTTGAAGGCGTCAGTGGCATCGCAGCAGTGGGGGATTCCACTCACCACATTTTTCAGTGCTCAACACAAATAGCAAAGTCAGATTTTGGTTGATAACACAGAATTTCAGTCATTAAGTAGTGGTTTCCTGGGCAGAGACACTGCCTGAAACAATTATGACCATTCTTTTGTCAGGAGTCACGGACGCTTTCCACCAAACAGATTCCATCAGCAAAGACTACAATCCAAAATGGTTTCAGAGCCTTTCAAAGGCAACTGGGAGTCAGCAGATGATGTAGTCTGACTTCAATTATGTACACCATAGACATTTACTCCAAGCTACTCTACTGAAATCCCAAAATCTATGATTAGCAACTGCTTTTAAAACACAAAAGAGAAAAATGATCCATGGTTGAAAGACTCAAAACATGTTGTCTCTTGGTAAGGTTTTTTCAGTAGTTTATCACTTTGTGTCCTCAACAAATTTATCCTCTTGCTAATTTACTTATCTTTAGCCCTCAGTTCTTTCTGACAGCACAGCACACTGAAAATGCACCAAAACTAGTTCTGCAACATCACTGCAAGGTTTCAGGCACAGATGAAATGATAAAACCCAATATTTAAAGTACATATGACTAGTATTTTAAAGGAACCAGTTTTGCACTCAACAACATGTAATGTATCAGAAAACATGGCTAATACCCAATCTTTTTTCTTCTTAAAGTAACAGATAAACCCAGTAATATTTAAACCCTTGCTTCAGCTTCCTGTTCCTGTATTTTTTTCCCTTTAAAGGCTTCGCTAGTTAGTCTTCCCCCTTCTTCCTAGTGCACAACAACATTGATTTACAATGGTTTGATGTAAATTCTTTCCTTCAAGTACAGGTTTATTCTAAACATGCACCCTATTCAACCCATCCTCCTACACAGACCTAACCAAATGTCTGATCTTTTATTTTGCAATCATGTAATTTGATGTGCAATCTTCTCCAAGATCTCAATTTTAGCTGAATAGGCAACAGTCTTATAAATACCCCTTTAAAAGCAAATACTGACCTTGAGGTGAGGCTGAAGGAAGCAGCAAATCCAGGAGGGAGATGCGAAAGAGAAAGAGTTAAGAGTTTGTGAAAACAGTGTCCAGAGATAAAGCAGTTCAAGAATAAAGGACAAAACAAGCAGATACAAATCAGGTAATGACACACAGACACACAGTCCTTCACAAACACAGAGCTGCATGTTTTATAGACATCTAATTAAAAAAAAAAAAAAAGAACTAGAAAGAAAAGAAGAAAGGACCTTTCTTTACATTAGATTACACCATTTCAATTAGAGGCAACTTTTTGTAGAGAAAATAGTCTCCAATACACAACAGTTCTTGGAAAAAGGAAATAAGCCGACTATAGAAAACTCTGGATTTAAATCACATCATTAGCAAGTATCCTTCTTCCAGAATTCCAACATTTTGAAACTATGGAGTTTGACTACCCAAGATGAAACCTTATGTGTTCCTTTATGCCATCTTCTAGGGGCTTATTTTCTCTCCATGAGCAAGACACACATTTTTTTCACTTTTCCTGCAGATCATCCCGACTTGTCTAAAGGGATTAAATAGAACGGAGAAAAACCCCAACCATGGAGTAAAGTCTTCGAGACCCGAAGACTTGTCAAAGGGTAAAAGTTCATCTTTCTTAGTTTTGACATTGAACACACCCTTCCAAAGAGAAACCAAATAAGCATCTGTTTCTTCTTCCTGCCATATAATTCTCCTGTATAAGGTGCAATCTAAAAACAATAATGACCAAACAGGCATATTTTTGACAGTTCTCTCCAACATTGTTCAACAGCAGAACTGACAAAGACAAAATGCTGGAGTCCCCTGTGTAACATGAAGTCCCATAGGTTCATTATTGCTTTTTTATTAGTTTTCCCCCCAAAATGTCTCCAGTATCTTCCATAGGCATCTGCTGTCAATTTCACTGATAACCCCAAGGGAAGGCAACAAGGAGCCATAAACTGCAGAGCTTTCAATCTCGTTTCAAATTTGATGCTTTTTCAGTCAGTAGAAGAGAGGCAAAGGAAATGTCCTTCTGTCCGAAGGGCAATTTGGCTTCTACAACACGTTGTACTTCTCCCATGACAAAATTTTGCTCTAAAAAGGCAGGATATGGTCTGCAGAAAAATATTTCTATAGGATAGGCTAACTGTTATGTTCTTTGTTACTCTCGGTATATGGAGGCATGTAAATGAAACTTGGAGTCCTTATTTCTGGCATGAATTTGACTATCAACCATGTAGGGTATTGAATTTGTACAAGCAGCTGTTGTTGGTCTGTAACAGATTAACTAGTGCAAAGGTACTTTTCTTTGGCTTCTAAACTAACATTTTTCAAATCAAGCTCTTCAAGGACAGCTGTTGTAAAGGCTGTGCTATTTGGGGATTTTGGGAAAGATGAGACTTGTAAAATGCCAAATACCACAACTCAGCATTTGATCTTGAAGCAGGTTATAACGTTCCAAAAGCCTCAGTTAATTCATGCAGAAAAACTTGTGACTAATTCTGACAAAAATCCAGCAAATTTAACTAAAGGGAAGAAAAATGTGAAAATAAACACTTGGTTAGACATGGGAATAAATAAGGTATGGGGGAAAAAGCTTCACTTTTTAATGACTGTCACTGATTCTATATTACGAAAATTTTAAGACTTCTCATTTTGTTATTCAGGAATCCTTTGCAATTCCAGGTTCTATTGTAATGATGTGATATTGTTTCTCCAATGTAACAGTGAAAAAAGGTACAGGATAGAACTCAGAACAGCCCTGTTGAATTTAAAGGAACTGTACTGTTCTTTCAACTGCTATTAAAGGTAGCATCTTTTGCTGGCACAGGATGAAGGCAAAACAGTATGTAAAACACTATGCTGAGGTCACTTGCAATTTTCTGTATGCTGCAGAAGTATTATTTAGCCAGCTGCATGGGATTTAAATGGAGAATAATTATTGGTACATCTCCATTTTGTTACAGAATAAATTCTTTCTTCCAAGGAAAAATACATTTTGTGTAATTGCGAGCCCTTTTTTCCATGTTTGGGTTTTTTTTCACAGGGGTATAAAGTAATTTTTTTAAATGTAGATTTTTAGAATAACCGCAATATTTCTCCAAGCAAAAATAAGGACTATGTCAGAAAGCACGTTAAAATCGGACAGAAATCTGTGCATGTGCTTATCACTCAAACTAAAAACAGGGCAGACACCTGCAATTGCCAGTTATTAGGAAGTAAATGGAGATCTGCCACGGTCTGGAGGGGAGAAGCCTCAGTGCAGGGGGCTACATCAGTGAAATTGTGCAGAGGAGCACAGCAAGCATCTGCCCCAGGCAGCAGCCCCAAGCAAGCAGGCTCAGACATACCCACACATGCCCATCACAGAGCAAAATAATCACTTTCAGTTCGCACTCTTTCCCTTCGAGCAACAACACACACTTGCAGCATTCCTTACAAGATCCAGCAGCAGCGTTTCTGCCCAGCCCCATTAACTGTGTATTCCGATGCAACAGTCACACAGGGAAATAAGACAATTGTAATGCCAACTGGTGGTCTCAGAGAAAGCCATTTTCTTTTAAAATACCGTCTTGTTAATCTTAAAGATAAAGCCGACTTAAATCTGATCGCTGGGTGCCGATCAAAAACGTTAGTGAGACGTGAGCGCTTCAGTATTTTAATAAAGAAAAATATATTTTAAAAAGCTGTTGATTATTCCAGCTACAATTTTTTCCACATGCTTGTATACTACAGGGAAACAAGTCTGCTAAATTAATCTCAGATGTACTTAGGGGGAAATTTATGTAACGATTTTCAGTCAACCTCTGAATTCCACTTGTTTGACAGTGAGTGATTGTGTATATTTACTACTCTGTCATTCCTTCAAAGCAGTCTGACAGGGAACAATAGGCATTTGATCTTCCTTGTGTCTGTCAAAGCAGAAAGGCTATTTATGTTTACCACTTCTGACACATTTTCTCGGTAAAAAGAATGATGTCTGGTCTCTTCCTTTCTTTCTGGGTTGATATTTAGAGGGATAGAGAAGAGAGAGAGGGAGAAGGTTTGTGTGTGCATCCATGTGCACATGCATGCATGGATCTAAGAGCACAAACATGGTCACTAATATTACTATTTCACTGCCTTACTGGCAATTATTGGATATTCCTTTTGTTCTTTCTGTACTGCGAGACAATGTAAGGATCTGACAATTTTTTTTTTACTATACCAGTTGTATAAAAGATTTTGGTGGGTTTTGTTTTGGTTTTTTTTTTTTACTCCTTTTGTACTAGCTTGTGAGTATGGATATCCCCATATTGCTCAAAGATGTTGACTGAAACAAAGCTACAAAGCAGCTTTTGAAAAGATGTAATAAAGGCAGGCAACAATGAAACCCTGACATGCAAACTAGGCTCCTTATTTAGATGAGAATTTTTCTCCTCGGGTTTTAGAATTATTTTAATTATATCACAGCTCTTACACTCTACTGAGCTAACAGCTGGATTAGGAGATACTTGCTAAATAAAACCCATCATTGCTACAATGCAGGCAGATGACAACTCCTACATTCATTAGAGATAACAGGCATGAGAGGGAATGCTTGATAACCACCCCGATTTAATGATAAAAACAAAGAGGACTTCAGCGCTACAGAAAACCTGGCAGGAAAAGAAGCCTTCAAAAGAGTTCACAATCAGTGCTTCTCATTACTTGTAAGTATTTCTCTAGTACAGGATCCTTCTTGGAGGATCCGAGACCAGATCCCCAGTCTTGGATTAGCAGACAAACCACGCTTTCGGCCCACGGTTGAATTTAACAAAGGAGTTGGTCTGTACTCAGCTCCATGGACATGAATCGCTCTGTTTAATAGTGTCAGTCCTGCCTGCTTGACCATGGACATAATACCGGGGCAAATACCAGGCTTTAGGTGTTTCAGTGATGGGATAACACAGCAGGCCCATTCAGCCACAGCCTGCACCAGCCCTGACCTCTCACCATGTCGAGGGCTGGGCTAATTGGGGTTCTTTGACCTTGTATTTCAGAACAGCTGTTTCTGCAATATCATAGAGTTTCAGTTTCTCCCAAAACACAGGAAGAGGGAGAGAATGGGAAATAAAGGACAGCTAAATAAAGAACAAATCGAAAAAGGATATCCCATTATATGAAAAAGGTGAGGATGGATTGAGGAGTCACCGTAAAATCACCACGATGGCTTTTTTATCTGGTGCTCTCTACAGATGGATTTGCAATTACTGGCAGTGTCTCCCTGTCTCTCTTTTCTTAGGAGCAGGTTTCAAAGGCGATCAGTGAGTCTGAGTGTTGATCTTTAGGCACTTTAACAAAGGCTGACCTTCAGAGGGCAGACACTTGCCTTCTGAAAATCGACACACTTTCAAATGTCTGAAGTTAAATACCTGCAAGGGAAGGTGCCTGCATCTTTTGTTTTTATCTGTTTAAAGCAGTTATGTTGATCTAAAATGTATTTTGTTTTCCCTCTGTGAAACCCGATATGGGACTTCAGGAGTAATGCTCATTTCGTAGGAAGAGTAAGCAAGACTGAGAAGAAAGAAATGACTTCTTCATTTCCTGGCTCAGAAATTATGAAAATCTTAATATTCAATGTGC
Organism: Myiotriccus ornatus; assembly: GCA_036023395.1. Lineage (NCBI taxonomy): Eukaryota > Metazoa > Chordata > Aves > Passeriformes > Tyrannidae > Myiotriccus > Myiotriccus ornatus. The sequence goes on along the minus strand of JAYRBT010000042.1, from coordinate 67,256,388 downwards.
TCTGAGGTAGAGCTGAACTAACTACAGGCCTGACCACTTCTTTCCATTACAAAAACCTCGTCCTCAGTTGATTGCCAAAGATTAACAAATCTTGCTGATATTTTCCACCACAGGTGTCAACCTCACCCAGGATTGTTTGGGGACAATTTCAGCTATGTCCTTCACCCGCCAAAGGCAGCATTCTTGTGGAAAAAATTTCTTCATATGGTTGAAGGCTGTATTGCTTTACTGCAATATTTATATATGGTCATATACGAGGTGGATTAAAATTACAAGGCAATCTTCATTTTGGAATATCCTAAGTTGTGAGTGATTTACCTTAGAAAGTTAATAGTCACTTAAACTACAGATTTTTGATGAAATTAGATGAAAAACAGAGCAATAGATTCTGCCTTGTAATAATACAATTTAACCATAAGATAAATATATTTGATTTGCTTTTATGTTTTCTGGCACCAAAATGGATTAAAGTATTTTAAAATAATATTTAATTGTTTCAGGTTTTCCTATGCCTGAATCAGAATTCAATTTATTTTTGGAGGACTATAATGAATTATGACAATTACTCAAGGTTAACTTTAACAGTGATGATTATGACTTTATAAACACCTTTCTTTAATTTAAAAACATCCCTTTTACTTTAAATTATTTATATGCCCTGATGCGGTTCTCGCTTAGAAATTGTATTAAAATTATTTAAAAATTCAAAGAAACAACCAATTTGAAGACCAAAGACAATTATTATAAGATGAAAAATAAGTGGTTTGAAAATATGTATTTCAACTTCAAATTGTTGGCTTAAGCATAGGGCGTAATTTACTAGTACAGTTTCCTTTACACTATTCTAGGAAACTGTAAAGTTGATGGAAAATACAGCTAATTTCTCTCTCCATCTATCCTTCACAGAACACTACCCAAACATATCACTGTCTGAAAGACACAGAAAGTAAGACACTTCGTTCTACTGTCCACATTTTCCGCATTCCTTTGAGATCACCCAATTTTTTTATCTTTTATTTACCGTTGAGAAGAAATATTTAAGATGAGGAGTATACACCCTTTGGCTGCTACAGATCGAAAGTTGGAAGGTTTCCTCTTGAACAGGGAATCCTTAAATTCGTTTTAGAAAAACTCTCCAAAAATCTCTTTCTTAAAGTAGCCACCAATTCCAGCTGTCCTTAACAGGACTGCTGGCATTCCAAAGCTGAGCACTGTCTTCCTTAGTTCCCAAATCAAAGTCAAGCTTCCTCCAGGAAAATAACCCTGTGTCCTCACAAGAGCTACCTATCTGATACAGTGAGTATGCTGAATGAAAATCAATTTTAAACCTGTAACTGGAACCAGCACTTCCATAGATATTCACTCAGTGCTTACTTCTGAAGCAGCATATACATATATATTTACTGCCACCTCTTAACTACAAAGTCAGTTCTTATTTGCATAATACAAGCAGACAAATAGGTCTGCGTGTAAACTACCCATCTGAAGGCTGTGAAGGCCATGTCCCAGATAAGTAGCATTATTTTTCTTTATTTCACCTTCCTTTTTGTTTGTTTTCCTATTTCAGGATAATGATCACAATAAATCTCAAGAATAAGTCAATACTGACCTCTATCAACGACACATTTTAGAACACTTGAAGAACACTGAGTTTTAGCTGGTTCGGGCAGAACTGACAGAAGAGATTAGAACCAAAGTTAAAACACAGCAAGAGAATTAGAACTGAAAAGCAATAGCTTCTGTTGAGTTTAAATCAGGGAGAACAGCAGCAAACCTCCCCTGGACTGTGGTCACAACCACCGTGACGTGAGTTGAACGCAGAGACTGTCAGAGCTCGTACATGACAGAACTAGTTCCTGTTTGACCCACGGGGGAAAAAAAGCGTAATTGCAGCAGACCCAAAGAGCAGCAGGAGCAGCAGGAGCAGCCGGGCAGCCAGCAGCGACATTCCAGCCCGGAGGAAAACAGAAGCCTTATAGAGCAACTCACTTTCCCAGGAAGTCCCACACAAACCCCCCTACGTGTTGCGGTGCGGGGACCGACACCTGGTAGGGAGGGTGCAGTTTGCGGGAGGCGTGCTTTCTGAGGAAAGGCACGGGCAACAAAACCCCGCCCGGACAAAACAGAACAAAACAAAACAACTCGTGGAAAACAAGGACAGGACAGTGGCAACGGAAAGAAGAGGCGAGGGAGGAAACAAAACACAAAAATGGAAAGTTACAGAGAGAGAGACGGAAGATCATGGGATGGCAATACAAAAAGCAAACAGTTAGTTATAAAGAAAGTGAACAACCAGACAGCTACAAAACCCTCTACACCATCGCAATCGGGGACACAAACAAAACTTACAGGGCTGTTCACCCACAGAAGAAATGTGGACTTAGGGCCCACCTTCCCATAAGAAAAAGCATAATTCTCCCCACAGAGAATATAAATTAATGAGCTTGTGCTTTCAACCTCGTGTTTACTCTAGAATATTTCTCAAACTTCTGCATAGCATGCACCAAACTAACCATTTTTTTAATCTTTCCTCACATTCACAGCTGAAAAACAATGTCACCCACCCAGAAATTGCAACAGCTACTGAAGAGTGGAAGCATTTCCCTCCTCATTTTAATTTAAACCAAAGGCAGCTTTGCCTACATTGAAAAGGCTTAAGAGAACAGTTTTCTGCTTTTTGTTTCCTCTCCCCACTGTCTCTTCCCCTTCTCTGTTCCTCCATGCACACCTTCCTAATAGGCAACACATTTCTGGTCTTCCATGGATGAAACTGTGCTACTCTTTCTCTTTTCCTGACCACAGATGGTCTAGTTGTCACATATAACTAGCATAAGAGAAAACTACAGGGAAGAGAGACTTTATCTTCTGAAAAATCCCATTTTTGTTAGCACAGTTATTCTCTGAATGTGACTTATTCCTTCTCATCTTGCTCTACATATATACTAATGGTTCCTGATAGGCACAGCAATGTTCACTGTTTTGCTTGCTGACAAACGCTTCTGCAAGCACTGGAGTTCTTTGCACAGCAGAATTTGAACAGCTGTAGAAGCATCAGAAGTCAAGATAATTTCTAGCTCGCTCTGCATGGACCACAGTTTAGGAACGACTTTTAAAAGGCAAAAATATCTATTTTTTTCCCTGGAAAGTAAGACTCTAGCTCTTAAACATCCATGTAACATCCCGGGATATATAAGTTCAGTCATGAAAGAATACTTTAAAAACAAGCATGGTAGATAAAACCAGGACCAACCTATACATTTAATAGGCATGTTAAAATCTCTGCTTTGTGCAAAAACTCACAAGAATAAATTAAAGTTCTAGGGATATAGTGGTTTGGGGAGCAGCTGAAAACAACTAAGGTCAAACAGAAATGGCAACAATTATTCAGAAAAAGAGAAACTATTAACTAATTAAAACTTCACTACAAAGTCTCTGAAACCTTCTTTTTCTCCTGTGCTGTGATTATAGAATCATAGAATAGACTGGATTGGAAAAGACCTCCAAGATCATCAAGTATACTACAGTTCCATCTGAAAACTCATTTCAGGTCTTGATACTTTGCTAATTCACCACACTAACAGTATCCATCTTAGATCTGAAAACTTCTTCTACTTCCACTTACAGTGATTATGGAACATGAATATTCTTAGATAGTTTTCCTCCCTTGATTTTCTCAGCTGCTGGAAGTCACATGGTAACAAAAGCAGCCTTTTCTTTTACATAGTTGAAATACACCTATTCTCATTAGTAGAAATAAAACATATTCTATGTTGTCTCAGCAGAAAAGATGACAAGTTAAAAAGAGAAGAGGACCACTCAACGTTTTTATAAGAGTGAAGATCAGGGGGTAAGAAGGAATGGATAACACTGAATAGTCGAAGTATTCACCAAATTGCTATGGAATGATGTCCAGAAACTTGGGGGTTTTATGCTTTCATATTAAGAGTTTGGTCTGTGACTGAAGCACCAAGGAACTACCCTGCAACATGAAAAACAATAATTGCTTTGCAGATCTCTAGAAGTGCATCGTTTCAAAGAAAAAAGTTGCTATCTAACTCTTTGAAGACTGGGTTCCAATGCTTTTAGCTGTAAAAGAGAATGAGACCCATCTTAATTGCTCTTCTTTGTTATTTTTTCCTTGTAGACTATAAACTCTTTTGATTACAGGACACTTGTATATGTCTATTCAGTGTTTGATGCTGCAAGTCCCAATTGTGATGAGAGGCTTGCATTACAAGCACAGGTAAGAAGATTCTCTTCCTGCCATTTCACTCTCCTCTAGGAATCAGGCTGAGGAATGACATATTTCTGACATGCTTTTCCTAAACAGAAGTTACTTCTCCACACAGAAAAAAAAATTAAGGAACTATGAACATATTTTGTCCTCATACCTTCCTTCTAATGGAAATTTGCTGCTTATACCCGATTCCTAATAAACTTGCATACCCTAAGATGATGACATGGTGAACTTCATACCTGAGATAGGCACCTCAAAAGAACTGAAAAAAAAATCACACAGACAAATGACTGGTAACTGCAATGTAGCTTTTCCATGCCTATATTTAATGAACCTATTCTATCAACCTATTGCCTGGATGTTCTCCTGAGAATACATTATGTATCAATGGGCTGAAAATTCTTATCACATGGAAAAAAAGGGAAGACAGTCAAAAAAAGGATGTATCTTCACCTTTGGGTGTTCAAGCCATAGGTATAAAGAATTTGGGTCAAATAAAAGAACTTCAACAAAACTAACAGGATGTTGCTTACAATGACAAAGAGAGAAGAAACCCAGGTGACAAGCTGTACTGTTTTGGAGCTCTGTAACTTTCAAGGAAAAGAGAATGGACTCCTAACAGAAGAGTTTTTCAAATATTTCAGATGGGCTCATAATCTGACTATCAGCAAGCCAACTAAAAATAACCACTGAATGCAGAACCTGTTGCCCTGATTTTCCTGACATGAAATGAGAGAGCAGTTGAATAGTGAAGAGATATAAATTAGAAAGAATTCTGGCACAAGGCAAACGGGAACAATCAAATTTCCATTCTGCTGTTCCAATTAGTGATTCTTCACTGTGAATGGTAATGTAAACAAAAAAAATCCAAACAGGTATTACTGCCTAGAAATTTGCTCTTGGCCCACTGTAAGGTGAGAAAAGGAGAAAATGTACTGTGAGAACACAGAATCCAATTCAGGTCTTTCCCAAGATCTACTATTTATAATTGTGAAACAAATGTCATGGAAACATGATAAATAATCATTTTTGTTTGGGGCATTATAGTCCTGAAAAAGTATCTTGAGCACGCTGGCTCCAACAGAAAGATGGAAAATACTGCAAAGGGCCGAATCACATTTTGTTTGAATAACAGCAGATCTATTCATCAGGCTTCACCTGGGACAGAGTTTACCTGTGTCCCTACCAGTACAAAGAGTCACTCGTCACTTGCCAGAAGAATCTGAGTAACTAGCATCACAAGTTCTTAAAAGTCATTTGTCTTATTTGTTTTGTGAGAGAAATGCCTGAGGAATTTAGTAAATCAAAACAAGAAACTGTTCTAGAAACACACCAGTGTCAGCAACTTTTCCTACTCTCTCCATTCCCTCACAGCTCTATCTACCCTTCTAATTCTAGCTATATCAGCCCTGTTTTTGAGCAGCCAGGTAAGGAAAGCACACAGCAAGACACCCTCTTGCTTACAATCCACCCCAATAAAGCACTGAAGAGAGAAAAACTCTACACAGACTTTCCCAAAATAGGCACTCTAAAAGTGTTCAAGACAAGGAAAACCAGACCAAGTTACCTCTAACTTCAATCAGCTCTTTTGCTCCTCTATTAACTTTCTACCACTCTCACCTCTCCAGTTCTGCTATCTTCTTATCCTTATCATTCTTCTCGTTTTCCATCTCTTTCAAGATTTCCAGAAGACGATCCACCTCGGCTTGAGCCTTGCCAGACTCCTCCCGATACCGCGTCACCTCTCGCTCCAGCTGCTGCATACGATCGCTCAGCTCTGGGCTGGCCCTTGCCTCCAGGGTTGCCTCATGAGCCTGTAGGAAAAAAGGTTCAAAAAAAAAAAAAACAAACCACAACAAACCACTTTCATCCACATGTATGTATTTCACAAATACTACGACAACTGCAAAATGCTACCTAGAGACCTATTTCAAAGTGGCAAGATTAATTATTGCCCAGAAACGTAACGGGGGCCTGTGGTACTTTCGAGTATGGGAAAATACTTTCAGGGAAAAGGAAAATTTGAAACAAATTCAATTTTTTTTTTTTTTTTAGTTAAGCCTGAAATTGGTTGTTAATCTGAAACAGAATCGAAATAAAAAAGAAGTAAAAATATGAAAATATTAAAATGTTTAGCTTCTTTAAAAGGATGGGAAAAGAAAAGCCACTGTGAGTCTAAAAGTTCCTAAACTACACTTTTAAAAAAGGGATAGGACTCTAGAATTAGTTATCTGAGGAATTTATAATAATCCATATAATTTAGAAAAACAAAACACAGGTTAATAACTACAATTAATATAATAACTACAATAACTTCAATAGCTACATCAGTATTCAAAGTGTCAGATATATCTGCACAGATGGTGCTGGTGTTCTCAAGCCCTTGCTAGTTACATGAGCCATATAGACCAGGATTAATATGATTATGGCTACCTCCCGAAATTATCTTTGCCTATTTATCTAGGAAATATATTTTTCAAAATCAGGCTATTGGGACAAAAAGTATTAGAGGACTGCAGATTATATGATCCCAATGAAGAGATGGTTTGGGGGTTTTTTAAGTGCTTGGTTTGTTATAAACATCACTAATTTACTAGTAAAATTAATGCAACATTTCCCAAGCATATTAGAGACAAGGAAAATGAAGTATTTATGGTGGAAGTTAAACCAGCTGACTAAGGACTACCCTTTTATACTCCCCCTGCACCTCTTCCCTTGGATCTTGAGCTGCAATTTGGTATCAATTAAAGCTATTACAGAATTGCTCAAATTTGCTTCAGTGAATAGCAGGTTTGATGGAGCTAATCTGTTGATGAGGATTGCCTGCAAAATCAAGGCCTTGGTCTTCTCTGAAACAAACCTCCAACAGAAAATAAGACTGCAGACTTTTCTCCCTACCGTGTGCAGCTGCAGAAAGTTGTTTTACAAGCTGCCAATGTTCTGCTCCAAAGCACACTAAGTCTGGATCTGATAGTATAGGACTCTGTTGCTTTTAAAGGTAATTGGAGAGAACTGCAGCAGTATAAAACACAGGGTTAGGAGCTGCTGCTTCCAAAGAACCAAATAGCAAAACTATACTTGGCTAAATCTGTTTAGTTATTCAGTAAAATAAGACTGGAGGAAAATATCCATTCATTGACCCCAACATTTTTGCCTTGAAGTGTCTTATTTTTTAATTAGCTCCTTTAAAGCCAAGCCCACATTCTAGTGAAATCCAGGAGAAACTTGGAGTAGAATATTCTAGGACTGAAGGATGCCTTGATGCCTGTCTGTTCTGGGACTATGACCTTGGGACAGAGCTGGGTTTCCCAAACAATGGAATCCTTCATGTTCCAGGGTCTTGGCTCTGCAGCTCCCACCTTGGAGTCAATACTAAACTGTTTTGGCTTTATTTTTTTTATTTTTTTTAAAGACAGGAATTCCAGAAAATTGGTTAACCTGCACACTATTTTATCCTAGAACAAAATTCCTGGCACTCCCAAGGTCTCCCACTGAGAAGTGCCCAATAACCAAAGATCATGGAAGTGTGGAACTCTTTCCTGAGGCAACGGATTTAGGAAGACTTAAAAGGCTCCCCACTTCTAAGTGACTTCCAAGTCAAACCCCTCTGTCACTGAACTGTAAGTCTGAAAATCCTGCTTCTGAGCTTCTGACTGAGACACGGACCCAAGTGCATCCCTGGTGGGCCTGGAAGCTTGAGAAGCCTTTAGGAGTTTGGGCTGTCAATGCTTCCAGATTCCTTACTGCCCCACCAGCACTTCAAATTACACACCCTGGGAAAGGGCTCTCTGCAGCAAGTGGAAGTGTAATTAATGCACTGCCAAGAGGATGCAGACTCCAGGAGGACATGGCAGCAGTGAGACTGACAAGTGTGTCACTTCCATGAACAGCTGCAAGCATCAGGGGACACACTTGGCTTTGGAAAGAGAGTGTTGGTGGGTGTTTCTGAAATGCCTTTTTGGGATTTCCAACCTGCAGGAAATCTGAAATATTTTATTTCGTTTCCTTTTCAACTACACCTAAATTTCAAAGAAAAAAAAAATCCATCCTTCCTTCCCAAATACAGGAAACTGAGAATATTGTTTGGGGAGGGAACCTATACATCTACTGGGGGCATCTGTATTGTCCTAAGAGACACTGAGTATAGAGTTAAGTCTGGATTTCAAAAGACACAGAGCCTGAATTCTTCTGCACTGCATTTAGGTATGTTTCCAACATCCCAAATTGTTTGTTTTAACAAATACTCCTCCAGGCTCTTTAAAGTCATCCAAAATACATGATCAGATAATCAAGAAACTCCTTTAACAGATAATCAAGAAACTCCTTTAAAAAAAAAGCAAGCAAAGCTAGGCTGTTAGCCTGGCTTATTAAACTGATTCAAAAGAAGTTATAAGAGCTAATGCAATTCTACTGTCAGAACAGGCCTGATTTATATTACTCTGCTAATAAAAGCATCTCCACAACAACCCAAGAGACAGTACTGAGAAGGGGAAATAAATTTTCTTTTTCAGAAAATTAGCCAACAAGTCAGTGTGTCTGGTTCTTATAGAAGCAAAGGGCTATTTACACGACATAAATTATTAGTTAAGACACGTAACACATGTTATTTGTATATAATGCACATAAGTATGGATACTTTCACCTAACACAAAGAGAACGTTATGTGATACGGTGTAAACTGGAGCCCACTTCCTGAGTCGAGAATTACTGACTGAGTGACTTTGGTCCATTTTGTGGGTTTTGTACAAAATATGTGTTTCATGACCATATCTAAAATCCTACTGGGTTCATTTATTGTATAGGAGAGAAAACCAGTGCATTTAGAGGTTTCCCACAAACTCACATCAAGATTTGGAACACATGAAATTGGCCACCTTCCCAATGCAACATTTTGCAAAATAATTCATCAGTTTTGGGGTTTTTTTTAACCAAAAAGTTAAACACACATAATGAATTCCTATATTCACAGCAAAAAGTCCCCACATCCAACTTCTCCTACCCACCAAAGGTGTACAAAAATTCCAAAATTAGTAGTAATTTCATATTTTAAACAGAATCAACATATAAAAAGACAAATGCACTATGAGTTTCTTCTGTATTATGAGACTCTAAGAAGTATACTTCAATAAGTTCAACTTCCATCCCTGCCTGACACAGTACCTGTAAATACAGGTTACAAACAACTGTCATAATGCATTAAAAAAGTATGATGAAAACTATATAAATTTTAAAAGCAGCTTGCTTAGGGTGAAGGGAACACTGCTCTTTGTCCTCTGACAAAGAGAGTCTACACAGGCCATGGAGTTTACCTGATTACAGGCCTTTTTAAACCCCTTAACTGTTGCTGCTGACCCCATCATTAGCTCTCTATGTCTGTTCCTGTGTGGAGTCAAACAGGTGAATTTAAGCTACTTGCAAAAGCACAACAAAATCTGCACATTTCATTCTGCATTGATCTGCCAAGGAAACACAGTCACATTTCAGCTAGAAAGCAGCACTTTCTTAAACTATGTTTTAACTAGCAAAGCTCATCTGATCAGTGTTAATCTTTGCCAGTGTGAATTCAGTTTCGAATTCTACGTGGTTCAGGACAGAGAACAGTTTAAGTTTACTACTCTGGACATGCTCTCACAGTTCTTAAGAGGGACTATAAACTAAAAGGTGGTTTAACAGCTTTCTGCTTTCCTGCTCTTAGCCATCATTTCCCATCTGGAATGTGGTAAGTGATGGGGTGAGTGCTTCAGGTACCGAAGAATATAAGAAAGAGTGATTGTTCCTCAAATAAATGTACTATAATTTCTATTGCTTCCACAGAAAATCAGCTGACAAAGCCAAGTTCTACAACTAAAACAAAGATGTCCAATGTTTTCACAGAAATAACCGCTATTTACAGATGGCGAGAAGAGGAAGACAAAACACATTAAAAAGAATTTTCTAAGTTGATATTTCTTGTGCCAAAAACCTCTTTATTAAGAGGAAAGGTAACCTTACACAGCTTAAAGCATGCCAGAAGCAGGGAAGAAAACAATAGCACAGATCCAATTTAAAGGTTCTAAAATGTAAATAAAAATTCCAAACATTATGGCTAAGATTCCAAATCAATACTCCTAAAAGATTAACTAAATCAAACAGCAAATAATTCACAGCAAACACTTTCTACTTTTACCTATGAACTGAGACAGTAAATTCAGTTTAACATTTCACATACAAATGTTGCCAAGAACTTTTGGCCACAAAGTGGAAGTTCCCAAGAACCTGAAATCCCATTTTAATCCACCCTCCTACCTCCAAGGGTGCTTCACGTCTCCTAAAAATAGTAAATGCACACACAAATACAAAAATATGACTATTTACTGCAAAAGACAAACACACACACTCCCTTTCTGTACTTTTCATATCATGAAGGCAGCAATTCAATTGATAAGACATTTGTGCTGCCTTCTATTAAGTCTTTATTAGCTTCAACAAAATTCTTAATTTAAAAAATAAGCAGACTTTCTATTCCTTTAGTTCCAAGGCTTTTGGAGAAGGCTGTAATGGAAGCAAAAGGCTCAGAAAATTCTCTAATATACTATTATGCTCTGTAAATTTGAGTTTGTCACAAAGAGTTATTTGTTGTCTTTTAACCATCTTTAAATGGTTAGTCTTTGTTAATGTAACTGCAGATTCTTGACACTGAATAATGTTGGAATCACTTCATAAACAAATTATTTTCTTTATAAAAATTATAAAGACAGGAAGATGCCTCAAGAGAAGGCAACAATTATCACTTAAAAAAGTGATCCCTTCAGAAAGATATCTGTTCCAGAGTTGATATTACACATTAACAATTTGCTCTCTTTGGAATTTACAAAAACACAAACAGTGTATAAAGACAGGAGGGAAATGCCCAGGGAACGTCTGTCTTTGTGAGCAAACTTCAACCCCATCACCTGCCTCCTCTGATCTGGACTTTATTCACCTCACCACAGACTTCTACTATTTCACAGAAACAGAACCCAAGTAATGATCAGAAGGTCAGGACCTGCTTTTGGATATTCAGTGTATGGCTCTAGACTTTGTTCATTCCAAATTGCAAAATGACAAAAAATTTATTTCCCCAATTTTCTTTCCATCATCCTAATCCTGACTGCAGGCTATTTTTGGGCAAATATAACTAATCATAACATCACCAGTGAGAAATGAGGATGTGTTATTATACCTGTTGTGCAGGGGAAAAAATGAGATGCAACAATATCCTGCCTTATTCCCTCAGTGCTTTCCTACTACTAAAAAAAAAATTATCATTTAATTTCTCTACATGATTCCCATCTTCCTCATATATCTCTGGCTCGCTCTTGGAGCATTTGTCATGCAATACTGAAGCCAGCAAGAGTCTAGCAGACAATAATTTAGTTATAAAATGCTCTAACAACTACTCAATGAAAAATGAGAAAGACCACACAATGTGGCACTGGCCATTTCCCAGCTTTCGGATATTTAATTTTTTAAAGTGAGTGTTATCACCACAAGGTTTCTGGGAGGGCTAGAGAGCAGGTAAGTTTAAATTTGTTAGGTATAAGAAATACAGGGAGAAAACCTCTCCAACTTTCCCCTGCATGAGATGATGCTGACACTGTCATGAAGCATCATCAGGACTGGAACTTTCAAAGCCATCATATAATCGTAGATGGTGGACTGGGCTGGCAGGGACCTTAAAGATCATCTACCATTCCAACACCCCTGCTGTGGGCAGGGACACTTTCCACTAGACCAGCTTGCTCAGGGCCCCATCCAACCTGGCCTTCACAAAGCCTCTTGTACCATACCCTGCACATTGGCTATATCATATAGGAAAATAAAACACAGTTTGTTTCAACTTTTTGTATTTTCTGACTTCAGAGTAACGGGGAGTCTCAGAAATTTTGTGTGCTATTATAGATTTTGTAGAGAATATGCTCTCCTGACACTAATTCTCCTGCCTATTTGCACCAAGTACAATCTTTTCATCTTTATCTCATTTTCCCAACCTCTTATCAACACTATTTAGCCAGGTTCAAATTCCAGTCCTCTTAAGGCAGATTCCATTAATCTATCAATTCTCCTCATCCTTTTCCTGTCACTTTTTTTTTCAGGTTTGGGAGATTTTCTCGCAGTTATATCCAACAGCACCTGTAGCCCCGTGTCTTCTGCTCACACACAACCCCCTCTCCCTCCCCACGTCCCGGGTTCAGGGGAGTTTTCATTGTAATCCCAGATACTCATTCTCCCACCAAAATCCAATCTGTTTTCTTCTCCCAATGGCTAACATTCAGCATCAGCTTCCCATCTTAACACTGTTTGTCCTGATGTGTCCTGCACACCGAGGTGCTGACTGCTGCCGTATTTGTATCCAGCAGCTGCTTGGAACCAGGATGGTAATTGGTGAATGGTCTACTCGGTATTGCTGCCACCTGCTCAAATGACCAGACCTAGGAGAGGCTGTGACAATGGAGAGAGACAATGGGAAGGTTTTCCTCTCTCTTCAGGATGGGGGGGCAATATTTGGGAAGTTTCCTTGCTAATCTAGCTTTCTACTGAGCACAAACAAATAAATAATGCATTTAACCTTTAATGGGTTTAGAGGGATTTCAACAGCGGCATTTGGTACAAGGATAAAATCTTTCAATGCAAAATTACTAGTGTTAAAAAATTACTAAAAGCAACATATTTCTGTTCCAGAAAACAGTTGCTATGACTGAGTTTTTTTCAAAAACACAAAACCAAGCAAAAATGTCAGACTGAAGCAAACAACATAAGAAACTTCAGCTTAAAGATTTCAAAGGTTTTGAAAAACCAGAAACAATTGATAAAAGAGTCTCTTTAACAGGATGCACTAAACAGTTTTAGTAATGGGCTCTACCAACTTAATCTGCAGGTTGGGAGTTTGGAAAATTATTTTAAAGTGGAGGAATGTATCAATTTACCAGAATACACTTGAATCTGCTTTTCATACCTGAACACCCAAAACTTTTGGGGAAAAATATTTTCTGTGGTGAAATACTAAATAATACTTCATATGCCATATCTACTAACTTTAGAAGAGATCCTAATCCACTGACTATATCCATGACGTATCTACTAACCTTCAAGAAAATTGTTTGTTTTTTTCCCTAACTTTGTGCAGCAAACACCTTAAAATATTTATTAATGACTGGTTTTACATATAATAAATAATTCAAAATGCAGTGTAGGAGTCTCTATGCCCTAGTGCATTCGAAGAGAATTTTCTACTGCACAGCACAACTCTCTTCACAAATCTAGTCCCATAAATGCATTGTATTATCTGCTCTATTAAAACAATTCCTAATATGGGATGCCACTAAAACTGGACTGTTGCAAACACCAGCAATTCTCTAATCCTCAGACAACGATTGTCAGGATAGACAGCTACATTTACCCTGAACATTGTCAAGAGTAACACAGGTATCAGGCCCATGAAAGTTCTGTAACACCATTTTTTATGCACAGAGCCACAAAAGAAATCTGATGAAAACCACCTTGGATTACGTAATTTACTGTGTCAAGATATTATTACACAAACACTCCTTGACAGGAGTGCTCTTTGACATCAAACAGGAGGCTGGTAACAGGATCCAAAATTAAACTGACATAATACCAGCGAGCTTAATGGTTACACAAGTTTTTAAGCCATCTCTTACTTGCTGTAACTTAATTGTTATTTCCAACGCGCTGCTGCACATGGTGTTACAGAATATATTTATGCAAGAAGCTTGATTTGCATAGAAATTCTACATTCTTGCTCTGAAAGTGCACAGACAATGGAGGTGACAGAAAAGCTACAAGACACTTGAAGCATGAGCAGCAAAGGGAAACAAAAGCATCGACACGGTATCAAGCCGACCAAACAGAAATGCAGTCAGACCAACGCAGTCAAATAGTGAAAGCATCTCAGAAAGCTTTTCTGAACATGACTAGTCAGATATACCAGAGCATTTTGTTTGTATCCATACTAGCCATGCCTACTACTAAAGTAATTCAACAATGTATTCTGTGTTGGCCCAAATATAAAAGCACAGGTGAATGCACATGCAACACAACAAATTAAATATGGCTGGCAACAGCCTCTCAGATTGCCAGGGAACTTACTAGCTTGGATGGATGACTCAATAAAACTTCAGGGTGCTAAAAAGGGAGAAAGAAGATAGGAAAAGATGGAGAAAATTTGGGATAGAACAGTGTGAGAGAGAAAAAGAAAAGATGCAACAAGAAAAGAATTTAAAATAATAGCTGCAACATCCATTTACTAAGACGACAGAATCTTAATTAGTATTTTTAGCATGCATTACTAACCAGCTTCTGAAACAGGAGAAACATGGAGAGTCACCCTCATGCCAGTTCCAAACTTCACTTTCATTTTTCAGTTTAACAGATTGGCCCAGTCCCCACATATTTAACATAGTTCTGTGGGTTTACAGATGAGTTTCACAGATTGAGGAGGACTTTGATTTCTAGTGATTCCCTTGTACCAATTTCAAGACAGCTAAAGAGTTAATTCAGTAATTGGCACTATCTGGTAGCTGAACACAATTGCTGGGTTTTTACTTTTATTGTTACAAGACATCCTGATTTCCCCGGTAGCCTTTTTCTTTCTATGTTGAATACATCATTTACTGTCCCTTCTTTGAAAAAAACCACATCAGCTGAGAAAAAAAGCCAGTATTTCTGTATCATCTACCAATACTATCAGTAATATTTTCAGTTGTGACAGGAAATCCATGTTCACAAAAATAAAAAGCACCAGGGTCTGTATTAGATTAGCCAAGTACAGATTAGACATTGGTGAACACTTCATTCAGTAACTTTTTTCCCTGTTTTTTGAAAGACACTATCCTCCTGAACTTGAGAAAAGAACACCACAGCAGAAAATAAACCCTGAAAACCAAACACCCTCTGAGTGAGCCTGTTGAATCCAGAGGTATTTTCCTGGCAGGGAATCACTGCTAACATTCTCTGATGAACAGTTCCTAGAACTGCACCAAGAGGAAGTTTGTTAACATATGGGTTTGGACAATATCTTTTCCAAAAGAATAAGGAGTATATCTATAGGGAGAAAAACTATGCACTGGAAATTAAGATGGACAAAAATCCACTTATCTTTACTGGAACAACTTCTAATACTGGTTGGTCTCCTCCAAATTAGAAAAACAAAATGAAAGAACGTATACTGGCTGGGAAAGACAAGACAAAAAGGAAAAGAGTATCCTGAAGAAAAGCAACTAAAGGAAAACTTTTTCACTGTAAAATTATTACATTACAATAGGACCTTGGCAAAAGAGTTTCCTAAGGAAAAGAAAAACACAGCATAAAACCACTTCACATAAAAACAGGGAGAGAACCCCCTGTGTGTGATTTGCCTCTAATGATTCCATCTCAGCTAAAAGGAAAACAGGACACCAGGCCATGTAAACTCAACAGGGATCTATCTGTGGCCTGCTTTCAGCATTCACAACCTCCCGCAGTATCTCCTGCTGGCAGAAGGCTGATAATTGAGCACAGAAGCAGTGACAGTGGAATAATTACAATATTAAGCTTACAGATTGGTATAAACAAGGCAGTATTATTGGGGGGGAAAAAAAAAAAACAAAACCTTGACCTAAGTCAAGGATCAACATAAAATAGTTATTAGTGATCAGAGGAATAGTAACAACGAGAAGTGGACACCTAAGTCAGACCCTGGAGACTGCCATGGAAAGAAAAATAATATCAGCAACTTTTCAGCACACCTGCACACTTGGCTAATAATATTTCACTTTAGTGCAAAGTTAAATCTCTTTTACAGAAAAAGTGGAAGTTTGTATGGTTCATGATTTCTCAGAGGCTTTTACTGTTTGGAGATTAGCAAGAGTTTTTTTCCAGGGACTGCCTAAATCTTTTTTATCTAATAGCTTAACAGCAGTCCAAGTCAGTCTCTTCTGTCAGCTCTTAACTTCTAAAGCTAATAGATTTAACTGAAAGTACTCAAACTCAAACAAGATTGATGTTAGACACATCTCTGTTCAAACTGTAAAGGAAACAACCTAAAAGAAAAAGCTTTTAGTCATTTATTGTTAAGAGGCACACAAGAGCTTCCTTCCTGCCTGTGTCTTATGTAAATCTGCACTAAGATAATTCTCAACAGAATGAACCTCTAATTCAGTTTTAAACTGAATGCTCTTATATAGCCATTAGTTTTAAGGCTAATTATGGCAATTATTTGCAGTGCTTAACAATGCAGATGTGTAAAACTGAAGCTTTAAAATGGAGCTGAATTATCTGTCATAATTGTTTCAAGGATGAGAGGGAACTAATCCATCTTGAAAATGTCAAACTGCCTGAATAAATAACTGCAATGCATTAAAAAGAGAAAGCCTTTGAAAATAATTTTTTTTTTTACTTTTGTGCAAGCTGCAAAAAAACATTGGGAAATCAAAAACAACTGGAAAAAAGGTTTTTAAAGAAATATCTAAAGTTACTCATTAGTATGAAACATATTCAAGTGAATGTTTACTATATTTTCTTGAGTAACTAAGAGTAACCACGACTTGGTTCTAGAAAGCAAGGAATACCAGTGGTAGAAGTGGGCTCTTTTGTTCAACTTGAGGAAAGCAAATGCAGTTAATTACTGCATACCTGGGTCCTGAGGTTAGATTCATATATAAAAAGTCATTGTAAAGTGACTTCTTATCACCAAAAAAAATCCTTCCATAGAATTTGAATTTTCCCCTGAACAGAAGAATGCAGTAGCCCACCATGACACAGTACTTAAAAAAGGAACAAAGTATTGATGATTTTGTCTCTGTAGGACATGAGAGAGTACTTTAGGGTCCCTGCACAGGAAACAATGGTCCAAAAGTCCTAGTAAACAATAATGCCTGAAGCAGAGGAGCAAATAACCAGAGTATTAGGGAAGGGCTTTCTATTGCACACAGGGAATGGCAGCCTACCAATTTCCTTCTGTTGTAGAACTCAAACTATCCTGACAATGATTTAGATGGCTTCTCTGGGTGAGAAGATGCAAATCTTATTTGTTCTTGCAGTACAAGAAGTTTATATTCACTATTTTTCTCAGAACCAAATTAAGAATAGTTATTTGTCCCATATCTCTCCTGTACAATTAATAGGGCTCTTTACATTTGAGCTATTTTCCCTTTTTAACCCTCAGGAACAGGATCACTGCAGTCTCCACTGCAGTTGTCTACCTAAAAACTAATATCATCATCCAATTGCTCTAACAACCTTTGGAAAATCTTACTTCCAACAGATTCCTCAACTCATTACCAGTAACACACTGACACGAGATGAAGTTGCAATTCATGACAGAGAACTCAAAGTGAAAGGCTCCTTTAGGACTTTCCTTCTGAAATACTCACCCACTGGAAAGAGCCTGTGTGACCAATTAAATGTGTACAACTACCTTTTGTTGCTACTGTGCTCTGTTGATGCTGAGCAACAGAACTGTTTACTTTGTGTGATGGAACTATGGACAAACATGGGTCTATATATGCATATATAGAATTTCACTTATACAGAGTTCTCAGGTGCATTAACACACACTTTACACCCACACGGTAGAAATCCTAACCAGTCTTAACTGATGACTCAAAATTTGATCTCACTTTCATTTAAGGAACTAGGACAGAGTTCCAAACCACAGCATAAGCACTCCTTTTCCTGGTTAGATGTAAAGAAGCAGGTGGAACTCCACAATCCAAGATTTAAATTTCTTTTAAAAACTGTTACATTTTGTCTACTTTTAGTTTTATAAACAGAAGAGTTACCACTATTTTGGTTACTGTGTTTTGTGCTTCTTCACTACAGCTCTTTTAAAATGAAACAGTCAAAATCAAACCAATGTTTCCCTCAACAGTGCAGTGTTTATGCTACTCACAGCTAAAATAAAGAAGGCAACATAAACATAACCCAAAGATGCTGTTCAAATGAATTGGTTTGCTTGTAATGGAGCACTATTCTTCTGAACAGCAAAATCCGACCAATATATCAGCTGTGACTAGCAAAGAGATTAAAACAAAAGACCACAAACTTGACTGGTGACATATTTTTTTCATTTGTTTTTACACTCTCCTACAGGCTGGGCCAATCACATACCTGAATTTATCACATTAACACCTGTAAGCACTGATAATTGGTATGTGAAATGTTTAGCTGTTATTTTTTTTAGGTGTTACACCAGTTTAATGGCACATTTACTGCTATGAACTGTACTGAAGAAGACTAAGCATTTAATTCCTGGTACCTGTTAAAAAAAAAAGCCAACAGCACTGTTACTGCATGTAAATGAACTCCAAAATTAGCACAGGTGTCTGAAAGTTACTTTCAAGCTACAGCTAGTAATGTGGTTTGCATGGACACACCTTCACAGTTCCTGCAGGAAAACCATTCCCAGAATTTGCTCTTAGGTTCCAAAGTTTTCTTCATAGACATGGCCAATGTGTTTAGCACTGTATGCTTACAACACATACATAAACATGAATTACCTTCTTCAATTGAGTTTCCATCTTCAAACATTCTTCCTTTTTCTGTTCTAATGCAATTTCTAGTGTCTTCAGTCTCGAATCTTTCTTCAGTCCTGATGAAGCTAATGATGATGCATGTTCCTTCAGATCCAGCAGTGATGTCTAAATTAAAAGACGTGAAATAACTATCAAGTAAGTGCAACAGCTAGTTTCTTTTTTGTCTTTATTTTTTTCCTATCCCTTCACACTATGTTCAGCATCCAATTTTGAACAACATATTTTTTCAGCACGTTCACATCGCTGACTTAAGACAGCTTGATTTAATTCAGGTTTTCAGGATCGAAATAAAACCTTGTCTAAATGAATCTTAAAATAATTTTTAAAGATGGGCCATTCTGTAAACTGAAACTTGTGCTCCAGTGACAGTCACGTTTAAGAAAAAGTTGTTTTCAATAAAATTTTATTTAAAATTGTAAGTTGTTAGAGGATTTAGCCACTGAAAGGGTTCAAAGCTTTTCTGTATACACCTTTCATGGAGTGAAATGGATACCTAACTCCAGAAGACATCTCATCTCCTTGCTTTTTAAACCATTTTTGTGTCAGGCTTCTTCCTGTCAAATGCTGACTTCCATGCAGACAAAATCTTTGTAATTCCTGGGTACATAATTTTTGTATTGTTTTACTTTGACTGACTTTTGAAAAAAGATTGTAAGTGCACAAGAGAGGAACAGAGAGCACTTATATTTCTCTCATATAATTAAGTTCACTTGTCTGGCCAACTGGCTCATTACCAAAAATCAACCTAATTAATCAAGAAAAGATGCGAGAGTCAAAAGAACTAGCTGTTTTGTGGAATAAAGGAATAAACATTATCCTCATGCTTTAGGCACCCATAGCTTTGATCAGCCTCTATCCTTTCCTCCATACATTTAGACAGGACCAAGCCTGTTCTCTGCCCTCAGCTGTCCATAAGCACAGCTCTGCTCAATGCTGTCACTGACCGTCAGTCATTCACTACTAACACGATTAACTGCTGCAAATAAGGGGATGGCTGCTATCCCTGGAAAGGTAGTTCTGAAATATTTATGCTTTGCACGTTCTCAAATACTGTGTATTTACTAGATAAGCTTTGTTGAAGGACAATTGCTATAAAGCAACAGTTTCCTTCATCTCAAATATAGCACAGGCATATACAACAAACAATTCTATCACAACAGATTTGAGCTGCTGGTCAACCTCTTTCTCTGTGAGATCTCCTTGTAAAATGCTGACTTTCTCTTTCAGGTCCTTAATGTCTTTCTTGTAGTTGTCGATCTCTTCCTGTTTTTCTCGTTCATCTCTGTCACGCTGCTCCTTTAAGCGCTCAATGGTCTTTTCCTGACAAAAGAAAGCACTCTGTGAAGAAAATCCCTCTTAGTCAATTCAACTTCTGAGGCTTCTTATTACAACACTTCTTACACACTTTAAACGAGGAGGAGGAGTGTAGGATATTGCCCTTTTCCTTATGGTTTTAAAGATCCTCAAGAAGGAGGAAACTTCAGAAACATCTGGATTCATTGCAATGACAAGCCAGGTTTTCTGGATCTCTGAAAGTTCCCTGTGCTGTTACAATGCAACACAATTTATCTTGCTCTGATAATCAGAATTAACCCAAACCAGGGTACATTACGTATCACTTTCTGATTTACTTAAATCTTATTTTTCTGCAGTGTACAGTTAAATACGTGGTCCTTCAGAGAGGAAAGGGCGCAGCGCATATGTGACACCAGGATTGATATTCAGCAAGAAAAGACAACAGAACAACTTTTCAGTACACCAGGTATCAACGGAGCTTTGGTTATCCCGGAAGCTGAAAGGATGTGAATCCCACAGCTTGTGGAACAGACTTTTATTGTTTATAGGCTCTGACAGACTAAAGGAGCTGTAGCCTTGGTTCTCTGGGTACCGTGAGGAAAAAAATTAATAAAGTAAGTCCAAAAAGTTGTCCCAGCAAAACAGAAGGGAAAAGCCTGTTCCCTCAGCCGGCTATCTCCCGGGAATCGAGCCAGCATCCAAAAAACGTTGGCTGTCAGGAGAATCCTTTCGGATTCCACACCGGGAATGCCGCCGTTCCCGCCGCGCTCGCGCGTCCTGCAGCGCCCTCTGGCGAGGGACGCGCCCCCGGCCCCGCGGGATGCGGCGCTGCCGCCCCGGCCGGGATGCGCCGGCCGGGGAACGCCGGGGATCGGCGACTGCAGAGAGCTGCTCGGCGAAAGGAGCTCTCCGAGGAAGAGGATCACGCCTTCCGTACTCACTTTTTCCGCGAGCGCTTCCTCCAGCGTGGTCAAGGCAGTGTCAGTGTTCGTGGTGTCGGCCTGCAAGGATTTCACGCGGTCCTTTAAGCTGCTCATCTGCTTCTCCTTGTCTCTCAGCTGCTCTTGAAGGTTTTCGATCTTAAAAGGAAAGGGGTAAATTTTAAGGCAACAGCAAGCAAAGCCATCCAAGATCATCCTAGGAGTATATTAAATTGTTAAAATTATTCTTAAAGCAAAGGAAGTGGGCAAGAGTTTAATTCTTATAACTCTTCACCAAAACATCAAGTGATGTAACCAAAACCATAGAACAACGACAAGGAATCAATAACGTTTCCAACAGTCAGGAAGGAATTCAGAGCAAGAAACACCAAACAGTATTTACAAGAACAACATAAAGAAAGGGCACTATTCCTAATTTCCAGGGATGGTGGACACTGTGTGACTGAAGGATGATCAAAGCATTAACAATAAGAAAGGAAAAAAGCTGAGAAAAAAATATGCAAACTAAAAAAGGCTCTTGATTACTAAAAAATTTTGAAGAAGTACTGTTTTAAATATTTCCTTTGGTACTATCATGTTTTTGCTGTACTGGCAATTTTTCTTGTTTATCTTACATGGTGGCTCGCTATGTGATGGATGATTACAAAGTGCCACTCCCTGGGTAGAAAACATATCAGCCTTGTTTTCTGTGGCTGTAGAATTCGATCTATTTATGAGTTCTGAATATATCTTTTGATACACTGAGAGGACCTAATGCTAAACCCTTTTTATGCATACATACACATCAACATCATGATAAAATGTCAAACCCCATAAGTTATCTACATATGAGTAAACTGTATACAGATTTCTCAGCTGCTTCATTTTTTTATGTTGTTCTGACAAGTTCTTCTTGCATAGCAAATGCACATCATAAATTGGTGAATGGCATGTGGCATGTAAGGTACCCATCTCCAAAACACTTGCAGGAAGATATTCTTTCAAAGACATTTGTAAGAAATAATGCAACCAGACAACCCCAAAGGCTATCTAGTCCAGTATTCACAATGCTGAATTAAAGCATTAACTAGTTCAGTATTCGTAATGCTGAATTAAAGCATTAACTAACCTTTTTGTTTCAGCTTTTAAACGGCAGTTAGCAGCAGCTTTGTTACTGGAAATATAGCAACTTATACCCAGGTTTTAGTCTTCAATGCTGGAAAAACTGAATTGCTGTGACTCTAGAGAAAATGGCTGTGTAGACACATCCACTACTACTTTGCTATGTCTATTAAAATTACATCTGGAACACAGTAGAACATGGGGACTGGAAAAAGATGATCTTTAAGGTCCTTTTCAATCCAAATGATGCTATGATTTTAAGACAGTTTTAGAAAATAGTCTAGATCTGTAATGATAACCATAAAAGATTTTGCAGGAGACTGAACATCTAGTCACAAATAATGGCAGACGTGTTAACAAATGGAAGCTAGAAGGAAGAACAACCTAATTCAGGGAAACACTTCCAAATGCTCCTTTATAACCCACGGCCATGGAAGGAATCTTATTGTCTAAGACTCTTTATACCATATTTTGCATTTCTTTTAAGGAAGCACAGTAAACTTAGGATTCAGATTTGTACACAATTTATATATTACTGCTAGAAGAAAAACTAAGTTTTTTGTTGTTGTTTAAGTTACAGACTGAAATTTGTTTTGGTTTATCTTTGCTGTTAGTTTCTATTGGGAAAAAAAGTATTAGGCCTCCAAGTCATGCTCAAAACTAAATTTGGGCACAACACAAATGACACAACAAAACGAAATTAAAGAGCACCAAGAACCCACCACCAGATACATATCGTGTGAGTCAGAAATAACTGTAAGAATTGAAAATTCCTTCTTTATACACTCCTATCTATTTTTTACCGCCTTATATAGTCCATGGAGCTCCAGAAAGAGCCCCACTGTTCTGAGTGAAAACTGACTGGTGCCCACACATAGGGCTGCAGAGGAGGCAACGTCCCCAAGAGTAGCCCAGTGGTTGCTTTTGACCT
This sequence comes from Myiotriccus ornatus, assembly GCA_036023395.1. Taxonomy (NCBI): domain Eukaryota; kingdom Metazoa; phylum Chordata; class Aves; order Passeriformes; family Tyrannidae; genus Myiotriccus; species Myiotriccus ornatus. The sequence goes on along the minus strand of JAYRBT010000042.1, from coordinate 67,233,330 downwards.
GAGGAGCTGCCAGTGTCATAAGCTGTCTAGACAGGCTGGTGTTTAGACAGTCAACCATGAAAATATACTACAAAGGAGGCTGAGTTATTCTTAGACTCCTGTTTACTTCTGAAGGAGAAACACTCTCGCCAAAGGCTCTGGCTGGCTGAAGAGGGGACAGTGCAGAGAGACTTTCTGCTGTGAGCAAACCACACGCAACGGGCAGCTAAATAATTCAGCTTCAGCATATATTAACATGATTACTGAGGCAGCACAAGCATTTGCACAAGGACAGTGTGCATTTTCATGTTTCAATAACGCTGTTTGCTATGACCAGAGTAAAAAGACAGCTGTATGACAGTACTCATCTCCCCCTTACAGCTGCACCCTCTGGTATTAAAAAACCCCCAAACAAGAATGCAATGTGTATAAAGTGTAAACCTATCTATTCTTTCAGTCTATATGCACAGTTTTCAGTCTGGAGTAATAAATGGTGGGTTTTGTTATCATCCAGGGAACAGCAGTGTGCAGAAATATTTCAAGTCACACTAACATCTAGGTACTACTTAAATAACCCTCTGTACCTACAGCTGTGCCTTTTGCAGGGGCAGATAACTGAGAGTCCCCAGTGAAGGACATGACCCTTAAACTACAGAAAATGAACGGGCACAATGGGGCAAAACTGATGAAAATAAAACAGGTAACCAAAATTAGGTTTTTCTTTTCTCCCCAACAGAAGATGAAATAAACCTCAGTGGAATATATATATATATATATGTATTACTGTACCATCTTTTTAAAAAGGAAAAATAAAAAAATATTATTATTAACTTTTTAATCTTGCCATATATACTTGTTTTGCAGGGTAAAGACAGCCATCTATGGATAAGTTAGCAACACTCTCCTTACTGTAAAGGCACATGTACCTACACTGGAATCATCTGCTCTGCACACCAATTTTCTCATCAATAATGATTCACTGAAATATTTTTTCCAACATTACCAGTTGTCAAGCACTATCATGTTTCAACCTGGGTGATTTATTCTTAGTTGTGTGGAACTAATTATTTTGCCTTGCAGCCCTGAAGCACAAGGAGCAGAGGCAAGAGAAGCTTCCTCTGGCATTCTGTTCCAAAGGCAAGGAAGCATTCTACTTCTTACAAATACTGATCTCACTGAAAACCACAAGCAAATGCAAATTAAAAATAGCCCAGGGATTTAATGAGAAACATCTAGTTAAATATCCATCAAGGCCACCAGCTTCCCAAATTCCTCCAGTTAGAGGTTACTAGCAGATCCTCTGTATCATACTTCAGTCAAGAAATCCTTCTGTAGAGCCAGTGTCCACCCTAGGGCATGTGGAAATTGAACTCTTGGAAAACAATTTCTATTGTATCCATGACTTCTGAATAAATTAAGTGAGTTTGTGAACTGGTTGTTAAATTTCTTTCACACCCCACCACCCCATGGTATTGAAAAAGAACCTTTTTCATTCCTCCAAATATTTATTTTTAATCTAACACCAACCAACACTTTACAGTGATAACTTTTCCATCACCTGGATTGTAACAGACATAACTGCATTTATGTTTTATCTCTGTCTTTCAATTTGCTTCTTTCTACTAGGAATTGTACAAGGAACAAAGTGGTAAAGACCCTTTAACTTAGTTCTTTCTATGACAATAAAAGCACAACAATCCCCCGAGAAATACAAAGATCCAGTAATTTGGAGGGATATTTAAATAATGCAAAATGTCTTGCTTGAAATTCAAAATATTTTTCAATTTGAGAAAGTTCATTGCATATTATAGTGTTTGTGTGTACCTCCAATATGTAGTAACCAGCTACACTACTTGACTGCAGGCAAATCTTTCACTGTTCTTTTTCCTACAAAGGGGGGGAAATGCCTCTGCTTACACTCTGCACTTGAATTCCCCAGTGCAGCTCCACAAAGAGATTGTTTTGATCAGTAACCTACCTCCATCAAAATATACACTGAGTACAGAGAAGACAGTCAATTTAACACTTCATAGTATTCCCTCATTGTATTACAAGAGCAGATGTGCAAAAGGGTATCTCAGGGCTCTGTTAAGTCTCCCCTGCTTTTTCAATCCTAACATTCCTCTGGTGAAAGCAGCACTGCAAAAAGGATCTCAGTAATCAGGTGGGTTGAGAGTGTTTCTGTTCCATTCCTGTGGCATAACCATCCACATGAACCATAACTTCACACAAGTTGTGACCTTTCCAAACAGTTCTTCCTTGGTTTTGTAAATGCACTATTGGTCACACCAGCTCCAGGGTCAGTGACCACAGAGAGACCATGGATTCTCACTGATCACTGGCAGAAGGGATTCTGTCCACATCAGAAATATTAACAGGAGGACAAAAAGAGCATTTTTGGAAGAGAGAGTGGATGAGTAAACAGGTACATGATGACAGAACAGCCACAATTCTGTCTAGCTGGAGACATGCTACTCCCTTCAATGTAAAAACACTGCTTTCATGATAAAAATTTGAGAGCCTACAGACACACCTGAATTGCTGGAATCCCACAGTATTTGAGAAGCTGAGAAAGGTGGGCTTGCATCAAAAGCAAGATAACATATCTGACATGTTCACATTAAAACAAACATGCTCACAGGAAAAAACGTAATAAAAAAATTGTTGCTTCAGGGAAAGGAGTAAAATGTTACTGAGAGATCACCTTAAGTCCTGTTCAAGAAAGCTGTAGCACTGGATTTATAATTATTACTGTAATTCTGAAAATCATTTTTGGAGACCATAATGAAAGCCTGTAAGCAGATATTACTGGCCAGTTTCCTAACATTAAGCTCCAGTTTTATTGATGTCATACTGAAAACCTCACCATCATAATTGTCCTTCTATTGCAAATCCTGCAGAAGTACCACTAGAACAATCCTGCACGAATTGCAAAAATCTATAATTTAATTTAGCGTTAACAAATTCCCTGTGAGTGTGAAGTAAGTTCTGTCACAAGAGTGAATATCATTCATATTACTGTATTGAACCATTAGACTGAAAGGAATGTTCTTGTGATTAACTTTAAAGGTTAAATTCCCAAGACTAGCAACAATGTGAAGCTTTAGGCATACCACGTCTTCTTGTGAGGGTGAGATTTGTAAGATGTTTTAAAGTTCAGGACAGATCAAAACAATTTCCCTTTGTTCACTAAGATTTTGGCAAATTCAAGTCAGAGTTTCTTCCACAGTTCAGCTGCACTCAGTATGCTCTTTTCACTTTATGATCCATCTGATTGATATAAATATGGTCACACTGTTGTTAAGTTTTACATGGAAATTCTTATTTTTCAATTATCATGCTAAAAAACAACTTCAAGTAGTTTGCATATCTATTAAATGTGTAAAGTTCATTAAGCATAAGTAAATTAAAACCCACTATGACATGCAAGATACAGTGCTCTCTCTCTCTCCTCTTAAAGAACTTCGAATTCTGTAGTCCCAGTTAACACTTCACTGCAGAGATGCTGAACTGTTCAGTTAAATGCTTGTTCAGTTTACATTAATTCTGCATAAATTTTTATTTTGCTTCCCAACAAAGTTTTCTTCCTTTGACTGCTCCTCTAACTTCAATGCTTCAATCTGGGACATTGCTGTCTTTGTAATTGGAATATTGTTATGCGCTTTGGGAATGTCCTGATGTTGCTGAACCTAAAACAGTGGGATTCTGTAACACCTTCAGCTGGTACGGAGGATCTTACACCGGGAGGTCTCTTCAGTGGCCATGGCCTAACAAAGGAAAGTACAGTTGGCTTAAGAAAAACAACCAGGCTAGAAGGGGTGGGGACAACATGAAGAAGGACAGGACAGAAAGAGAATTTAAAATGGGAAAACTCCAGCCTGGTGATGCATCTTAAACAATCATACTTCTGCACCACTACACAGGTCCAGTTAAAACCCCAAACAGATCCCATTAAAAAAAGTTGTTTGTTTTTTCAGAAGATAAAATCTTTTTGTCATTTTCAGTCTCGTGGTCTCCAACCTGCAAAAAGTCCTTTGAAATTAGCATGAAGTTCTACAGCGTTCAGCTTTACAAATAAAGCATTGTGTTGCCATGCAGCTTAGAATTTACAAAGAATTTATCTTTGTGATTTCTACTGAAAATAAAACCTTAATTATCTAGTAAATGTATGGATCACAAACAGGCACATTGCTACTGCTTCAAAAGGAAGCAAATTGTATTCAGAGAAAAAAAGCTTAAAAAAGTACCTAGGAATTGCAGGACACCTCATGAAATTAACGCTTTATTCTTGACCTAACTTTGCAATCAGGTTGACTTGAGAAAAGAATGGTGTGCAGAAAGAAGTGCTGATACAACAAAAATTGACTTAACTTGTATAAACAGTTAATTATTTTGTACCTTGGGTGAAGGAACAACAAAAAACTGATACTGTTACAAAAGAATATTGACTTTCTCTTGCCTTTCAAATAACGGTGCTTTGCGAGTAGATTTATACCAGCCAGAAAAACAGTCCATCTATGTTTACGTAATCTCTAAGGACATTTATTTCTATCCCTTTGTTTCCTTTTGTCCTCCTTTCTTTTGCACACCTAATTATCCCCTGGTAGCACCAGTTTGCTGAGAGATCACTGCAAAGCAGAGCTTAACAGGAACAGTCACCATAAAGTGAATTGTAATTCTAGTATCTTCTAAATAATAAAGATTTTTTTCTGTACTGTCGTATTCCCTATAAGAAACTGTATTTAAACCAGATGTTTCAAGCCATATTCTCAGAATATTACCATCATGTTTGCAATCCTTTTGCCCTGCTAGTAAATAGTATGAGTTTCCTTCAAACCTAATGCCATCCTATCACTAAAGTTTGCTTTCTCTGAAAACTGACACTGAGAGACATTTTCCTCACAGGCTTCTGAAGATACTCCAGCACAATTCAAATCAGGGGGAGGGGAAAAAAAAAAAAAAAAAGAAAAAAATCCCCTGATTTTTGAGTTCATAAACGTCCTGACATTCACATTTTCAAGGGAGCCAATGTATATGTTGTTCTTAAGCATTGTGTCAGCTCCAAAGCACTTGCCTAGAAGAAATTACGCATTAGCAATGACTCACATCCTTAGACAGCTGTAAACCAGTTAAATTTAGTTGAGGAATTGCTTCATTCTGAGGAGGTTCAATAATATCAATAGTCTAAGCTAGTCCAAAGCAGAGTCTCAGAACCATAAAATCCTATCATGGACACTGTTCAGTACAGGAGAGGTTTTGATGTGAGGGCCAGACACTTTTTCTAACCCACTGATACTGGTTATGTCTCAAAGCACACAGGTTTTAATATGAATGGACTTTAGGTAAACTGCCATTAAATAACAAAAGTAAAAAAGCTGGTCATAAGAGATTTGACTTGGCAATATGTGAGCCAGTTGGTTAGATGCATATGGTCCATTACATAACCCATTAAAAATTCTCTGTCACTGATTTATCTTAGAGCTTCACTGGATGACCCCTTCTTTTTGCTGATACTCATCGGGTAAGAGAATGCATCCGTTATCCACCAAGACTTCAACCTTGGTTGTTCATTCAGATAATCTGTTGGTTCCAATGTGAGTGTAATACTTCGTTCCCACAAGTAATTCACAACAAAACACTGCTATCATAAATAGCAAAACAAATTCATTTAGACGCTGCTTCTCCTCTTCACTGAAACACTAAGTTTATATATCACTCTTTATTTCATATATGTTAAAATGTCATGTTACTGAGAACCACGACTGAAATCATCCGGTAATTTATTTCACAATCTAATTATGAATAACACCCATTTTGTTGAAATCCCAGCCTAACCATGCAGAATAACATCATGCTAATTCTCCTTTCAGCTGTGTCCTGACATTATGAAGCAATCTGTGAGTATGTTTTCCAAAGTTTTACTCCTACAACGTACCAAGCACAAATGGATTAAGCACCCAACTATTTTGGGGACATTTGCTCTCCCCTGTTCCAAGCCTCAGAAAAGACTTAGACAATAAATATTCACGGATTTGACTTTGTAAAGTTAATTACAGAAAAAATACAAATACTTAAAGTGGAGTATTTTCTCAAAATAAGGAAAACCTAAACTACTTGACTGTGCAAGGCTGATAAAACAAGGGAAAAAAATGGAAACAGTTAAATTAGATTAAAATTGTTAAACTAGATCGGATATTGTGCTTTGTAAGAAGCAGAATAAAACTAAGAAATTGTAGAATAGCTCAAGGATCACAAGGTTATATAACATTTAAAAATTGTCAAGTGCAAAACTTCCTATATTAACAATTAAACTTCTTTACTTGGATAAACTAAGTACAGTATTTCATTGGTGATTATCGTGAAACAGTCTTCCCTCTGTGGCAACTTTATCTCATATACTCAGGAATACTGATGATATTTTCCTGATTTGCTTTAGATTTTGATTGTGGTTGTACACAGAGTAAGGGTACTGTAACTACTGACACACCCCTGAGAGACACACAGTTGTATGTGTTATACATCACACCCTCCTTACAGAAAAAAAGGTGGCAAGAAAAGACATGAAGAAAGGAAAGGCTTAACTCCTCAGAGCACTGAGATACCCAAGCATGGAAATCAGGGAGCAGAAAAGACCAACCATTGAGGCAGACCAATGGATAGGATGGGAACATGGGATTTAATGTTGATTATAAAGGAAATCCTCACAGCAAACTAAACTCCATTTACATTAGCATTTAGGATCACTCAAGCAGAAGGCTGTACAACTTGAACAAAGATTTTAAATTAGATTTCGATTCAGACACTGAATTACTTTGTCCAAATAACTCATTTATTATGATCAAAGATATACTGTAAAGTAAAACTGTCCTAACCCGGAGGGGAGAGCTCAGGAAAGGAGGGATGCTTCTAATCCCAGTGTAAAACATGGCCAGTCAACTGTGATTGTCCTCATTCATTCTCCTAGAAAGACTATGGAGTGATGAATAGGAAGGGATTAGGAAGTCATACTGTAAATACTAAACATGAGAGTGTGTGTGTGTATTCTTCAGTAGTTAGCTATCCCTGCTCTTACAGAATTCAGAACACAATAGGTAAAATATCAAACTCTAAAAATTCTTTAGTAGTCCATGCTCAAAAAAAAAAATAAATTTAAGAACCTAATATATTAAATTAGTACCATCATTTGGTTATATTCTTTCCCACTTTATCCCACAGGCTGCTTCAGGCAAATCAGCACTGCAATCTCTACAGAATATAATGGTTGGCAGGGACAGAGAACGGTCCTCTTTATCCACAAGTTCTGTGTTTAAAGCCATTCTCTGCCATCTTTGCTGGAAGGTATGTAAGCCCTTCATCATGTAGAGGAGCATCCTAAAAATCACATGCATACTATTCTGGGACAAAGGGACCTTAATTTCTTCTGTTGACAGTACTCCATACTGAACAGCTTTCCTATCCTTTGGAGAAATGAAATCATGGACTTGAAAGCCATTCATATACTTGTGCCTTATGACAGTCCCAATGACTGTATAAATATTATGCAGAGACCCAGCCTAGAAGTCTGTCTAGCCCAGTGGATTCAAAATTCACTCTCGAATCCAGGAAACTATTGATTTAAACCGAAAAAAATCACTCCCTTCCTTGTTGTGGTGAAGATCCCCGAGTTGGCTAAGGCAATCACTAATGTCTGTTCCAGACACGGCTCAGACAAAACCCCCAGGGGCAGAAAACGCCTGGTGACCAAAGAGCTGGAAACTGTGAAGTCTTGCAACCCAGAGAGCAATGAAAAGCCTTGTGAGGAAGACTGATGTAAGCAACCTCCAGAATGGCACACGCCCTTGCTTTTTCCTGCCTCTTCAATCATAGGGAAGTTTGTATTTGTCTTGCGCGACAGTGAACGCACCAACAAAGCTCATTAGCGTTATCTTGCCAGGAAAACTACACTTTTAATTTATAAGGCAGGCAAGAGGCCCCACAGTTGGCTGTTTTCCCAGATCCCTTCAAGAAACCAGAATTTGTCAGTCCCCCTACCTATGAGTAATGTTCCATCTTGCCAGTCAGGAGGTTATCTCAAGGCACAAGAAGGACATAGCATTAAGATGACTGCTCCTCTTTGAGGGATACTAAAAAAGGAAGGTTCCTTCCGTACATGACAGATCTGCTGAGTTGTGGTTTCAGTTTTCTGGAATGCTGGAGTACAGATAATACCAGAAACTCCAATGGAGTTTTCTTGTAACTTTGCTATTGCTATCCATCTTCTGTGACACTATTACAGCAGTGTGCATCAGTTTAAAACCCTACATTTTCTGGTTACAAAAGCTGAGCTACAGAACTAACATCATTAACCTCAGAGTCCTGTCTTCTTTCTTTCTTTGAGCCCACTTATCTACAAGGAGAGGTAGATAACCATTACTTCAGAAAAGAAACAATTAAGCACTTTAGTTACTAAAGTCAACGGGCAAGATTCTTTAATAACATCAATATAAATGGAGAGAATGTTCCTTACATTAATAGATCTCAAAAAAAACCCCTGACTTGCTATGGTTCACGCACATCAGAGCAACTTTTGACTTTTTCAAAGAACATTACCATACACCTGGGAATACAGGTACGTATGTTACGTATAATCCAGATGTTTTTATTTTTTTTGTGGTATCACAGAATGCTCCAAGCAAAAAAAAAAAGGGGTAATATAAAAATAAAGTAGCACATTCTCCACTTACAAATTTTAAATGATAACACTGGCAGGCATAAAAACTTATTTTGAATCCAGTAGGTTCCTCTGCCATAGCTGCTGCAGCAGTAGTCATAACTGTGCACTAAAATTTACTGTAATAGCATAAAATCTATATAGCTATATGTAAAACCCATTTTTCAAATTTAATTTATGCCTCCTCCACTAGTTTAGGTGGCCCATGTAATTTTCTAGACAATCTTCGAGTGCATGCTCAGCATCTATCAGTAAATTCACTCTCAGATTCCACTGCTCTGAAATGTAATAAAAAGCTGTTTGTCTGCAACCCTATTCAAAAGCTGTCTGGACACGGTCCTGGGCAACTGACTCTGTATAGCCCTGCTTGAGCAGGCAGGCTGACAAGATGACCTCCAGAGGTCTCTTCCGACCTCAACCATTCCATGATCCTGTGAAGACTATTTGCCATAAAACCACACATGCACTCAACAAAGAACTCAGGAACAGAAGCTCTCAGGCTTCCTCTGTTGATGTTCAGTGCAGAAGCATCTCATGATGTCCTTGAGAAGTACAAGTCTGTGCTTAGGACTACTGTACTAAGCCTCTGACTTCTGGTTTAATGACAAAACAGAATTAAAACTCTTCGTTATAGTGTCAAGAGTGCTCAGAGGGCGATTCATTGTTTCCAGTAACTAAGCATGAAGTATTCAACAGACAAAAGGGAATTTCACCAATTAATACAAGTGATCATGTACTGTATCATAACCTAAATACGATACCTGTTACTATAGGCTATGAACTCACTGGTGAGGGCCATATCAGTGCCCAGTTTAAAGCCATGAAATCCACATTCCTTTGGAAAGTAAAAGCTCTTACAGTGAGAATGCTGGAGTACACTTCAAGCTACAAGTTATCTGCCATGACTGATCTGGATCAGTCAAGAAGATCGAAAATATATTCCTCAGGTCAGTCCTTGGGAGAGCACACGGTCACCTCTACCAGCACCCATAAACTATGTACTGTCTGCCAGTGAAAATGCTGTTTCTAGCTAAGTTTTTGGACCTTTTGGGACCCCAGAGAATATATGTTATCATATGGCTCAGAAAGAATCAAAGATACGAAATCTCACTACCTAAAGCCTCCCCTCAGAGAGAAAGGACCTTGCTGACACTGAACCGAAAGTTGCTGTAACAAACTCCAAGATCTGTGTGGTAATAAGGCACCTTCAAAACTAAACTAGCAAAGAGCTGAAAAGTGGCATGAAGAAACTGTGTTATTCCCCTGCTTTAATATTATCTTATTAGCTGTACATTCATAAAAGAAAAAAAAAAAAAGAAAAAAAAGACACACCACATCACCAGAGCTGGACTGCAATTACTCTCTAAAAGGTCTCAGTGGATTCTCAGAGAAGTGGAAAGTCAAAACTGAGGGGTAAAGGACCTTACTTTCAAAGTGGTCATGGCTTACTGTAAAATGAAGATAAATTCTGTGCTGTGTCCTCATTTTCCATGTGGAAATTAAACAACTAATCTCCTACCTGAATGGCAGAAATTAAAAAAATCTCACGGGATTATTACGCTGGATTTGAACTCCTATAGTAAAGCCTCTCCAGTCTTCTTTCATTGCTACCGTAAGATTTAAGCTGGTACAATTTTGATAGAGATGAGGGTTTAAAAGGCTCTCTAATTTTTCCTATTATTCCTCTAACTGAAGATAATACTACTACCTGAAACTCCCATCCCACATGGTAAGCAATTACGAGAGTATACTGGTGAAAACAGAAGTGACTGTAGCACCTTGGAGAGACAGGGTAATAAATTAGAACAGCTTCTCGAAATTTCTGGAAGCCACAAATTCCAATTTTGTTATGTTCAGTGGTTTTCAGCAAGCCTGTAACAGAAAGGCTTGAATGAAAGAAAAAGCAGCAGCAGAAGAGGTCTGATATCCCTTCAGGGACACAGAGATACAAGTCTATCATGACCCTACAGGACACATCTTTGAGGTCATGTCTGTCAGATTTAATAAAGAGGCTGGCACAAGCCTGGGGGGATGTTTGGTCTTTTTTGTGGTGTTTGAAACCTCTGAACGGAGTTTGGAGCCAGCTCAGTGGCACGCCTTGAGACCTGGAGTGAAAGGAGCAGAAGTATGGCTTTTTCTGACAGACAGAGATACTTAAAGAAATCCTCTTGTATTTGCACTGATAAGCCACAGAGTTCCTGAAGAAAAGTGCCTATTTCATCAGCCCTACATGAGCAGAAAGCCCAGCATATCTTCCTTCTACCTCCCTGCAGAAGCTGGGCTGATGAGAAGACTACTACGATCCTGTGTTGTGCTCCTCCTTAAATGTTCATGATTCAAGCATGTAAGAAGCAGAGAATAAGCTTGCCCACAGGTATGTTACAGAGGAAAAGAATCATCTAGTCTTAAACAGGAGGCCACATACACTCCCACAGACCACCTTTGTTGGGACAGTCTTACTTCGCTCTTTGCTGTATAGTTTGCACAACCAGAGACTTGGACACACACTGCAGGTTTGAATGAGCCACTGCCTACAATGTGTGGACTACAGGACTTCAAAGCACTAAATGTCATCACAGAGACTCTCAAAGGGATATCTCAAAGTCCATCCTGCATTTTATTAATTCTTAGAAAACCATATGTTCTTTCATCTGGTAGTCAGGTTCAAGGTCACACCCGGGAGGATGAAACTATCAGAAACTGAATTACATGTTTGAAAATGCATTTCCTTGTCTTCAGGGTCGGAGCAGAAGAGCTGCCTCAGGAGGTGAATCTACTTCACACAAGAGGAAACAGAAAGAAAACAATCTTTAAAGTACAAACACCAAACTTCAAAAGTTATGAATACTAAACCAACATTGCTATTGTAGTAACTGTGATCACTATGGAATTCAAAAAACTGAGTTATAAATTTTATTTGCAGCCCCTCTCTCCTGCCACACAATACTACTTATCAATAAGCATCACATATTTATTTTGATTTCTAAGCTTTTTGAAAAGCAGAGGACATTTATTTCTGTGGAGAAATGCAATGTTTCTTATCCAGAAGTGCAGGAGCATTTGGAATCTTCCCAAATTCTAGCTAAACAAGTCAGCACAGCCACCAAAGAAAAAATAAATCTGTGTTCTTCCTTTATCACAGGTCAATTATCACATAGCACATGGGGAGCTGCCAAAAACACTGCTATGTTCAGACACTAAAACCTGCATTTTATTTGCCTGCAGCTGCATTGCACAAAGAAGGGAGTGTTAACTTCCCTCCCCAACACAAAACATGACCTACCCCAAAAGCACGGGGTGATTGATTCACTGCTTGCCATTTTTTTTTTTTTTTCTTTCAGGGTACGGTTACTTATCTTTTGTCCCAAATGCTATTTCTATAAAATACTTTGATTGCAATGTATTGACTTTTTTTCCCCCATTCCTTTTCATCCTTGTCTACCAGCATAGACAGACAGATGTGGCAAAGAGAGTAAAAAAGCACCATTTAAGGTTTTTCAAGTTCTGATTTAAAATTGCCCAATTTCAAATTGGTCCCTATTTTATTATCAGAGACACTCTCCCCTTACCTTGAGTTGTAACAACTTAAAATGAGATTTTATGCAAGATTTATTTTCAATGAAATGAGAAAAAAAATTAATCCTGAAGCTCTGTGAAGTTAAATTTTTTCCATTAAGTTTTCAGACATAAAGCTGAAGTCTCCAAATTTCTAGCATTTGCCCTACTTCTATTGTATAAAATAAAGGTGCTATCAAGCAGCATCACTGTATGAGCTTAGAACTGGAAAGTTTCCAGAGTTTAAAATGGGAAGCATGTGGTTTCCTCAGCAACCAAGAAAATGTATTTTGGTGCCTACTGGGTATCAGTAATGATGCCAATTGTCATGTTAATTTTTCAGATCTTTTTTGTTCATAATCTTCTTCTGTGTATTTCAACTGATCTCTAATCAGCCAGTAAACTTTCATGACTTTCTTCATCTTGATTTTTGAATGACCTAAAAGTACACTTTCTAGTTCACCACCTTTAATCAACACAATGAAACTAATGGTTCATCAAACAAACCACGCAGTGGCCCCTGTCAATGAATCCAAACACAGACCCAATAGTAAAGGGTGCATCTTAAAACATTTTGTTTCAACAACAGAAACTGTAGCAACTTAGCACAGTTTTGGGCACCACACTGAAAAATTCTTTGTCAGTGTCATCAGAATGGGTGATTACCTATCTACAGCAGCCACAGAAAATAAAAAAAAATTATGAGGTCCAAATACCCAACTGACTATGGCTACATTACTAGTACAGGCAACTTCCCTAGATTTCAAAAGAAGTAAACAGCTTCTAAACGGGTAAGTTATGCAAGTTAATGATTTTTTAATAAATTCTTTTCTTTTCAAATCTTTACCATTTTAGCTTCTGCTAGAAGTTTTCTCTTTACCTAGCGTTAAAAAATATTAGTGTGCAAACATTTAGTTGATTAGAATCAAACTTCAAAAATATCCTCCATCTGAGGACCCGCTGAGGGACGAGTAGGTGGTAAAAAACTGACTGAGTAGTATCTAATAAAGCAATTCTTAATTTTCACAAATTCCTTCAATATGCCAATACCTATCCCCTGTTCCTTCTCATAACTGCTGATTCCAAATATCCATAGAGAAATATTACTTAACACTATACAAAAAAAGCTGGTTTTGTACCACAAACCTTCCATAGTCTTTCACTGTATTCAATTAAAATGCCTGAGTACCACTGAAATCGTGTCGATTAACCTAAAACAAACATTTCCTATCAGATAACTAAGACAGTAAAAAAACCCTCAAACAAACTATCTATGATGTGACCTCTGAAGATACTTTAAACTGTACCTTGAGTTCTTCACCTAGAATATATATGTTAAAGCCTGATCTGTCTGAACATACCAGTTTATAATCAGAGGGAGGAATAAAAACACTACTGTGCACGGAGGGAAAAGTTTAAAGACTGCATATTTTTTTAATGACAATAAAATTGTGAACTGTCCTGGAAGGTCTGAAAGATAGCACTTGGATAAAGCAGAAAACAAGCTGTGCACTTGAATAAGAAAGTGAACTCTAGAAATGCAAAGAAAGAAAAAGTAAATCACTGTTTACAAGCACTAAGAGAAAAAAATTTACATGAGAGGAACTACAGGCAAGAGGCAGAATTAGCTATCTGTGAAGTCAAAAAATGGCAGGCATATATACCAGACAAAAATGAGACTTCATCATTTTTCCCTAGCACCTGAAACATTTTATGCAAATTCTCACAACTTCCACAATAATATGTATTAAAAATTCAGATCAGTCCTTCCTTAGGTGTTGTCTCAAGCTCTGCTTTCCTGTGGAAAAACACTAAAGAGAACAAGAAGAAAGCCCTGCTTATTAAATTAAAAGAAAACCTCCAGAATTGCCAGCTGGACTCTTCACTAGGTTTGTTATAGAAATTTAAAAATTTGTCTTTGAATTCACAACCCTCACAATTTAACTGTTCGTGTTAAAGGAAATGCTTCCAGCAAGGAATGCTTCAAGGCTACAGCAAATTCAAATCTCTGCATGTGATTCTAGTTAGCAGCAGAAAATACATGTTTTCCTACAGATAGGTTATACGGTTTTTATATGGAACAGGTTGCCCAGAGAAGCTGTGGATGTCCCATCCCTGGAAGTGTTCAATGCCAAGTTGGATGGAGCTTTGAGCAACCTGGTCTAGTGGAAGATTCCCTGCCTGTGGCAGCAGGATTGGAACTAGATGATCTTTAAGGTCCCTTCCACTGCAAAGCATTCTACGATGGTTTGATTCTATGGTTTTGGGTGGGTTTTTTTTGTTTTGTTTAAGAAGCACACAGAAAGATTTACAAAACACCACAAATTGCAATTTATTACAGTAATCTGATCCCTAGTTGAGCTGCCTAAGAGAACAAGACCTGAAAGCCTTTACATCTAAAAGCCTGGCTCCTCACTTTCCAACCTCAAGAGATCAGGTACTTACACCCTGGAAGCAGCAAAAAACAAATCTCAAAAAACAGGCCAGATGCAAGAAAATACAAGATGGAACTGTCTTAATATGGATTACAGTGGACCCCCCCCCCAAAAAAAACACATTAAAAAATGGGTAAAAAGAGAACCTTTAGCATTGCCTATAAATGATCTAATGAAAGGTCATTCTCAAGTGACAAGTAAAGCAAGTAAGAAAACGTGTGAAAAAACAGCGTAAGAGTAAATGGAAGTAAAACACCCTCAGTGACATTTAACATTTACGCAAATGTCAGAGTCCTCACCTCTTGGTTAAACATTCAGCTGAGATCTCAATCTATGTTTGGTGTTTGCATGGCCAATTTTGAAAACAAAAAGAAAGCACAGCACAAAAATCAGAAATCTCTAAGTGTTTCTAAAAAGATGAACAGTCAAAAAAATGAGCCCATGAAGACTGGGAATTAGGGCTCTGCTCTGGAATTATTAATGACTTATTTATGGCTTAAGCCCACGCCTGGACTTTCATTCCCACATGACGTTTGCTGTAACAGACCTGAACATGACCTAAACCCTCATGATTCATGCTTATGTACAAGAAGAAAAGGCATTGGCCAGGCGTCAGAAATTAATCAATATTCTGAACTATTAATATCACGAGAATTCCACAGAATTGTTTAAAGGTCTAGCGAAAAAATGAAACAAAAAACACCCACATTTACAGCCTAATACATTTAATAAAAGCTCTAAGAGCAGCTTCTCTAAAGATATAGAGAAAAAAATATTCTTTAAAATTTATTGTGATACATGCACTTCTCTCTTTTTACCATGTGTGGCAGAAAATTGGGATATATTGTGTGCAATTTGCCAACAATCATCTATAATGATGTTCACTGCCCTAGGACTCAATGCCCTTTGGGAAACCTCTCTAATTTCTCTGACAGGGTCTACTTTTCCTTACCCAGACCTCCCCCATTTCACTGATAAGGTCTCCATTTTCTTATCCAGAAAGATATGAAGATATTATCCTATTCTAGCAGTTCCCAAGAAATATTAAGTACGATAAAACAGCATTTCTAATGAAAGTTATACAAAGTTCTTCCTGAACTTTCCTCAATAAGTTACTGAGAAATCATTCTAATTGCTTATACTGATACAACTCCTCATTTATTTGTCACATACTGAAGTTATCGTCAGCCAGTGCTCTGTGCTTCAAACCAGTGTGGCTTTGGTAAGGTGTGGGAGTGAAAAGATTGATTTTTCAGATGATGTGCCCTCACACAAATACTTCAGTCATTAATAGCACAATGGAAGCAGAAGCAGCACACACAACCATTGAAAGGCAACAACCTCTGCTTTGAATTCTATTTTTTTCATCAAAATTTCAAACTGAAATTCATCATTTCACCAGATTCCCATCATATGAATGGACTCAATCATCAATCTCCAAAATGTAAATTCTAGTACAGACTTTTTGACAGACTTGGAAATCGAGATGCATCAGAGATGTGTATCTGACTTAGACCTCTACCCTCTTACCTTCTTCTGAAGAACATTAACTTTGCGTTCCTTCACCTCTAACATGTCCTTGAGGTCATGGATCTCTCCTGCTTGAGTGCCCTTCTCCTCTGCCATCTCCTGAATTTGCTTTGTCTTCTTATTCAGCATAGTCTCCTTCTCTTCCAGACGTAATCGTAATGCATCCACCTAGATTCAGAAACGCAGAAACAGGGTTTGTTTAGCACTGAAGGAGAGAAACCTTAGAAAAGTAAAACTGCACTTCCACAGGGGAAGTATTACAAACAGATTCAGAAATCTCACACCCCTTTAAGGATTCAACATATATAAAACTGTGATAAAACAGTTATCACAAGCAGCAGGAGACTAAACAGTAAAAATAAACTAATGTTTTATTCCCAAACTATATGAGACTAATGCTCCTTCTTGGAAAATCTCAAATTGTACTTCTAACATATCTCAGTCTTGTAACATAC
Source organism: Myiotriccus ornatus (assembly GCA_036023395.1). Lineage (NCBI taxonomy): Eukaryota > Metazoa > Chordata > Aves > Passeriformes > Tyrannidae > Myiotriccus > Myiotriccus ornatus. The sequence goes on along the minus strand of JAYRBT010000042.1, from coordinate 67,216,666 downwards.
AAGTCTGGAATTTTTTCCTCAAAGTAGAAGCCAAGACAATGTGTTGTTGAAAAGTTCTCTCATATGCAGAGAAACTGAACCCCTTTATTTGCAACATTATTAACGTTTAGAGATTTAAACACTGACTCTTAGTAACAAATAGTCACTTTATATTCTAGGTTTTAATCAGAATACTAGCTGAGCCTGGAGGTAATGGAAGCAGAGCTCTTTGCAGCAACTGCAGATCAAAACATGGGAAGAGGTTACCTTAGGATGGCTAAGAATATTTTGGCTTAAAAAGCAACATAATAGTTTATATGTAACATGCTTTTTCCGCAAGATGCAGTTTTATATTAAAGATAAAATGGAAACAAATGACACAGTACAGGATATTGTGGGTGCAATTTGGACAAGTAAACACATTTAGAGCTTCCACGGCTTCAGTAAATTTAGAAACACGCTGGGAATTCTACGGTATCCTCAAGCTTCAAAACTGCATGTTGAACAGCTTTTGCTTTTCCTTCTTCATTTCTCTTACACAAATGAAACAGGTCACAAGACAAAGAAAATGGGAGAAGGAATCAGAGCTACCTGAATATAAATTTGACGAGAAGAATAAGGTCACCACAGAGCACAGACTAATCTCAAACACCATTGTGGAATACGAAATCCAACACCACCAACCTGCTCAAGACACCAAAAGAAACCCACTGACCCCTATCCACTCAGCATTCAGACAGAGCTCAAATCTGCCAGCTTGGCTGCTAATCTTATTTGACAGTATCAGATTTGGTTCCTGTTAGTTGAATCCATTACAGGACGTCAGTCACACAGAGTAAACAGGGTGATCAATGAATTTCTTGGTCCTCCTGCACAGCGTAGACTAGCAGAGACGTGAAGTGAAAAGATGACTTGGACAACTCCAGCTAAGGGAAGAATCTAGGAAGTCACTGTGCCTATGGTATTTTGAGTAACATTTAGTTTTAATGTGTTATTCTAATTCCATTTTATTTTGATTTGTAAATGGAAAAGTCGGCTCTAAGGCTCTGCATTTACACTATGGTACACCCACAAAACTCTTTGCTGTTTTGTCTGACTCCTTTCACACAGAGAAATAAGCACTTGCCAGCAGGGGAAAGGATTGCCCTGCTCTCCCTATCAGCATTGCAATCCCGCTGCCACCTCTACGTCTGGAGCCCTCTCACTCACACATACGTTATTAAAATCACATTCCTGACCTTTCACCCAGCAAGTGGGGCATGGAGTATAATCTGCAGGGATACCAGAGTTCCAGGTATACCCAAATATGATTTATAGGACAGCTAGTGTTTGCAATGAAAAGTTTAGCAGGTGGATCAGCCTTTGTTTTCTTTTTAAAAACATGCAGTTTCATAGATTGATTACATTATGTTCTTCTCTGGATGTCTCTGATATTAAAGCTAAGAGTCACTTTTACTAATTCTTGAAGGGAAACTGAAAATCTCCATCAGAAGAAAATCCACATACTCTCTACAGTTGTGTTGCAAAATATTTGAGACAGTCCAGATGCCTACAGCACAGTATGAATTGAAAAGAGAAGATCTGCAAATAGAAATTTATCCACAGAATGCTTTCCATTTTCTGATTGATTATTCTCTTTGAACTCTATATTAGTTTACGGTTTGGGGTAAATTACATTCCTGGTATTATTTGTGTGAGGTCCTTGCCTAGGAAACCATAGAAAACACTTTCAAGAGTATTTTCAAAGGCTGGCAGGACACACAATCATCACCTTAGCACTATTCCTGGCAGAACACTGCATTTGTTTATTCATGTCAGCTCAGTTTATGTATGGCATCCTCCCACAGTGACAAGAATTGAGGTCTGTGGGAGTCAGGTGATGCCAACTTCAACAGAGCCAGCTTAAGATCTTCTCTGTACATGGAAACGACCAGGCAAACAGTTACTGAGGAGGTGACGCCCCTGCTCCTGACTTCTGTGTCTTGGATGGTGTTGTCTTAACCCTGGGTTAACCAACTGCTTTCACAGTAATAGACTGTCATGTCTTCAGTTATGCATGGCAAGCCAAATCTCACAGTACAGCTCAGGCAACTGCTCCACGTAACAACAGGTCGGTTAACTTGACCCGCACAGATCATCCAACTGCCCGTGAAACTTTAGCAAAATCAGCACGTTGGGTGCCACCTTAACACAAGAGCCTTCCTAGGTACAGATGCCTCTCTTCAGCTGGGTACCACACACAAGACTTGAATTTCTTCACTGTAAGAATGATATATGAAAAGCTGTGTTGGGAACCATTGATCTGCCTTCACAGGATTTTCCAGCAGCAGGAAATAATACTCTCTGACTCTGTTCTTAATATGTCTAGCCATACATTAAACATGCAGAAGCCCAAACTTCTAAGAAAAACTAGTATGTCAGCAGCTTTAATGACTACCAGAATAAACACAATAAATGAAATAATATTTAATATAAATTTAACCTTAAGCCTTTTTTAGAATCTTGATTCTGTAATTACAGTCTTAGCTTTCAGAATATTCCCAAACTATAGGGAAATCACTTAAATTTTCAGAAGTCCACAGTGAGTTTCAGAACTGACTCAGGAGCTTGAGTCAATAGGACTTAGGCTGCACACCTTTTTTCCCTGAATTTTAACATCATCCCCACTGTACAGCAGCAATCAGGTTATGATGTTGCTGATTCTCACTTGGAGAAAAACCCCCAGTGTGCTACCCTTTTTCTTCTCATCTACTTGTCACCTGTTCAAACCATGGCTGAACTATCAATTTAGATCAGTGAACCAAACCATACTTAGTTCATAGGTTTCAGATTGTACAATCTCTTCCCCTATGCTTTATCCAAGCACCAATTTCTCTGTAACAGCAAAATTCAAAATTCTAATTCTCTGTTGGTATGACTACAGATAGTAAAGGCAGAAAAAGGAACAGATGGAATACCAATCCTGAAATGCATGTTTAGAGCTCACAAAGGTTTCTAACAGAAGCCAGCCACTTTTTAGAGCAGAGGTTAAGTAATTCTATGTCAGCACTCAGAATTCAAAGATAATTGAGAAAAGCACAGAGACATGAAATTATATTTGGTATGTATGTCAGAGTTGCTTTTCACCTACAGTAGCTATTGTTATGTGAAGTCTCCAAGTATATTTTAAAAAGGATCAGTTTTGTGACATTTCATTACTAACTTGCAAACATATATAAATCTTGGCCAGACTTCGCGAACGAAGAACCGGGGAAGGTCTTTACACCTTCCAGCCTGCGCATTGGATTTTTTAGGTGAGT
>JAYRBT010000042.1:67202020-67213288 GCA_036023395.1 Myiotriccus ornatus | reverse complement strand
ATCCTAAGGTTCATCTGCCGGGGCCAAGCAAGCCTGGACGGTGGCAGTGAGGTCCTCAGGACGTAGATGGATTGCCTGACAGGGCTAACGGGCTCCATCTGCCCGGGGACTGACCCTGACCAGGAATCGAACCCGGGCCTCGGCGGTGACAGCGCCTGGTGGTCTAGTGGTTAAGACATATAAATACAAAAAAGAGTTAAGCCTTTTTACTGATAGCATTGTCCATAATTAAGACTTTAAAGCTATGTTTATTGACTGATTTTGAATGCAGAGGTAGTTTACAGGACTTAATTTAATTCTCTACTTTTGACACTGATCTTTCTTATTTATTACGTTAGAGTTGACTCTTTACCTCCTTACACAGACTGCAGCAATATCAAGTATGGTCTGCAGAAGAGAGTGACCTCTTCAGGAACACACAGCTCCAGTTACACCTGGACAATTCAGCAGGATTCCATGACCATGCCACGGAGCAGAGATGCACACACCTGGCTTTGTGCAGAGCTTGTCTGGTTCTTGCTGGGGTTATAAACTCAATGCAGGATAGATGTACTGATTCTGGGGCCTGCTCAGGTGGGAAATCAGTTCAAATGTTCTTCCACAACCTTTGGCACAAGATATTAAATACCTAAACGTGGCAACCTCAGTTCTGTGAGCTGACCATGTTTGCAGGCAGTATAGGTCTTCATGTAGCTGGTGCTAATAAGTCTTGTTAGAGACACTCAGCTCCCATCTGCACATTGCTCACTAAATGTAATCCACTCCCTAATTGTCTCTGATTTGGGAGATCCTAGCATAGTTTCAAAACACCAGTATAAGCCCCAATAAAGAAAGAGCCTTAAAAAAAATTATGTTCTACTAAGATATTCAGAGAAAATAAAAACTTACAGAGGACTAGATTCATTTTTCTACCGAATATTCATCAGAATTTACCATAGGAACTGACCAATTACAGAACCATGCCAGCTTGGGCAGTATACAAAAATAAAGGGGAATGTTCTCGCTGGTTAATGTAACCTCCCACTGAAGCCACATAACTTCATACCTTCTGGCACTGACCTAAGCTAAAGGGCTCACTGGGTAAAACAAACTTTATATGGATAAAGCCTTAATTCCGAAATAAACACTGACTTATTTTCTGTTTTGTTTACAAAATGACTGTACAATTTTAGAGCTATTTTTAAAGGTTTCTTCACAAATCAAAAAGTTAACCACAATATCCTCTCCACCCAGCAGCCCTCAAGATAAACACCCCACAAACAGCTCCCTGTTGTTTGCAGTTCTAGGGTGGCAGGTGGCAAATCCATTTTTGAGATATCATATCAACACTTCCCCCCCACAAGCAGGTTTCTTTAACAGACGATTAAATAAAAGGGGTTATGAAGGTATTCTCTTTTAGAATGTTTATTTAAATAATGACTTGAAAATATCAATCCCCTGTGAAGATGCCCGCCAGTATTTGACAGAAACTGCACCTCTCTTCCTCCTCACAACTCTCTCTAGGTGTCTTGAGAGAAGCTAGTTATGTTTTAACGTTGACCAGTGATGTCAACAAGTGAGCCCAAGCAGGATCTCACATTCCTACCCATTCCCAGTGACAATGCTTGTATGGAAAGGAATCTTTTCCTTTAAAAAGGATGCAATGACAAACATCTCAACACTGTATATTTACAACATGTTTCAGCCTTATACATGAGAGGATCACTTGTGAAGGCAGATGATGATTTAATGGTTGAGCTTTCTGAGAAGAAGACCAACAAGGATGAAAAAGATACGACTTAACTTTCAAATCATATAAATATCTTCTTGGTATTACATAAAAATTGTCAGGAACGTAACTAATCATTCTAAATATCTGCTTTGATACAATGGAATAGCCAGTTTATCAACAACACTTTGTATGTGTTAAATTCATAGTAGTCTGCCACATCTTACTGTGGAGAACATGCTGGACTATTCAATCCATTAAATCTATCACAAAAACATCATCCTAAATCAGCATTGTTAATGTTTTAGCTACAGCAGCTCCTTACCGAAAGACAGACAGAAAATCATTACCACAGATGTTGCATCTTACTTACAATATCTGGGAGCAAATTATGTGAATAACCTAAAAACAGTAAGCAGAAAATTTGTCTCTCTTTTCCCTCCTATCCCTCTCCTTTCAGCCACTTTTCATCAGTAAAAAAAAAGTTTTCACGTTTCGAAGGAAGAATCCAATTTGGTTTTGAATTGTGGTGCTGTGTGAGAACCCCATTTGGAAGCACCCAGTGCAGAACGAATATTCTCAACGGTTATTTTGTAATATTACAAGTTAGACAGTCATTTTCTATGTTAAAAAAGTCCATTGGCCTTCAGCTAGAATAAAAGCAAATGTTCTGAATAACTGTCAAGAGTATCTATCAACGGGATATAACCAAGTCTTTCTGTTTTTAAATATTCTGTTTAAATGTTGTGCATTTTGAGTAAATATGTTTAACTATGTTAACAGCTGAAATTATGACCCTCTACTGAAGTCGTTTAGCTTGCTAATAAAGTGTATTTGTTCAAGAACTTATTTCTCATGAGCAGAAAAGTACTGCTATTTATTATTTCAAAGCAAGAAGAGAAACATGTTTCTAGCTTTGTAGGTTTGTCACAATACTGCACAATGGTTTAACATACCTATATTCTTTTCAATCACTGTAATTGTTTAAACCTGCAATTTACCTTTGAAAATGTTTATTTCCATAATATCCATTTTCAACGATATTTTGAAATGTAAATATATTTTTTTTAAATAGACATGTGTGAATCTAGAGTACAATTCCTGAACTAGCAAAAAGGAAAGAACAAATTTAATAAGAGGTTTACGATTCCAAACTAGCACATTTTCACAGTTATACCCACCAATGCAATTTCAATTTCTACATAAATCTGAGAGTAAACAGAAAAGCCACCTTAGAACATCCAAAGATACGTAATTTGATTTCTGCATTCAACAAGGTCACATGCACCCACAGATTCACTGATTTTGGTTAAAGGAAAGCTACACGAGGGTAAAAAGTTTAGATCAATTCTCTTACACTCTTAAAATTTGGAACTTTCCTCCCAGAGTTACCCATAAATTTTCTGCACGCCTATTTCACAGCTCTCTTGGCTTTCTGCTGCTTTAGCTGTAAGGACACCTAGTTTTTGATGCATCACTGCCATCTTTTGGACTCCCACTAACACTGCAATTTTCCAAGCCAAGGATTTGTAATGCTGTCTGCACTCAACATTTCACGCTTGCCCTTCAAGAATGTCCAGAAGCAACACATTTATGCCCCATTTCGTATCTGTTTGATGTTCAGATAATCACTGGGGTCTTACATAATATGGGAATTTCTGAAGCACTTGTTACTGAAACACAGTTTTGAAAAGATTTTTCCTTTCTCTTGGAATATGCATCATACAACATGAAAGCCCACATTTTAGGTGCAGCACAGTCAACTTCAGAGTTCCTGAACACGCTGACAGTACTAATGAAGCCTCTGCAAGGTTTATGCTACTGGAACTCTCTTCCTTTTTCTGCTCTCTTTTAGCTACAAGGTCACTGAAAATAAATCCCCCCAGCAACTTCCAGCTCAGCTGAGCACCCACACACATGTACTTCTCTTTACAATCCCCTGGCCTAGAGAATCAAACATAATCAAAGACACAAAGTGCTCACAGCAAGAAGTACTGAAAGCCTATGGGACCATATAACCTAAGTAAAAAGAAACAAAATAATGCTTTTTATCTCTGAAAAGTCAGTAACTAAGGAGTTGCCCCTTTCACCTCTGTCTGCAGGATGGCAGCCCTTTGCTCTTTGGCTGTAAGAGACTCTTTCAGAACTTCGATGTGCTGCTTGCTGTCAGAGAACTGATTTGTGAGGGTCTCCAGCTTCGTCTGCAAGGCCAGCAACTCAGTGTCTTTGCGTGACAGCTCCTGTTTCACCTGACCAATCTGAAAAAGAAAGAAAAGACAGGCAAAGAAAGAAATAATTTATACCTTCCTTACAAAAATGACTGTAAATACATGTAACTATCAACACACAGTATGGTACTCTCTACTCAGCCCACAGAATTGTGAAGCCTTCCCTTAACTTGAATGAAAGGCCGGCAAAAATTTGTGTCAGGAGCAAAGGATACAAGGAAAAAGATGGGGGAGCAACGGCATCAATTTTTCAAGAGAGGTTCTTTTTAACAGAGGCAGTCTGTTCTTATTCATCTTCCAAAGGACTGACCAAAACCAGATACTCAGCAGGGATAAAGTTTTAATGAAGATGAAGCAGAACCCCTCTCAGAAGCATGATGTTTGCTTTGAAACATCAAACCAGAAAGTTTCCCTCCATCTCTCCACCTGGCAATCCAGAATCATGCTTATAGAAGATGTAAAGACACCCTTACTTTCCCCACTATTTACAAGACGAGCATTTCATTCTTCTAAGATTTAATTTATGGAGGCTTCTTAAAGCAGATGCAAATACAAATCAGAACAACATGAAAACTGTTTGTGGAATTGCATTTTGCTGGGAGAAATTTCCTAAATTTAATTTAGTAAATTAAATCAGTACAGAAATGCAAATTTTAACAAATGTAGGTTGGATTATTTAAAAAAACAAACAGTAAGAAATGCTAAAATAAAGCACAGAAATGAGCTGAAATGTCCTTCTAAGTTCAATCATCACCCAGGACAATTTTTATTAAATCTGAAGGGGGGGGGGGGGGTATTCAATAAAGAGGACAGGAAAGTCTAAATGTAGACTTATGTCCAAGTTTGTAACCAACTTTCTGGTTTGCTTCCTACAGATCTCACAGAATAGCAATATTTTATTGCTGCATATATTATATAGCAGAGGTGGACATATCTCTAGAAACTAAACAGTTTTTCCTTTTTTAACTTGAACATTTTTGTTTGTGACATTAAAAAAAAAATCCCTTGGTCTCAGAAGTATATAGTCCAACGCTTCAAAACAGAAATTAAAGGATATCACCAACGAAAAAAACTGACCAGGTCATCCTCCCACGTTTGGGAATGTGTTAAGAACAAAAGAATGGTATAATTTATAATTTAAAAAATTAATTAGAATAAATGCACATTCTAGGAGAAATAACTGAGAGAAAAAGCTTGGGTAAAAGCAGATATGCACATAGAATAATTTTGCCACCTATTTAAATTCAATACCAAGGTACTGATGTTAGCAGCATTATCTCTGCTGTCAGCAACTGATCAATACCCCCAGTTGCACAATACTGCCAAGCACAGCAGAACAGCTGGGAAGAGAGGAATTATTTACTGCTGGTTATGTTTTCTAGAGTATCTAAACCAAAAAAAGGCTCCTTAAAAAATTTCAGATGACACAAACTTTTCCAATAAGTAGGTAGTCTGAACTATAGTAAAACTTTCTCAAAACCACTTTGGACTTTCTTTGAAAAGATAAGAGTCTTTTTGGGGTCATCTCAGAAGAGATGTTTACCACATGTCATTACATTAAAATTCCCAAGTATCAAGACTCCCAAGAGCCTTGTCTCTAGAAATCCCCATCTCAGAGCTGCAAGCCCACACTGTAAATGTGCTAAAGCTCTTTAGCAAAAGTGCAGCACATTCCATTCCACATTGCAAGAGAACTTAAGACAGCATCGAGTGCTCACACCTCTCTTCTTGGTGAGACACTGGGTTCACTCTTTCGAGTGAAACTAATTTCACAGCAAAGGAATAACCTAAACTCATGTTGCTAAAATTGAACAATCAGTTTTAAAAGCGTTCAGCATCCAGCTTTTATTTTTGGGGGAACAGTGTTAAGAGGGTGCAACTCAAGTTTTCAAACTAGGAAAAGCAAACCTCTTTGAAAGTCTGGCCCCAAAATGGGTGTTGAATACTTCTGAAAATCTGCTTCAATAGAGAAGAGTAAGTTATTGGTCAAACGGCTCATACCATTAAAAAGAACCAACAAAATAAATACAGATGTTCAGCCGAAGAGTGATGTTATTTATGGACACCAAAACCATGTGAACAAAAAGGCAGCTACAAGGCTGAGCAGGCTGTTAGTTCTACTTGTTATATCAAGTTGTTAATAGGGTAAGAGAAGAAAAAGCTACCCCAGAAGCCAGAGAGCTACAAAGCCCCAGTGAACGGCCACTGCACACAAAAGATAGATCTTACTGCAGAGACCTCGGTCTGGAGACCAGCCACTCTTTTTTTCAGGTCCTCCCCTTGAGCCTCTTTGGCACTTAGCTCTTCCTTCAGTTGCTCTACCTGTCACGACATTGTTATGCTTTTAAATATTTATTTTTTGTCAGCTTCCAGTTACCCAGCCCGAGTAACTAAAAGCGACAAAGAACTGAGCAGAAGAATCAGCACTGGTCATTCATTTTCTTTTCCATTCTTCATTAAGTCTTCTCAAAAGTTTAATGTCTGTGTAATTTCATATAGGCTGCCAGACGTGAATTTGATTATGAAACAAAAGATGCATAGTTATGGTTATGCTCACATATGTCAGGTACGGGGCACTTACCCCAACGGTTTTGAAACTGGAATTCACAAGGAAGATACGACAGGAAAAAGGACATATTTCAGTTTAAGAGGAGGAAAGTTAATTGTCAAGATACAGCCACAAATTACTGTACAATACAACAGTGAAAAAATAAATGCTGTGCAATTACAAAAGAAAGTAGGACAACCAGATTGGAGATGATTACGAGTCATGAGTAAATAGTTACCAAAAAAGGAGCAAATTTTCTGCAGCAAAAACAAATGATCAGACACAACGCACAGAAGAGATCCAGAAATCAAGTAGCTGAACAGATCTATAGATCCACAGAGGGAGAGGAGAAGGGGAAACTGAAAAGTTGCTAACAAGGGAAGAAGGAAAGAAGAAATAAAGACAAAAGAATGGAAGGAAGAGATGCTCTAATCATGTCTCCATTCCTAATTTGAAGGGGGTATTCTTCAGTTCCTAGAAGCAACCCAGTGGAGTAAAGGACAAAAGTATGAAAGAACAGATGTGGTTATCTTGAGGTAGATCAGTGAGCTGGTGTGAGACAAGTGACAGAAACACATACTGAGTATATGTTCCTACTTCAGGGTAAGTAACACTTCACCAAGATATTTCATTCAGCATTCTTTTTTTGACAAATAATTTCAAGCAGGACAAATGCAGTAGGTTACAACTGTTCAGGACCTAGTAGAGTCATTTGCAACCTCCGTTCCATGGATTTGTAACTGCTTGCAGGGAGTACACAGAAGTTAATTAGGAAAAGCAGGACTGTTCTCAATATACTTAAATTTACTGCACAAGGGGGCCTGAATCTTTATTAAAGAATGTTGTTAGGGCCCGGTAAAAGACTGAGAAACAAAGAATGAATTCACTTTTGCCTATAGACAATTCAGTAGTCAGTGTCCATCTTTATACCTGAGGATCAACACGTCTCACTGCTGTATTTGTCCTGTATTTCAAACAATATAAATTAATGCTGGCACCACCACTGTTGTAGAATCTACTCACATTCTGACTCCACTACTGGAAGGAGAGTGAAATGGAAAGCCATTATAGTGACAGTTTATGCTTTTTATAGCCTTTATATAATAACAAGGCCCACTAGTTACAGAACAACACCTGCAGAAAGAAATATCCTTTTTTTCCACAGACTGGATTTGAAAAGACTTTAGACCAAACAGAACCTGGAACTACAATGGGTTAGAAATGGTCTAAAGATAAACACAAAATCTTTCTAAAATAAAAGAAAATCAAGCTGGACAATAAAAGCAGAATTTGGGCCACTGAACTTACTGAGCCAGTATTATCATATTTTCAATTTTGAATTTAATATTCTCTTAAATATTTACAAACTACTTCAGTGGTTTAGTGGCAGAATACAATAAATTCTGTTCCCCAGCACTTGAATGGGAACCCAGACCATAACTCGTAGCTGTAGTATGAAAATTTCTCTCATCTGTTCGCTAAGCTCAGTTTAACTTAACACTGTCACTTGTTCTCTCAATACCTTATTTTTCATGAATTTGGAATGACTACGGTACACCTCCATCTGCTTCATTTCCTCTTCACGTTCCTCTGTACTCAGAGCCCCATTTGACTTCAGCATCTGAATCTCCTCTTCCAAATCCCGGAGGCCACGCTCCATGGAAGAAATTTTCGAATCCTGAAAACGATTAGAAGAGACAGATCAAGACACAGAGTCAGACGATTTGTTAACGTAGCACCGGAGTGAAGAAAAGGTAATAATTTGTTAGACGTGTACCTGCCCTTGAAATTTACTCCTGAAGTTCCTACAGAAATCTTTACATCTGAGTGCTCAGATACTCATTTTTCAATGTTTTTTTCTACCTTTCAAGGAAAGCAAAAGTTTAGTACTTACTGAAAGAAAACGCAGCTCAGGGTAGGAACACAGTGTATGATGAATAAATAAAGGAACATGCAGAAAAGTTGCCTTGTGATGCAAAGCCAGAAGAAACCAGAGAAATTTAATTCTAATTGAATGGACAGCCAAATGTGACTGCAAGAATGGCAAAAGACTGGATTTGTGCCGCTAGAAATTTAAGTGGGGTCACAAATGGAGAACAGAAGGGCACCATAAGCAAGGAAAAGATGCAACAATCCAGTTTTGATTGGATGTAGCAGTAAAGGATCTGTCAAGTATTCTGGCTCATACATACAACATTTAAAGCATTTCCATGTTTTAAAAATATCCAGAAAAATAAAAAAGTTAATCTATCCTTATCCTCAGAGTTTTGCAGGATGATCAGTCTACGTGGCTTACTTTTCATTAGAAGCCCTGTGTGTTAGGAACAGCAAGAACAGATTCATACAGCACATAGAGTTTCATGCATAGTCATGAACAGGGATATGTATTCATGGATTGTAATCTCTCATAGCAGTTAATTTTTTTTAAAATTTAATTTCACCACAATATTTATTATTTCCTGAAAAACAATTAGGGTTTGAAACTATCCTACAGTCTTTCACAAACAAAACCTTTATTTTTTTAATTTGATGATCAAAGACGTGCTGAACAAAAAGCATGAAAGACTTTCACATACAGGTGTTCATTCATGAGATAAGGTTTTTTCTAAAGGATCACTATGCAGATCTTATTGGATCTCCTGCTTAATGTTTGATGCTTGAGTTAAAATCAGTAGTGAGGTGATGTGTTGAAATGTGTCCAGTATTTAGTTTCAGCCCTCACATCATTTCCCAGAAATGCCGGTGTGTTTCTCTTTTGATAGTAAAGACAGTTATTGTTACCAGATGGTCAATTAGTTTTCATTAGTACGGACAAGAAAGATGACTAACAAAAGAATGGCAGCAAATGAAAGGCTTCAGAGTGGAAAGACGGGATATGAATATGAAAAACATTGACACATAATGGAAAAAGTTGCAAGGGAAAAAAGGAACGAAAATAAAAGGAGGGATACAAAAAAGAATAGCTTGCAAAGACGGTTTCTAATTTTTTGACTGTATTTGTCTAAAATACACCTCTGATGTACTTTACGGGCCACACAATATGAAGAATGATACCAAAAAGCTGTGTAAACCACACACTTGATTGTGGCTCTTGAGCTCCTGGCAAACTGCCATCAATCCATTAAATACTTAAGTTAATGGTTTGAGAATTCAATTGCAAGTTCATCTAGAAAAGTTAGATTTATGGTGACATACAGACATCTTTCTAGCTATATGCTCCATTCTTTAAGTGGGTGTTGAGTTTGTCGGCTTTGTTGGCACACAAAATGCAAATCAGTATTTCAAATGTTGATAATATAAAAATAAAAGAATCCACATCATCATAAAAACTTAAAACTCTTTCATACTAATCTATCATTCCCAGTCCATATAATGGACTTTTGGTTAACTGAAAGAAATCCATATATGCTGCTGCAGGCAGACAGAAGGCAGGTTTCTACTGTGTCTGTCTCTTCACTGATTAGTAATAAATAATACAGATAATTAAATAGTATAAACAAAATATACTTATTTTAAATTAGAAGACTGACAGAAGTATGTGGTATTTTGTAGAGTCAGTCACCTTTCATATGAAAAGCCATTTTCCAGAGAACAAACTCTACTGTGGCCCTCACACACAATCATTTACCTTCATCTCAATAACAGTCTGAAGAGCCTTTGTCTTGGCTGTGTCAGGAGCGTTTTCAAATCGACGATGGATCTCCTGTACCAGCAGAAAAGAAAGCAAGAGTGAGACTACTGCCATTGCATCCCAATAAAAATATAACTACTGGAAGCTTCTCCTTTTACTACATAGCATAACTCAATGCTGCTTTCCCATGTTACCAGTTTACACATTTTCTTTTATCACTTCTCATATCAAAGAAAGGATAGGTGAAAGTTCACTCAACCGAATCACAGCCTCGGTTAAAAAGGCACAACAGAAACTACATCTCTGATTACCTGCTGACTCCGACTTGAAATGATAGCTGAGTCTACCAAAAAGCTCTACCATCTGCCTGCTAAACTAATCTAAACTCTTGATAGTTTCTCATGGAAGACATAGATGTAATTCATTTGGCTAGGTGCTTACTGAAAACAGTAACACTGTGGTTTCTATTTCAACAAGCTCAGAGTACACAGACAAGAGGAGACAAAAGTCCATATGATATTTATGTTGATGTAAATTCACAAAAATAGCACGTTTCAGACTGCTTGCTAAAGAATAAAACGATAGAAAGCTGAAACAACTTGTTCTACCATATAAAGTAGGAGTTTCAAGACAACAAATGTGAACACGGGAGAAAAAATGTAGTAACTATTCAACTTTTTTTGTCTTAAAATAGTATTGTCCTTACACCATACACTAATGTTAAATGTAAGAATGTGAATGCTGTTAGAATGCTAATCTTGTATGCCATAAAGATACTTTGGTGCCACAGAGTACAGACTGTGATGTCAGTTAACCTAACAACAAATGATTAATTATTTGAATGAGAGAGGTAGAGCTGCACAGTTCTTTTCAAAATGCTGAAAACACAACTCGTAAGGCTGTTAAGTGTCCTTACCCAGCTTTGAAGTGAGCAAGATCGAAACGTCTAATGACGTGACAAGGGCCACAAGAAGAATTTTGCATAAATTTGGCATAAGACCATTTGCATGAGTTGATGTCCATTAGTGGTAATAACAAGAAAACCCAGTAGACGGTTTGCCTTTTGTCTGTAGCATGGTAAGTGAGGTGGTATTTGGGAATGCTCATCGGAGCCCACACCCTATGCTGGTGTAACACCAAATTATTCTCTAAT